>WIXG01000050.1:0-318070 GCA_009869945.1 Mesaphorura yosii | reverse complement strand
TGAGTGCAAAATTATCGAAAGACGTGCAAGAATAGAGAATAAGATGAATAGACAGCACTTGTAGAAGAGTTTTTGGCGTCTACACAAGTAGAGAATGTCTGAATGACGGCAGCCAATCAGCGGGCTCGATTTATCTATTCGCATCTAAATATCTAATCAATTAGATACTCGATTAGAACCATCTAACACAAAAATGAACGCAGCCAATATTACGATCCTTCTATTCATAACTTTTATTACGATTACGACGACGTTTTGTACTTTTGTGTAACAGATCTTTTCATTTCTGGTTTATGTCATGTCACACTCTCCTGTAGGTTCTTTGTTATAATTTATTACGTTACATGTATCTCCAGTTAATTTTATGAAATAAATACGTAGAATCATAAATTGGCCTCGATTGTTCGGAGAAAGCAAAAACTAGAAAAAAAGATACAAGGGAAAGCATCAATAAATTGTTCGCCTTTGCTCAAGTATTATTCCAGTAACAAAGTTCGAGAAGTTCCATAAAATAAAGAGATGAAGTAAAAGTTGCAAAAAGACGAAGATGATGCAGTCTACAACGAAGATGCAACTCCAAATTTAACTCCGTCCTCCCAAGTTAGCAACCTCAAGGCGAAGGCATTCAATTTCGTAACAATGAGAAAAATGTGAATGCAAATATGTAAACACGAGTCACAAACCGGTCTTTCTCCTGCGTAGACATGCCTTACGGCAATTAAATTATTGCAATTTTGCCATGCCGTGATGCATGGCATGGCATTGGTTTTAGCATGGCCGTCCGTCCGTCCGTCTTTTACAAGTAAACTACGTAGCTTTTCTCAATTGGCACATTCAACTCTGTTTGCTGTCTACTCCTTGCATGCATGCATTTAGCGGCAGGCATTTAATTGTATGTAAATTGCCATTGCGTTGGGAAAAATAACGACGTTGAGTCTGCTAGTCTCATCTTTTGCTGTGCTAGCGCCTGTGGTAAATGCTGTGGGCACGAAACCCAAGCCAAAATTCCAGGGTTAATACAACTGCGTACTTTTCAGCAAAGCGTGATACATGTTACATAACAAAAGAGATTCATCCATGCCAAAAGTCAATACAAGAGCAGATTGTGCCAGCCAGGACACAAATAATAGTGCAGTGCAGCACTGATTTTACAATTCACTGCTGCTTATCTTTAAAATCGTTATCTTGGATACTACTTTATTTGAGACTTTTGATCCGGTGCCGGCAATCGAGCTAATTGAAGTCAGAAGTTCAGTGCAGTGAGCAGTGTTTGGCTTACGCTAGGCTCGGCACTTGATTTTAGTGAGGTGAATCGTGAATCGTGGTTCTTGAGCGCAACAGAACGGAGCAGCAGGTGCATTCGCCAAGTAAAAAGAGGAGAGGCTTGAGGTTGAGCCGAGAAGAAGCAAGTCGAGCTTGACTTTCTCCAGCTTCTGCTTAATTTTTAAAACCATATTGTGCGTTGAAGTTGAAGTTCATTCGACTCTACCAGTAAAAAGACGAAGCTGACGCGAGCACACATTTTAGATTTATTTAGCAAGCCGCATTTTAAATATTAAACACGTAGTGTAGAGTTACAAAAGTCATAAGCCAGTATTTATTTCTAATCTGTGATAACAACTCCGACTCAAAGTTTGTAAGTGCGTCATTGTTGAGTTGGTGTAATTGCGTTGTATGGGCGGCACGGGATTTTAGCAACTTTTGGTCGAGCATCACATTTAAATTAATCAGACCGTAAGCCGGTAAGTACTACACGAAATCTCAGGTTAGCAATGGGTCTTAATTCGAATGGACCCAGATTCGTTGAATTGCGTCAAAAATAAGCTGCCAATGTTTACGAGAAGTGCACTTAACTAATACATCGCGTCTGTTCTTTTATTAGATCCAACAGGAACAACTGACCATGGTACAATTATTATAGTTCATGACCTGGAATGCACGATCAACGACGGCAACCGATCCGGATTGAACCTTGGCCTCCCTGGAATTAATGTAAGCGAGTGAAAAACATTTTAGCGTCCCCATTTGCCATTATTGGGTGCTTATTATGATTTCACAATAATGCGGTGTATTTCATGTTTCTGCAGATAATGGATTCCTGATTGTCGAAATTTTCCCGCTTGGTCGCTGGTATTGGAATCTAAGAATACCGCCAATCGCCAGTATCGATTGGTAAGTTAGTTTAAATACTCATTATTAAATGATATCATTAAATCTCACGACCACACGAGGTAGGCAGTTGGCTGTGATCTGTGAGAAATTTATAAGCTGTGCAGCAGTTTCTGAACAAATCAACGTCAATTATAAATCTACACTTCTCGACTGTTCAGAAATGTTGAGTTAGATTTTTTCGTTATGTGCGACGGGTTGAGTGAGTGATTTTAGTTGGACAAATGATTGAACACTTTATGGATGTTCATACAATGTCGTCTTTGCAATTCGGCATATTTTTCTGCCCTGATTTACGTTTAGCAAGGCTGTCGCATACGGCACACTATTTTAATGCGTTGACGCTTGCATCCTGTTTTGTGCGTGCAGTTTAACTTTGCTCATACGGTGCTTTTATTGTGTAGGCATTTCGAAATCGGCCATTTCATTAGAATATTAGAATAGGAGATGACAAAAGTCAATAATTGGGTCGTCCTGCGGCTGCAAGTCGGGCAAGTCCTTGCTTGCCACTGCGAATTCCCCTCATTAAGCTAAGCACATATCGCATTGTCGGTAATTCTGCCTTGGGCTTGTGCATGATAGCATAATTGAAGCAATTCAGGAGCGAGCTTCCAAAAGTCCTTGAGCAAAAACAAATATTACACCTGCAATTACGAACGCGAAAGCACTCCTTCTCGCACTCACTTTAATGAGGTGCGGCAGAAATTGGATTAACTGTTTAGCGCGACATTGGCGTTAATACGTTTAGGCTTAAGTCATCATTTGCACTGTTGCCAATTATCATGCAATGACATATCCTAATAGCAATAATAACAAAAGTAGTCGCGGTGCGTCTGCTCTTTGCCGTGCGAAATGCGCAAAGGCTCAGGCGGTGTGCGCCGGTGATCGTGACGAAACCGACACAGACGCATAATTCTACAAATTTAGACAAAAAATGAGCAAGTAGTGAGTGATGTGATAATCTGCTGACTTCATTGGCGAGTTGATAAGGTTTATTGGGGAAATAAAATTATTCGCCTGGATGGATAGCATGTTTGCCGAAGGCATAGTCAAGTCTCCTCTCCCCATGTTCAATTACAGTCGTCGCTCCAAACGCGGTCCTTTGGCATGTAAATCTGGTCCTGATTTCACGATCACCATAAATTTAAGCGTGAGCGTTCATCAGAATGGCTGTGAACATGCGGAAGAACGGTTTGCCTTTTACAATTACCGATTGACTCGAAATCACTTAAAATGAAATGAGTTCACGAAACATTCATTCAACAACTGTTTAACACTTGTTCTTTTATTAGTTCTGTTCTGTCATTACACCTAGTTTTAGTGTTTACTGTGAACATAAAATATTTGTGAGGAAACGATTGCCGGCATAACGTACAAGCAATAAGCACGCACGCTGTCGTGGTCGTCCATCTTGTTTTGTTACCACAAAATGAATCCGCGAGTATAATACATGAGCACATTTCACAGTTTCCGACAATGGCAAAGAAAATATTCCGCTGTCTGTCGGATTTCAATTTTAATGTTCCATGAATAATTTATGCAGCGTTTTTGCGAGGTTTCAAATCTGTGAGAAGCACGAATCTGAATTCAACGCAAAAATTAATGCCTGACTGATGAAAATATAATAGCGTCGTTAACGTTAACGGCTAAGGGCGACAGCACAAAATGTTAGGTAATAGTTCAACGCACCTTCGCCCCTTTACCCTTTCTTTCTTACACAATCGAGTCTAAAGACATGGCGATGATGTGTTGCAGGATCAAAAATCGCCGTTGCCATTCACCAGACTAGTGAATGGCAATGACCCTTAATGGCTCTCGCCTCGTGTAGTTTATGGGTTTTCTAGAAATCCAGCCTTTTTAGGGCACATTGCCATGCATTTACATAATTTCTCGGAAACTCGGCTGTTTTTCAAGCCTTCCGTGTTTTAAACTGTTGATTTTGCATACAATGTATGCGTTACTGAGACTATTTGACCAAACGTATGCCGCATGCTCGTTGGTGATTCGAATACGTCGAATGGTAGTGCACGCGTTTTGGTTCAATTAGTTCCCTTTTCAAGTTCGAACCATTCAGATATTTAGTCTGGACGCACGAGCCTGTGACACTGTGAACATTTTTCTTTTCAGTACTTAGAAATTCAAGTCTTGCCTTTGTAAATGAATCATGGAGAATGTTACACGGTTTTCGTTAAGATAAACGAATTTTTTTTAGCTTCATTCAAAGCTCTTAAGAAAAAACCTTTTAAACTTTGACACTCGGAGGTCTCTTGAGTCGTTGAGTCTCGCGTCTCATGCCCAAGACGTTAGACGTATGTCTTAAGTGAAACTGATATCATGCATTACTACACGCTTTGAATAAATGTTAGAATGGTCAAATGCTATTGCCCTGCCCTACTCCTCATATCGAAGGAAATGAGAATTTATTAACCTGTTTATCACATAGCCGCCAGTAGCCGTAGTGGTTGTATTTTTAACCCTGCTTACTCGTAGTTAAGATTATTTTGTCTATACATTTAGGTAGCATGCTTTTTTCAGGCTACAAATTTCGTAAGCGTTGACTTATCTTTATGTTAAAGGATGTGAGCTATAAGAAAACACGTTGTGAATGATTCTTGCACAAAACATTCAAAACATGAGTTATATTCCAGTTATTTTCTGCTTTGCAGATTTTCTTCTAATTTTGGCATTTGGTGGCAAAAGCAAAAAAGCAAGTTGACAAGCAAAGCCGAAGATTTCAATCAAGACTTATTAAGAATCCAGCACGCTAACACTGATTACTTTTACAAGCTCCTATTTTGACTACGTAACTTCACGAGGTAAAACTGCTTACGAGAAGACTCTTCCATCTTCGCGACGTTACGCAGGATGAATGCGTATGTGGTGAATTTGCTTGTCGTTAATTTTTTGCTCGGTTTGCATTGCAGGTTTCGAGTTTCAATCTGCTGGCTCCTAGTGTGCTAAGGAAGTAACCGGAAATTCCAAAGATTTCAAGATGTTCTTGATCTCATTTTAACTACAAAACAAAAACTATGTGCAACAACAGTCTCACCTTTTGATCTCATGTTCTCTGGGCCCCGTTGTGAATTCAGTCAAGCAAATTCGGTACTACAGGGACGACAAAATTGCAAGTCATAAATTGGAAGAAATGGAAAACCAAAGAAAACTACGGAACGAAATAAGAAAATCTGACCGGCCATTACATTTTTAACTTACGGTAAGTTTGGGACCGTGAGTAGAAATAATTATTTGAACATCTCGGTTGAATTGGAAATGTGACGTTTGAAAACGCTTGTTCCTTTTCTATACAGCCGCAAAACGTGGATGATCTCCTCTGTCGACTGCTGCTATTTAGCCTCATTAACACATGGATTGGAAAACGTTACTTGGATTTACTATTTTATTTCACGCCATAATCTACGCATGGAAGAAAACATGGATTTTAAGACTTGACACAAAAAAGCTGAATAGTTTAGTGAATGGAGTCAGTCAACATGGCATCAGAAAATATTTTCGAATCTGGTTTCGTCTGGGAACATATGTGACGCTATTCGTTGGATTCCCATTTACGTTATGGCTGTTCCTGAACACGATTTATCATACATTTATTCCATCCATCGTAAGTTCATTTTGATATCAGTGGAAAGGTTCGCTGTTCGTTCTAATAATTCGAAGTAATTTTTGTTCAGACCACCGTGGCTACAGCCGTCGTAACGTCACCGTCGTCGTTGTTGGGATCCTCTACGGAGAAAGAGCTCGAGCTCCATCACGAGCAAATGCAACCATATCCTGATGCTGAAATTATTGCGCCGCAATCCTCCTCGTCCTCAACGGCATACCTCGCTATCCAACCGATTCTACCCGGCTGGAATCTTCCACTAAGCCATTTACCGTACTACCTACTAGCGATACTAATCTCGGTTGTTATTCACGAGCTTGGACATGCTGTTGCTTCTGCGTCTCATCGAATTCCCATCGTGTCAATGGGCGTCTCATTATTCGGACCTCTTATCCCGACTGCGCATGTAGAACTTAATTCTGCTCAACTCCAAGATACAAAATTCAAAAATCAGCTTGACATTCTGACCGCTGGAGTTTGGATGAATATGTACTTAGCCTTAATAACATACTTTGTGGTACCGAAAATCCTTCCAGCCATTTTGTATCCGACACATTCAATGGGAACAGGGTTGGTCGTGACTGGAGTCATGCCTGACTCGGGCGTTGGAGGTACGATCAATAGATCACAATTTTGAAAGTCCGCGACACAGCAATATTAACGATAAAGATGATAATCTTATTAATAATAGGCATAGGAGGACTACAACAAGGTGACATTATATTTGGCGTGGAAAAATGCCCTGTGCAAGACTTAAATTCGTGGTTCACGTGCCTGGAAAGGATTTGGGAAACGGAGCCACTAGGATACTGTTTAGACACTGCCAAAGTGAGAAAATATTCAAATCATTCCGAAAATCCAGGTCAGGCGCTAAAACATATTGAAGAACTCGATCTCAAGCCGAATGAATGTTAATTTTACATTGATTTGAATTCTTGTGATTAGGTTGTTGCGGTGCCCAAGCTGACACATCTCCTACACACCTTTGCTTTTTGGAGATGTCAGCCCGGAAGAAAGGTCCCCACTTCAGTAATAGGACAAGAAGCTTAATACTTGACAATCTTAGTGCTAAAAAATCTGGAAACACGTCGTCCTTGATTACTTCGTTTTGTCTGCCGGCGAAACCTGTGGTCACAGTGAACGATTCAGTGATTCCAAAGTGCATAGCCCCAAACTACTCCTGCCCAGTGAGGAAAGTTTCTCAAACTGCCCCTTCGTCAGACACGCACATGAACAATCACAGCACTACTGACGATGACCCAAAACATAATGAGGTGATAAACGAAACTAAAAGTGAGAAAGAGAAAACTGAAGAAATACAGAAAGAACCTCGTGAACCTGAGCCACCGAAAGAAGAAGCGTCCAGCGGTACGCAGTGTTTTGTTCCACGTATCGTAAAACAGTTTGAGAAGTTCCGAATTGTTCAAATTCATCGTCGACAAGAAGGCTTAAAAGAATCAGTGCTGTTTGTCGGTGATGTGCGAGATTTGGTGTCTGGTATCAAGACTTCGGAGTACATTCCTCGTGATTGGTTTTTATCTCGTCTAATTGGGTTTGGAAAATTCTCTGTGCTACCAGTCGAGCTGGAAACGGTGCTACTGCTCACTGCTGGATTGTCAGCAGGACTTGCAGTCGTGAACATGTTACCTATTTACGGTTTGGATGGGTACCATGTCGTCTTTGCTATTATACGAGTTCGTGTAGGCAAATCATGGGAGTCAAAGCAAATCACACGACTGGTCAACTTGATATCATGGATTGCACTAACTGTAGCATTAGTAACTATATTTTGTTCTATGGTCAACAATTTTTAATACAAACTCCTTTTGTAAGACTTCTTGATGGTAAAGTAAGAAATGATCGTTGTTATTCGTTGCTGCAACTTTCAAGTAGCACAAGTACGAGATACTTCTAAAAGGTGAAGTGCAGAGGGGTCATTAAAATGCACTTGTAATTCAGTTGATTTACATCAATTGCTAATTTATTAACGCGTATAAAAATTGTAGAGTACTCCCTTCAGCACGCCACTTGTGCTTGTGTCTTTTGACGACGGTTGTTCCGAATCCAGTCTATTCGAGGAAGACAATAATTTCCTAACTTTCGCACTTGAACGTTTTAATTTACGAGAGTCTGGTGATGTCGATGTCGTTCACTTTGTAATTCCAACCTTAACATTGCCCTTATGAAAAGTAGTCTTTGATGGCCGTGTTCTCCTTCCTTAGTTTCGTAGTTCTTAGCTAGAATTAGTTACCTTTAAGGTCAGTTTTTGTTAACCCGATTTTTTAAGAATTGAAAGCAAAATCCAAACTAAACTCGTTCATGTACTAAAGTTGGCGTGTACCTGCTTTGTAACCAACCATATTTAAGTCTCATGTTGCACTTGTATTTTGTTACTACCACTGTACTGCAACTGCATGTAAAATGCCCAGCCACTATTTCTGATAATTTAAGCATATTCCAGAATGCTAGTAGGAAGAATCTACAAAATTCTAAGACATCTGGAAATCGTCCACGGTCCACGGGCCTACAGTTTATATTTGTTAACCCAAGAGAACAATCATTGTTACATTGCTGCTCAAGCACCATGCAAAGAAGGCGGACGGAGTGTAATTCGAAAAAATGAACAATAAAACCTTGTATACAATTTTATTGCATTGCAAGTAGATCTGATGTGCTTCATTATTAAGCACGCACGGGCCACGCCACAGATCATAGTACATTTCCTCTCGCGCATTAAAGCGCCTCATAAGTGTTGACTGAAGTTGAGTATGATCACACGTCACAATATGCGGAACAAATTGGTCGTATGCATTTCAAAATCACAACTCGATAGTCAGCCCGTGTTGTTTATTTGCTGTTGCTCTGTTTGTATTTTGGATTGGAGTCATAGACAAGTTCAGTCAATTGGAAAGTCCTTGAGTAGTAATAAAAATGCCGTTAGTGCACTGAGCTAGCGTATTAACACTACATGGGCGGAGGGCATGGACACGACAGGACAGACGCGACATTCTACTGAAACACTGTGAAAGGGGTGACAAACGAGTCCACAGTCCGCATCTTGCTTTGATTTAGAAGCAGTGTAAATGTCAAATTACATGATGCGGTTGGTCGTTCGGCTGCTGGACGCTGGACGATGATGAAATGAAATGATACTTGACGCTGACGTTGACGCTTTATTTTTATTCGTTCGCTGTCCAGATTCAGTGCGTAAAGAACCTCTTTCAAGAATGGTTTTGGCTTTGATTCCGAGTTTTCTGAGGTGATACTTACTGCCTCACCATGAAGTTTTCCTGGAAAGTGTGGGTGACACTTTTGCTCTTCCTCTCCAGCCTTCTCCTGATCCTCGTCGTGTACTTGATGTACCAACGGGAAGTCCTCGACTCGATTGAGTCAAAAGCAGAAAAATTTTTGGCCCACGTCGAGAGGCGGATGGACGCTGAACACGCGAAGTTGATTGACGCAAATTGGAACTTCAGCGTGAATTCGAGCCAAGAGAACTGGGAGAATCTGCAAAAGCGTGTAGTCTTGTGGACAAATCTTATTCACGAAATCCAGAGCAATTTGACGTCTTTCGAGTTCTATCACGTGCTCTCAGAGCTGACTTCGTTATCAGAGAGGCAGAAGACACTCGCCAGGAAGTTTGACATCATTTTGCATCATTCACCGTTGCCGATTTCGAGCCTGAGCCCGCTCCTCAATATTAAACTTCCGCCTTCCAAGCTGCGGCACTTCAACCACATCATCCGAAGTTCTGGCGAGATTTGGAATGGTCAGGTACAAAAGATACATCGCGCCGGCGAAGCTACTCGACTAAGCGGCAACTGGTCATCGAATGTTTTCTTCGAGTACGAAAAGCAAATGACATCTGCTTACTGGATTCAATTCCACGATGAGACGAGCTTATATCTCAAATCTTACATTAAGCCATTTGTGCAACTGCTCAACGAAAATGCCCTGCTTAACCAATTTTCGAGTTATAAGGACTACTTACTATCGTCGGAATACGAATTAAAACTGCACTCACGAGACACGAATCGCCGAGATCAAGATGAAGGCAGCGATGGCGCTAATGGCAAAGATGGATCAACGGGCACCAACTCGAAGGAATTCATCAACCAAATGTACGATCTATGGTACAATCTCAAACCTCTCTACGACGAACTGCATGCTTACGTGCGAGCAGAAATTGGCCAGGTTTACAATTTAACTTCGTCGGCTGCAGAAAAACAAAACCAAGGAGCTGACAACGACGAAGAAGAGGAAGACGACGATCTGAACTCTACAACCACGTCGACCCCAATCACAGTGACCAATGGCCCAGGTACGGGAACAATTCCAGAACAGTTCTTCGGTTTTACTGGCAACAGCCGAACTGGATGGGAGAAAGTGTACACCATCACAAAACCTTACACTGGGCGCAACGATGTGGACATGGATAATCAACTCAGGAATGGGAAATTCAGCAACAGCAATGTAATCACACTAGCTAAGCTGATAGAAAATTATTTGGTGATGCTGGACTTTCCAGCAATGCCTCCATCATTCTGGGAGCAGTCTTTGTTCGGAAACCCGAATTCGACTGAATTTGACCATGGCATTCAAAACCAGACTGGCCAGATGCGGAGAAATTTCTGCGATTCGACAGTCATTTACGAATCTGCTAAATTAAAGGAACTGAAAGTTGCCATTTGTGGGTCGAACAAAGAAATGAATGAAGAAAGTTTCAAGAGTTTGATTCGAATCATGGTTCGTGTTAAAGTTCACATGATTCGAAGGAGTAAGCCATTTTTGTTCCAGAAAACTATTACAAATGGTAAGTTTCGTGATCCTACCCAATATTCTGACTATTTCCTGAAACTTTTAATTGTGTGTAGCACTCGAGCGTGGATTTGAAGAAGCCCTGGTTTTGGCGTTGACAAGACCTGTACAGCTAGTAAAATTCGGATTGGCCGACGACGACTACATCGAAGATTCTCCATCCTACTTGAATTATTTGTACAAGGAAGCATTACGAGATTTTCCTGTCATGATTCAAGCGCTAGCAACATTTCGCTGGAGCCTGGAATTCTTTGGTGCCAGTGCTTTCGCGAGTACTAGCAGCACCGTCAGCAAGAGGAACATGTTCTCGCTGGAGAACTACAATCGCCGTTGGTGGATGCTGCGGCAGAATCTGATTGGTGTTCGTCCGCCTGAGCCAAGACTTTCTACTGTCGACTTCACATCAATTCTGACAACGAACAGGAACCCGCTGGAAGATTACATAGCAATCGTGCTCAAGTACCAAATCTACAAGGCGCTGTGTGTATGGGCGAGCGAGTCCGACGGCTCTCCGGAGGACTTGATCACGTGCGACATCACAAAATCGCCATTCGATGCAAGAGGCCGGAGCAAAATCGTGTCTATTCTTGAGCTTGGCGCTTCGAAGCCATGGAGGGAGGTCCTGAGACTCGTAGCTAATCAGACGCAGCTTGACACGGATCCCATGCTCGACTACTTCGAACCGCTGCACGAGTATCTAGAAGACCGAAACGAAAGACGTGGACTCCAAATTGGATGGCCAAGACTGCTACGAAGTGATCCGCTAGAAATGCTTAGAGTGTCTACTCACAGAGCCTAATGAATAGTATACTAGCTAATCTAGGACTTCTAGTAACTAATGTTAATGAAATTATCGATTTTTGACACGGACAAGCAAATAAAGTCAGGTTTAATTAATTGGAGTTCGAGTCGAGTCTTTGTTACCAATTCGTTCATCGCAGCGCCTGGCTAAAGCGAGACGCCCGCCACCTGTGGACGAACAACCTGAAACACGCTCGCGCGTACTTCAAAGACGTTAATATCTTTTGTTAACGGTGCATATTCCCCAATGCTATTTTTGCAATGTAGCGTAGTAATCAACTGCATGTTTCACACGTTTCACATGTGATTGTCAGGCCAGTCCACAGCCACGACGTTTAGCAACAAGTTTCATTGCAGAACTCATATTTTTACTCTGGAATAGTACAGAGTTGCAGAAGGTTAACGTACGGTTCACTGATAACTTCATAGTTTACTGTTTAATTACCTTAATTCCGCAAAGTTTTCGCTTTTAGTATCGCAAATTAGTGTCCTGTCGCCTCACAAGTATGGATTCACAAGAAAACTCCGGGGCAAATAGTCAGAATGCCAGTGATAACAATGCTACCGACCCCGTTGATGCGCTCGGCGCTTCCAACAATGAGGAGCAAGACAACGGAAGTAATAGCAACAATATCCCTATCCCTGACATTGACAATATGGAGTCAGCACTGGTAAATGGCAACAACAGTAATGACGACTCTTCAGAAGAACTGGACCTACAAATGCCGAACCTAGAAAGTGCTAATGGGGAGCCTCCAGGCCCTCCACCACTGCAAGCACGTGAACGAAGATACTTCAGAAGAGGTTTAAATCTGCGGCCATTGAATAGGAGAACGATTGCGGCTGGTCTTGCGGGGTTATTGTCAATCGATAATGGTGGGCTCGACCTTGACGATGATGATGACGATACTTTAGATTTGGATGCGGATGATGAAACTAGTCAGAATGAAAACAATGAAGCGAATGGTGAAAGTTCCGACGGATTGCCCAGAGAGCTTGAATTACATGAAATGGGAGAAGTTGGACCTGTACTGAAACTGTGGGAAGAAAAGAACTCCCAAGAAAATTTCGACCCGATTCCATACTTAACGAGGTAACTTCTAGTTCATAATTTGCATCACTCATTCCTTCAGTGCTTAAGTATGGTTTATTTAAACCTAAATGTTTCTTCTAATCTTCTAGACTGGCAGAAATAGTCGAGGGTGAGACTGAACAGTACTTGAAGTTGGATCCTGATCCGTTCGATGACCGCCATCCATGTCGAACTCATCCTTCGTGTGGACTTGGACATTCACTTAAAGCTCTATTTAAGAAAGAAGCATTCATGGCGAAATTGGTTCACACTTACCTGAATTGTACTGGCCAAACCGAACTTAGCACTGCGGCCTGCCGATTGTTCATTGACATTTTGCCTGGACTAGAAACATCTGTAGTTTATCAGGTAGGTGGTATTTGACAAGCTTCTTAAAAACCAACAGCTGCAATAACTAATTAATCTCCTGTTGCAGGAAACTGAGGGACTGATAACGAAATTGTTTGAATGGGCAGAGACTGGTCCTGAACCTCTGCAATCGTATTCATTAGGATTGCTTGGCGCATCAATGGAATTACCGGACGTTGCTTCCAAGTTCAGGTAAAATTTTACTCTGTTGTAATTTCCAGATTAACTTATTGTACAATTCAATATGTAACATATTTGTATCCATTTGCGCAGGGACAAGAATTTTCGAATGGTCGGATTAATGCTGACGAGACTTCGGACTCTACAAGAAGAATTCTTAAGACCATTTGCTCAGTTTGCTTTCTCAACACCCAAACCCTCAGCACAGCTCAATTCGAATTCATCCTCTTTCAAGAGGAAGAGAGCTGCTTTACCAACGGACTCCAAGTCGAAACGAATCAAGTTTGATTTCGCAGACGAAGATGAAATATGTTTTGGTAAGTAAAAAGTGATTAATACGTCGTTAATGTTCCAATAATGGCGACTGATGTCTATTAATGGCTATTAATGACGACGAAACTTATTTTTACAGCCTCTGAAGGGATCGGAAACGGCGTGAGTGACAAGAATGATTGCAGCAGCAGCAGCTCTTGGGCGGAATTGGAGCCAAACATCATTGGGGAGTGGAAAGTGCACCCAATTTCACTTGCCATGAAGCAAATATTCACGCTCAGATACCTGTCACCGTTGGGAGAGTACCAGGAAGTATGTAAATATATGTGTATGAAAATTCGAGCAAACCCGATGAATTTCCTAATCGCTGAATTTTTGCTTCCAGATGCTGGGTTACGCATACGAGCACAACGCTATCGAACTAATCTTGAACTATTTGGACACTCAAAAAACAAAGGACTCGCGCTTAACATTTGAAGCACTGAAATACCTTAGCGCATTGTTATGCCACAAGAAGTTCGCACTCGAGTTCATCCGATGCAACGGACTCCAGACACTGCTTCAAGTACCAAGACCCAGCGTGTCCGCCACAGGAGTTTCACTCAGTCTTTACTACATCGCGTACTCGGAAGATGCGATGATGAGAGTGTGCCAGATGCCACGATCAGTCCTAACTAGTCTAACCAAGTAAGTAATCTTATTAACTCTTTCTTATCAACCACTGCAATTTCCGCTACCATATTTTAATTGGAATCAACTTTTAGCTACGCAATGTGGCTGTTGGAATGTTCACACACTTCTGGGCGGAATCATGCTCTCATGTTCTTTGGAGTTGTGTATCCATTCAAGATTATGCTCGATTTATTCGACAACAGTGACGGATTGAGAAGAGTGCTGAATATAATTTCAACACAGCCAGATTTCCGAAGTGATGACAAAGTCTCAGATGAAGATCAGTTAGTTACTCGTCAAATTGTCAAGCATGTGTGCTGCAACCTGAAGCGATACTTCGAATGCCACTTGAGCTTCCTGGGTGAGAAATTGAAGAGAATGAAAGGAGAAATTGACGACCAAAAGTCACCAGTTTCATCGTTTAAGGTTAGTCTCGCATGATTTTGTATCAATTTCAAAATTGAAGAGTTGACCAAATTGAAAAACGACCGTTATGATTAACATTTACTTTTGCTTTCAGCCTTTGAAGCATGAACCGGAGGCACTGCGGGAACTAAATAACATAGTTCTGGAACAATTGCCGCTTTGGGTGCGCTGGCATCCTGTAGACAAGTTAGTCAGGCTTGGAGGGCTTCAAATTTTAATGCAAGCTCTCGCACTTGCTTACGACTGGAATTATTCTGGAAGAGCTGAAACGGTGAAGTCGGTCTTGGATGTTCTTGCCATTTGCTGCTTGGTTCCTAGAGTTCAGCTTCTTCTTACTGAACGATTCAATTTGGGAGCAAGTGCTAGTTCGTCGTATGGGCTAAGCATTATTTTATCAGCAGCTGAAGGTGAAGTTGCTTCAGATCCCGACGTGCAGCGTTCAGCTTTACTTGTTCTTGGGAACTGTGTCTGTGGACCTCGAAATAGGGTAAGCAAAGGGTCCAGATTGTACTTACTTTTCAAATACTTCACATGATTGAGGCGTCTAATATTTGCCTGATTCCTTCTTGGTAGACTGGCTCTTCTGTCGATTCCAAAAGTGGCACTTTCTTAGTTCCGAATCCGAGGACACCGACACCTGTGCGAAAATCTTTGAAATCTTCTGAAGACCTTCTTCATCGTATTTGGGAGTGCGTGCGAGTTAATAACGGCATCTTAATCCTAACTCGATTGCTGCTGGTGAAGACACCAATCACTGACGCCGATAGCTTAAGGGCTCTTGCATGTTGGTGCCTATCTGGTTTAGCCCGCTATCAATCGGTGTGCCAAGTGCTAGAACAATTGCCAATAATGCAAAGTGGTTTGATTCATATCCTAATGAGAGAACCAATATTACAAGAGAAGAGGCAAGACCATGTATTGTTTCAGAAATATGGAATGGAAATATTGAAGCAGGTGTATGGCAAACAAGTTGGAATGGACTATGCCCTGTCTATGGTCGCCATTCACAAGTCTGACCTGATTTCGCAAACGAAGATTCAATACAATGAGAAACAATTACTAGAACTTATCCATGAACATCTACGTAACAAAGGATTACAGCAAACCGCCGAAGCACTTGCACGGGAGGCCTCCTTGACTCCTTCACCGCCACCTACGCCTGTCAACAACGCTTTAACTCCAGTACTTACAAGAAAAAACAAAACCGCTTGGAACTTTCCGTCAAAGCAACGTGGCAGAGAAATTACTTTAGACACAATTGTGAAGGAATACCTAACAAATCAGCATTCATTGTGCAAGACACCAATGGTGACGTGCCCAACGTTTGACTTAATTGTTCCTCATAAATGTCCAGCACCAAAATCCCGATCAACTTCAGCGAATTTCGGATCTCGGTTTGTCAAGCCGTTCTGGACGCCTGGTACACGATTCGATAAGAAGCAAATCTATTCCAAATTCAAACCATTCAGGTAATTACAACATATAATTTTGTCTCTAGTTGACAATTGACCAATATTTGCTAATATTGCTATTGCAGAACAATCCGCGCAGAGCAAGATCAGTTTGCTTCATGTGCATTCTCGAGTTGTCACCAGTGGGTTATTGTGGGTACACATCAAGGCCAGATTAAGTTATTCAACAATGTGACTGCTAATGAAGACGGAACCTATGCTTGTCACGATTCTGAGATTTACCACGTGCAGCCAAACAAGAAAGGGTCTTTGCTGTTGACATCGAGCATATGGAGGCGTCCTTTGTCTGCACTGTGGAAGATGGAGGGCCTGTTTGATAAAGTAATCGAATTTGAACGAGAGGAGTACGTCGAGTTTAGTAAATTGAATCAAGACAAAGTGATCGCAACAAACATTGACCACGCATACATTTATGACATTGAGTCAACAAAGAAATTATTTTCATTGGAACCGAGAATATCAAATTCTTATCATAAAAATAGAGCTACATTCGATCCCACTGACAACTTGGTCCTGTCTGACGGAGTTTTGTGGGATTGCCGCGCGGGAACAGAAATTCACAAGTTCGACAAGCTGAATGAAAACATCAACGGTGTATTCCACCCGAATGGCTTGGAAATCATAGCCAACTCTGAAGTTTGGGATTTCCGAACCTTCAAGCTGTTGTGCACAGTTAAAAGTTTAGACCAATCGTTCGTTTCGTTCACAAGTCTGGGTGATGTCATATATGGGATAAAGGCCGAGAAGGAGACAAGTGAAGGTTTCAAGGCTTCCGACACAAGTTTCGTGACACTGGACTCGCAAGACTACTCGTCGATCGGGACCATAGAACTCAAACGGTAAGTACTCTAGTTCTATTTGGTTGCATTAAACACTCTTTGCTAATTTTGCTATGTTTAATATTTTAGATCCATATCAGCTTTGGCGTCATCACCGAATGATCTGCAAATTGTATTGGTCGAGAGCCACTTCGCAGACACGGCGACCGTATCAGATTCATGTATTCGCTACTACGATGTTGGAAGAGCGAAAGATACGGAGGAAGGGGATGAAGAAGATGACGTTCAGTCACATGACTCGGAGGAGGAGGATAATGAGGAGGCTGATGATGACGAAGATGACAACGAAGAAGATTTAGGTTTGCTTCTTTTTTTGTTTGACTGTTGCCGCTTTCTGCTCAATGTGTCTTTCAGTTGCACCAAATTGCTTTCACCTATCATTTCGTTTCATTTTCTTTTCTTTTCTAACATGTTTTTGAAACATTTTTGTTTCAATAGCATATTCTGATTTCTCTATGACAGATGTCGATCGGCTGCTAGACGAATTGCTTCCAGAAGACGAAACTATCGAACTCGACAGCCAAGACGAGACGGAAGAAGACCAGCAAGCGCACTCTGATTCTGATGGCGATGATTCAGATGAGGAAGTCGAGGAGTACGAAGTCGCTTCATTGGCATCCAGTACGGACGAAAGTGATGATGAGTATGACCCCAATGACACATGATCCTTGTTTAGCTGTTAGAGGATTCCTTATTACTTTCTAATAATTCGCTGTTGCAAAAACTCATGGTGTGTTGTTGGCAGGCGTGAGTTCTCTTTGTGATAATAAACTTTCATTAGGCATTAAGCAAAGGAAACGAATTATAATTCCATTGCAGGACAAAGTTAAGTTCCAAGCATATCCCAGTCTCAGTCCCAACTTAATCCAAATCTTTTATATGTAGATCATCGCGTATGTAACAATGATATCGGAATTACTCTTACTGTAATATTACAGTGTAATGGAACTGCAACTCATATGTGAATAAATTCAAACATTTTTCCAGAAATTGTTGAGTAGACACACGTGAGAGTAAAACGCACAACGACGCACAATTGCACATTTCACTCGAGCCGATGGGTGGTAAAAGTAATCGTAGTCGCGCTCGTAATGGGAAAGCGTTGTACAACATCAACATGATACGAACCAGCTGAGCTGAAACGGCTGAGAGCTGGCTGAGTTGTGAAAGTTTTGATACACACTTGTCTAATGTCTAATGCACTCTCACATTGCGATTGTGTTTCGGCTCTCCGCTTGCGTTTAAGGCTGTTGTATCAATTTCTCCTTTCAACCTGCTTTCTTCTGCACATTTCATGTAACAATTTTCTTTTGTCTGCCAGCCATCAGTCAGTTCAGACACGAGAGAGGACTTCTCTTCTTGGTGAAAGTTCTGTCCTATGCTGTCTTTTGTTGTGTGCTGTGAGGTATCTTGAGACTCGTCAACCGTCATCGTCATCTCGATTCGCAAAGCGTAGCTTTTACAAGCCACATCATAATTTAGTGCTGTAATAAAGTTGTAATAACATCAGGCAAAGTGAATTACATGCCGCGACGTGAGCGAAGTTTTTGCCCTGTCTCCTAATTTTGTGCGTACCAACTGAATGTTTATGGAGAAACCTGTTGAACAAAACTTGAATGCGTGTACAGTTTTTAGGCAGGGAAAGCTGAGACAACTCGTGCTTTCTCTGTTTCTCGTTCTAAATTTCAAGAAGGATTCATTCATTCACAATACGAGCCGTTACAGTACGGGTGAGTTTGCAGAGTTGACTAGAAACTTGGAGCTGGAGCACACAATAACGCGTTTATTACATCGTTTCTTAATTCCTGAAACACAATTCTCACGAAACAAGGCAATCCTCTCTAAATTAGTGCATTTTAGAGTGGCTGAACCTTAGACGTGGTTTTGTGAGATTTAATTCGAGTTGACATTTAACGCAAGTTTGGAGGCCCTGAAGCCAAACTCTCTCTGGGCAATGTGACCATTGTCCAGCACGTGCTTTTGCTGTCCAATAGAATTTGTCTGGGTGTAGAATTTATCGAAGAAAAAAGAGCAAACACTCCCTGAAGGATTTATACCGCTTTGGGACCCTTAAGCTGAGAAAACTTAAGCAAAGAAACCAAACTTGTAACCAAGGAGCCTACAAACCAAAGCCAAAGTCTGGTCAATGCCGCGCCATGCACGAGTGTCTTTGATTGGCGGCATTTTTCTCTTGGCCTCGAAGGAATTATTGAGATATTTGAGAACTCTTTGGAAACATTGAATTCTTGTGCTGTACTGTGCTCGTGGGGCCGCTGGCTTATGTACTTTGTACTTATCGAAATTATTGGCGTCATCGCGCCCGGCAACCCAAGCACTCCACCAGTTAGCAGTGAAAGCGCATTAAAAGTGAAAGTGCGAAGTGCGAGCGAGAACAAAAAAAGAAAGCCATAAACAATATGACGAGAAAAATACAAAAAGTTTCTTTTAAAGTGACACTTCTTAAGTGATTCCAAAAAATTGGTTTTTCCATTAAAACGCGCACAGGCAAGCAACAACTCGCGTTCTTTTGTTCGCGAGAGTTGAAAAGAATTTGCACTTGTACGGCTTCTACCAAGCACTGAGTTGTTTGCGTCGGATTGACAGTCACTCATTTTCCGCGTGCCGCGTGCTTAGAAAAGTTACGGTTCGCGACTTGCACAAAGGCTGGCCTACCCTTGAATGACTTCTTCTTCGAGGAATCCGTGACGACCCTGCCGAATTTGGCGAAAAAAGCCAGAAACCAGAAGAAAGTGTCAAAGCCCGTTCTCAATTGATTTTTAATCTTTCAGCATTTGGCATTGGCAACCCTTATCAATTTATCGTTCAAGGTAAGCTTGGCCTCGCCTCGTCTCGCTTAAGGCTTGAGGTTATCTCTCTTTTGTAAGAATTGCATTGCGAAACTGCTGTAATCAGGGCACGAATCACGATAGCACGGCACGATAGAAGTGCATTATAAATTTGGCGTCTGCGTCTCGTCTCCTTCACAATTGCAATCGGTCGGGTGGAACATAAACATGTTCAGCTGGCTGCAGGCACGTTCCCGTCCCGGCTAGTTGCCAGCCGGAACGATGTCATAAAACATCGACACGATCGATAACATCAATAAATTTTTACAATTAATCTTGCGATATTATTTTGTACTGATGGCTGGATGAATAATGCGATACGCGAACCACGTCATTCACCATTGTACTGTCGCTGTCTGCTGTAAAACATGCTGACTTGCTCTGGTTGGAAGTTAATTTATTACGGGAAGAAGAAACTCATGGCTCATGGAAGTAAATTCGACTAGACTGTGTATTTTTGATTACACGACGCGGTGGAAGGCAAGAAGGCTTTCATTTTCTCTCCCGGCGCGTCGTTAGCTCGAGTGAGCCTCATTATGTCGACGCTGCGCGTGAACACAGCTCGACTGAACTCTAATGTTTGGGTTCTTAATAATTGCGGTCATTAAAAGTGGTGCATATTTTTAGCGCCGAGTTCTTAACATTTTTCTCATTTAATTGCATGAAGAATGAAGACGTGGTTTCATAAGGCTTAATCTTAGAATCTGTAAACGTAAACGCTTCTTGTAATCCATAATTTTTCAACCCGTGACGCAAGGAGCTTCGCTGGCTGGAAGACAGGTATCTGAGGCCGCACTGTACTGAAGTTTCCCTTTCGGACAATTCTTCTGGTCACTGTCATCGCAAGCCTTACAAGACCGCTCGTACGCGTTTACATGCGCGACACAGCTCATGAATTTCGTGCAGTCCGAAGGATGCGGGTAGTTTCCATCGGCTTTATCAGCACAGCTGTACCAGTCCACTAACTCGTCCCCCAAGCCTGTCGAGAAATTCAGAATCAGATTTAGTGCTTGCCATATCGTAAACAGTGTGTGGCTTACTTTGCTGGAAATTGAAGCAAAGTACCAATGCAAATAAACAGGAAGCAATGAGAAACTTCATTTTGGGCTTTTAAGTTTGTCCAATGTTTAATTTTAGTTTTTCCACAAGATAAACACTGGAATCTCGGAGTGATTTGAGATGAGTGAAGAATGTAACTTTTATATTCTCAGAAATATTTCTGCTGAGAATGGAATCTGCTTTGAGTGCTTTAACCCAGGTCTAATTCAAATCGCCAGACAAAACAATAAAGCATTCAGAATTGTGAGGCCAATGAATGGTAATATCGAGGTCGAGTAGTTAGAATTGAGGTTATTACTAGAATCTCGCGTTTATTGGTTTCATCACCGGATCAGAACATGCAGCTTTGGATGACTTGCAATGCATTGACTAATTGGTTGATTGTTTCCAAACGAATACAAATGACATAAATGACGAATTAGAATTTACAATACGGAAGGTTTTGGTATAATGTCAATATCAGCACATTTACGCGTGATCAGTACAAAACTAAAATTTTTAGACGAACATCATCGGGAATCTTTAGTTAATCTGGAATTGAAACATGTATTTACGGGTGAGATTTGATCCCGTTTTTTCTTCAGTGCGTTGGCTTCATTATTCAGCATTTCGTTCAATTATTCAAACCATACATTGAACTAAATGTCTGAGGCAATTGCCATTGCCGTTATTGTCGTAATGTTATAGTCATGCAATTTCCGTGGTGAATTCAAGGAGAAACAGAGGCAATTATTTATGCTAATGAGTAGCAGTAGATATTAATTGCATCAATACAGTGACGTCAACTAGAAATAGGTTTCATGAACTGCAGTGTAGTTCACCATATTCTGCATTGCACAATTTTACAACTTAATTTAGGTCTCTGATTTTATTAAACGTCCGACTCACGTAATTAATGATATGCCAATGACTTTTCTCTTCTCCATTGAAGCTTTGAAATCCCTGCCTTGCCTTGCCTTGGCGGGCACTTCGATTCCCACTTTGAATGAATTTGGTAAAAGTTTCAGAGGTTTCGTCGCGCTCTTGGTTTTATGTCCGTTGTGAATAATGATAGCACACTTCATGATACTTGTGCACACGTATGCACCGTTCACAGCCCAGCCATTGATTCATTCATTCATTGGAAGGTTGCTTGGAAATTCTTTCTTGTAATTAGACTTCGATACTTGAAACATTCGTCATTCGACACGGAAACTTAGGGAAAAGTTTGACTGTGATTTATTGCTTTGCTAATCGCCAGTTGTCTTGTTCCGTGCTATGCCTGTGCCGTGCGTGTGCGCGCCGTGAAAGGCGAACGGCTATCCTTTCGCTATTCTTGAAGAAAGTTGGTTGTTGGTCTCGAGGACCGAAGCTCGCTGCCAGCACGTAGTATACCAATTTTACATAGGAAATTGTTTCGTGCCATTACACCACTGCAAGGTCGAGTACAGGACAGCGACAGCCCTTGCTTGCATCAATTTTAATGTCGCTGTCGCCGTCCTTCAAAATGTGGCATTAATAATTTACAGCGATCGCTGCGAAAATTTTAATGTCGGCGCTTGGCTGGCTTGACTGCTTTTCTTGCATGTTGAAATCAGCACGAGCAATAAATCGTGCCCCTTCAAAGTTCGTCCAACTTCTCGGTTAATTAAATATTCGCTAGTCGCTTTTCGCAAGCACAAGCGCTTCAATTGCGGAGAGGTTGCGAAAAACTTTACGACTGAAATTAATTACTAATGGAAAAAGCTACACTCGACACTGACACCCGTTTCATGACAGTCACGAAATTTGAACATCGAACATATATTCGACACTTCATGAATATATTAGCCATTTTTTCAGCTGGAGCTGGACGAATAGCGGATTTCTTCCATATGCGAAGCATAAATCAGCCACTCGATAAATTAAATTCTTGCAAAACACATATATTCTTGTGTTCCGGTTCTGTTTCGTTTCGTAATGCCTACAGAAGTCTAAAGGTAGCGAATCAGGAAGATTTCCCTGCACAACCTCACGAAAAGTGATTAAAAGTGGATTTTCTTTTGTTGGTTTTATCATCTCGAGCACACAACGACACAATATACAGCGGCATCAGTCGTTAGTCCTGCTCCTGCATTGTGATTGAATGCATTTATGTCGCTGCATAATCAAAATGGCTAAGGCTAAGAGCTTACGCTTGCAGCTTAACCTCGTTTAGCGTTTTGCGTTTCATCTCACTTCTAAACCAAGGACAAAGACTCCTGCTTTGTTACTTTCTCTGTTCGCTCTTCTGGGTTGTATCACATTCACTTTTGCTGCGCATTCACTCTTAATCCTTGTAATTAAACTTGTATTTTGTGCTCCGAGATGCAAGCCCCTGCTAAGCTCCGTATCTGCTCCTGTTAGGCGTTACGCGTGTACGTGCGGACCGCGCTAAAATATTTTACTGGGAAAAAGGAAGATTTGCGGGCGCGTGTCGGCAGCTTTTTGCAAGACGTCATCTTTCTGCCATGCAGTTTCAGGCTTCACAGGCCTGGAAATCTGAATTATAAATGATCTGCAATTTGTATTTGTTTTTACATTAAAGTGCAGTGCATGTTTGTAATTTGTTCTTGGTTTAGTTAGTCCATAATCCATGCAAGGCTTTACAACTTCTTTTGCTTTGTGTGAGTCGGAAGAGTTACCTCATATTAGCATTTTTACGATCCTCGACGGAGGCGGATGCAGGCTCGCTCGAGATAAGCCCGACCAGCTGCCTTCCTCACGTCTTAGGTTTTACACCCAAATATTAAATTAAAGCAGGGTGAAAATACGGACCCGTGTCCGGCTTTCTTGACACGCTAAATCCCCTCGACTTGTCCTTACTCTGAGGTTTCCGATACGAGTTTTTATTCTGGCAAGACACAAAATCTCGGGACGGCATATATTTCAAATCTCTTTTGCTTTTACGTCGTTTTTCGTCGTCTTGCTAAGATGAATCGCAATTGCATCTGGGAAGGTACATTCATTGGTGCATGGATGTTTGAGCTCTTGTCACCCGTGCGTGTTTTACACGGCATGTGAACCTATTTTACATTTTACATCTTCTATGCGGTGGTGGTTGTAAAGTAAAGCAGACGCAGTGGTTTTGTTTAAGTAAAGAACTTTCTTTTTACAACTCAAACACCTGAGAGCAACTCTCACGAATCCAAAGACGTGTATACGTGTTACATCACAGTTGTGAGCTGTGTTTGCTTGCTCCGGTTTGATGATTCAATTACGTATGAATGCTGCGGCGGTGATGCAAGCTTCTGTCGTTCGAATAAATGTTATTATTATTTCTCCAGAACCACGTGCTCGAACCACGACCACGAACGAAGAATGAATCTGAGTGCGACAACATTTTTGTAGTATTGTAGTTTTGTGTTTGTTTTTTGTAGCGCGCAAGTTTTGAAGATTTGGTCACTAAATTCATGTCTCCTGCTGACTTTAATGGTATACAGTCTTCAAGAAATGGACACTGAATAATTAAATCGAGCTTGAAAGTTTAAAATTTACGGCTCACATCCACGTTCTTTAGCTTCGTCATCTCTTCAGATTCGAGAGAGGAAACGGTGATACCTTTCCTGCGCCTACAAACAATAGAACTAAATCTTCGGCTGTTCTTTGACAAAATCATTACAATCTCACTCGCATCTCAGCGATTTCATTGTTAGTACTGGAGTATTACGCGCTTGAGTCTTGACTGCTGTGTGACTTTATTCACTCCTTTGCGATAATAATAAAGATGAGAGGAATGCCAAGATCAAAGTGTCAATTTTTCCTACATCTTTTATTTTCTCTTCTGTTTGTGCTCGAGATGCTTTATGCTTCCAACTTACCAGTAATGGCTGTTATACTTTACTCTATCTGCTCGTGGATTTTACATCTGCAATTCCTTCGTGTTTCCCCAAAGACTGCTTTGCTCTTGATTCATTTTTGTCTCAATTTCTTTAGTATTATTGCATTTGGTGTCGGTTATTATTTCCTTCCTCCTTCCAGCAAATCCCATCTTCTGCCCAATTTCCTTTATCCGCCTAGTCGAGGTGGCGGCGGCGTTCGTACGCATGTACGGTTCATCCTTTGACAGGATTTGTCACACTACTTTTTTGTATACTCGTTTCATCATCTCTTGCTCCCTTTCGCTTCATTGACCGCGGTGCCTCCGGTCCAAAAAAATCAAAAGATCAAGACTTTCACCGTAATCACCGAACCAGTAGAGTGGGCCGGGTTTGACTTGTTCGCGTTGTTCGGGACCCTGGTTTCAAATAAAGACGTTCCACAGGGGATTATTGTGTTTATCGGATCCGGCTTTTCAATTTCTTTTGTAGTGTGATCCCTTTATGACGCAAAATGAAAACTACTTTAGAAGATAACTTGATTTGTAATTTGATATGGCCACTGAGCAGGTTATTTATCAGACCATCGCACCATCGTGAAAGGAGGTCCTCTCGATCCGCCGGGATACCGTTACCAACTTCGGTCTAGCCAAGACTATCATTCTTATTAGTTCTTAAGAAGCTTTGTTAATCTAGCATACGTATTACTATTTACGTTGAGATAACCAGCATATTTTAGACAACGGACAAGTTGTGCTGTGATCATAACCATGGATTCACCTTGCACGCCAATTGAAATTTTAGTTTTTAAAGCCCACAAGAGTACTCAAACGTAAAGTTGACTTCAGGCCACAGAAGTTGAAGTATCTCTGTCAAATTCAATAAAGGCTTCTTAATCTCGCTTAAATGATTATACGGAGCAACATCATCCTTGCACATGTGATTTAAAAAGGTTGAACCGTTGAACTCTTATGGACTTGGTGGAGTTAGCTTAACTTTTACAACGTCAATATTTAATGAGGGTAAAAAGCTTAAACTTGCAACTTCGACAAGCAGCAACTTAGCTGTACCAGGTTTTATGCTTTTACTTCACCTCTGAGCCAGGATACACAGGAATCTGGAGCATAGTTGGAGTTGGAGTTAATTTTAGTTCTGCCGCAGACCACAGAAAGTGAAATGCAGCTTCATTTAAAAATGAAAATCCCAACAGTGAGTGGAGCAACTTTTGTAGGATTCGCATTTGCTCTTACTTTCTCAATAAAGCAAACATTAGCAAAGCAATGCCGCAAAGCCAATCAAACAGAAACTGAACTCGGATTAAAAGTTGACCTTTGATTTAGATTTTAATAATGCAAAAAACTCCAGTTAAAATTCCCAAATGTTCGAGTCATTCCTTTTAATCGTTTGGCTAGGGCATATGCTGAGTACTATTTGCGTAGAAACTGTTTCGATGCTTCGTCTTTTTCTTCCGTCTAATTGCAACTATTGTCCAAACCAAGTTCAAATTCCAACCTGCTCATTATAATTCACGAGACACCTGTTCACTTTCTTCGGATTGACAAGTTGGTCGGGCCTCTCAAGGGAATAAGAATATATGACTGTGCTGATACTAGAGAAAGTTTTTGAGGGTAATTTTCTTTGCATAAGAAGAGTTAATATTTGCACAGGAGTTTCAGGAGGCCAAGCCAGGCCAGGTGTTAAGTAGGGGAACCGAATTAAGTAACTGCAGTAGCATAAGAGCTCTTGAACCCGTTGAGGCGAAACTGAAAACCAAATGTTGATAATTCAAATTAATAATTATGCATGTATACTGATTGCTGCCTGCCTCGCGCATTCATCAAATTGTGTGTGTGCAAATAGCAAGCAATTAGTAGCAAAGGAAATTAGGAACATTTCTTCCTATTCAAAGGTACGCATGTGGTATGTCTCATGTGTTAGCCAAGATGCTATCGCAAAAAACAGGAAGTACAAACCAACCTCATAAGTTGTAAAGTGTCAACGTTAAGCCCACAACTGACTTTCACCGCCCGTTCGTGTTCGTATTCTACACTCTCACGCCTCGCTCTCGCCTTCTAGCACACTGCACTCAATTATGACAGCATGCCTTAATGAGTCAGTCCCACAGCGAATAGCGGGTCATAAAATATGCAGCGGGCGCTCGCTCGTCTTGTGTGCAAGTCAAGCACAAAAATGAGCTGGCATGAATTATGTGCTTCGCTGGGGGTTTGCCATTTTGCCAAATTACGGGCGGCCACCAGCACGGAAGCAAACTTTGTGACTGGGATTCACGTTAATTGGTTTAAAATGTCATGTTTCAGTCCTTACGAGCTCGGGTCACGCTGGACGCTGAAATTGGCCGACAGGGCACAGGAGCAGGAACTGTAAGGAAATGTATCTCTGTCGTTCATTTATAAATTACACGTGCTTTTGCCTGCCTGTAATTCTCGAGAATTTATTGTTGTGATGTGAAAGTGTATTGTACTTTTCTTTACCTCGCCACTGCCTGCCTGCACTGCGTTCTTGTCACAAATATTTCATTTTTACAAGTGGACTGCGTACCGTTCCCTGTGCGTAATGATGCAATGTCGTGCGTACATGATTTCTGTTCCTGCTTTCCCTGAGGGAAATATTCTAGAGTACTTTTTCCTACGCCAAGACGCTATGCTCCTGTGGTCTGCGCCGAGGGCCGATGCGTAGTTGCAGTTGTAAGAAAATGCTTTGTTATTGTTATTGTTACTAATAGATGAGAACAAGACCGACACGGTGATGGTGATGGCACAAAGTGGTACCACGAAACATGAAAATGGTTCCAGGACGGGACAGAAGAAAAGACACTCATTATAAAGTGGGCACTTGAGATTACGTGTCTGCTAGGCACGTCTTCGGCTGTGCGTCTTTCGATTCAATACTAAACACAGTTTTCTTTCAATTGTTACCCATCTTCGGCATCGCTGTAAGTTGGTAATTTGGAGAATTTCGAGGAAATGCCGATTCTATCTTTTCTTTCGACTGCGTAATCCATAATTCAAAATTCAGCAAGCAAAGCGTTGCGAAGGTTATGGCGATGGACGTCGCTTGAATTGTCTAAATTAAGATACTTTATACGTATACGATGCATATTAGACCTGGGGTTGACGATGCTCCTAGGAAATTAGGCGTAGGTGTGGGCGTCAGCGCCTCGCAAACAAGTAAACTCAAACTGTGGGATCATCGCATCCGAGGCTGTGAGAGATCAAGCACCGCACCGGTTCTCCGGTTCGAATAAATTCTCATTTGCATATGTTAAAATAGCCATGAGAACTATGAAGAGAGGTCCTAATGGTTGCTTTGCCTGCATTTCCCATACGAGGTTTCTAGAAAGCTAGAAAATAGAAGCTTGAAGCAGAATTAAAGCAGTCTTAAAGGCAATTTGAAGCAAGGTGCAAGATTTCCCTTGCGTGGGTGCATGGTAAGTGCCTCTAATTGGTGTTCCTTTCTGGAGGTTACGCTTCCTGCATGCTTTCTCCATGCATGTCTGCAGCGCTCCGAGAAGTCGATTAGTTTCTTGACGTTAAATAGGAAAGCATTACCCAGACAAATTAGTTTAAACACCATGTACATACTCGTGTACACGAATTGGCTAACCTTAAACGAGTTTTTATTATGCGTGCGCGAGACCGTATCTCGGAGAATATTGTGCATGCATTCCCAATTTACGTGAAAGGTAAAATAAATTGAATCAAGGCATAAGTGACTGAAGCTGGGTTGCAAAAGTCTCTGTGAGTTACGTTACTAGGCTGCCTTTGCCTTCCTCCGTCGTCAACGTATCATGTCTCCGTTGTGCGCTGTGGCTAGGGGGATATTTTTGCAATTTCTTTCACCGGCTGAAAGTAATGTGACATGTCAATCATGATCATATGACAAGATGATCATCCTCAGCCTCGCCTCGCCTCGTGCTCGTAACATAAACATCTCCATACAACCATGTTAGACACATCGCGCATATGATTAAGCTTTTAAGGTAAGTGCAGAATATTGCACCAGCGTCAGCGGTCGCCTGCCTTAACACGCTCACGCGCTTGTTTTGCAATTTCTTTCGCAACAATGACTCGGCGAGTAGAATAACTTCTGATGGGAAAACACAGCCAAGACCCGAGTCGTGTCGAGACGAGTGTTTTTCCAATTTCCCACTGTGTTTGCAAGTTATGCTGGCGTGTCAAGTTTCTTCCTGCTTTTAAATTGATTGCAGCCTGTCTCGCGAAGTAGTTTGATATATTTGGTTGAATGGGTAATGCAATGGAACAAAGTGCTAGGTGACTGTGAAGACTTGATCTTACATTAGATTTGCATTAGTTTGGCTTCTCCAAGTTATTCAAGTAGTTGAACTCGCTTACTTTCAACGAACCTCAGCCTATGTCCACTTTCCCAGCGAAAGCTGCAGAATTGCAGTGGGCAATGATATTTGACGGTTGCACAAATTGGCGTGGTCGAAGCAGGCTCATCGGAGTCATTAATCATCGAAATGGGTGTCTCCGCGAAGCCGTCGTGTGCCATTCATGTACAAAGTGAGCTTAGAATGACAATGGTCCCGGTAATAGCAACTTGCAACAAATGACATTAATTTTCAGTGACAGCATTGCTTGGCGCGTGATGGTGCAAGCACTGGCAGCAAACCGCCTGGACTCACTACCTTTACGATGCGAATAAAATCGTTACAATCTCACGTATTTTGAAAGGGTTTCATTACCACCGTACAGCCGGCTATTGTATGCATACACTTTTCACCGCAATCATGACGGCGACCATTCCACGTGCGAAGTGCGAATGAACTCCATTCTCCATTGCACTGTACTTTAATAATGTTTTTCCGAAATAAGGAAATGCAGACAATATGTCAAGTGTCAGGCTTCTATTGTCGTGTATACCCAGCAATGCTGCTTGCAATGCAATGGTTTCTCGAATAATTTAATCAAATAAAGTAAGCCAGCCACTCTTACATTTTCCGGAGCATACAGGCGTACATTGTGAGGCGATTGAAATTGGTGGCTGCCATATTTTCTCCTGGAAGTGTGACATTTCTCATGTATTGTCCCGTTCTTGCCGGTTCCTGTGCACAGGATTCTGGAGTAATTTGCCTGTCATCCGTGCCACAATTATAACTATTTTGTTCCAATGACAAACCACTAAGAAAACCAATACCTTTGAGGTTGTAGTAACGTTTCTGTACATTTTCTTAAACTTCTTACTGGCGCCATATCCAAAAACGCGATGCTCTGCAAAAAGAAGTAAAAAAAGGTTCATGCATCTTTTTCACCAGTGTCGGCCTGAATTGAAATCAATTTGCTATTTACTTTCTTCAAACGCCTGTCATACCATGCAATTCCCTGATTCGTGTCTTCCCATTTTGCATTTATCTTAATACATTTCTTGATTCTGGAACGGATGCGTTGTGGATCCTTTGTCTTCCTGTTCATCCATCATTCTGTCGTCTATTCCCCGGCCAAACCGAATATCGAACCATTAACAACTCGCTCAACCATTTTGTTCAAAGCGCGCTATTTTCCCGTAAAAAAAATTGTCTTGTCTTTTCTTATCTCGCATTTTCGTGGCTACAGTGCAAGCAAGAGATCAAGAAAAGGCTTTTGAGTTTGAGCTGCAACTGCAAGCAATTGTGCAACCGTGTGAGTGGCAAGTGCGAGTGGCAGGTGGTGAATCTTCCTGTTACTGTTTCATTGTTTCATGGAAATAACAAATTGGCAAATTGAATCAAAATTGTGCGAATACAAGATGTGGGATTCTTTCAAGCATAGCATAACAGGGAGGGAATCGTAAGCAGCATGTAGTATTGCATTGCAAACGTTTCATTTTAATGAAAGCTCAACAAATCTGCAAAACATCAATACTCGTACGCGTGCTCCATGTGTTTTCCGGTTCACGAGAGTTGTGCTTTTTCCTTGTTCAATAAGTGGCCTCGCCCTGCACACGTGCATTATTGATGCTCGGCTTAAGCAGCTGAATCGGCTGCAATTGAACCGGTCAAGATGCAAAGCAAATGACTTTCACTATCTATTCAGATGGAGATTGATTGGGCTGAACGAAGGCAGAGCGAAAGCAAAACCCGGCAAATCGAAAATTGTGGACAGATTCAAGAATTCCGCAGTTTGTCTTTTTTTGTGTGTGAGTATTCCCGTTAGCCGTCAGTCGGTGATGCAGAGCGCTAGAGAAAGCAAACGCAACAATGAAGCCAGGATCCGGTTTTGGTTGTAAATGTGTGATATTCTCTCATCATCAATCATTTGAAACTAGGATCTGTTTTTCCTGCTGCTAAAATGCCAGAGGTTTCCACAATTCCGATTTTCCCTCTACGATGCATATGGCAGAGGTGTAAAGTTCATTCCCACAATATCTATCACACAGAGTAGACACGGTGACACTGTCTTGCGGATTTGTTAACTGCTGAAAGCAACTTTATGTAAAATTTCGAAATGTTATTGCAAAGCAAGAAAAGTGCACCTGCAGCTGTTTTCTTTGCGCGCCGAAACCACGACCCGTATTTAATATTTTACTGGCTTGACTAAAGCGAAAGAAATTGTATTTTGATTATCCATCATAAATATTCATTCGCTCCTTGTTTTTCTTTCGTAATGATAATATCTACAAGCCAGAAGCGTGAGCCAAACGCCAAAGTTGAAGCCGAAGTCTGTCAAAACGTTAAAACTACTTCAGGACTGAAGTGAAGAGTCAATCAATGCATGCGTGAAGGATATTAAAATAGTTGCGGCATGAATATGAACGCTTGAAAGATTCCGCTCCGCGTCTACGATCGTCATGAAGCCAGCGACAGCGATTTGGTACTGGTACGCGTCTTGCTTTTATGTTTCACCACTTTCTCTCGTCCGTCGCTTCCTTTCATGTTCTTGTTCTTGTACTTGCGGTCGTGTAATAAAATTGAAATGAATGAATAAGACGATGCCTTCGAAACCATGCCACTTGTCGGCAGGGAAACTTGCAAGCCTGAGCACAGTGCCTGTCTGCCTGTCTGGCATGGCATGACTTGATGAGTCAATCAATCTTCTTTTAGTGAGACTCAATTTCAATTTTATTTACTCCTTGCGGTGGTGTGATGAAGGTGAATAGCGAAAAGCGAATAGTAAATCTATAAAATTGCTATTGCTATTGCTACTGCTGCTTTCCCCCATTACATTGTGGGATCGTGAAAATAATAAAATGCGTTCAAGGGCTTGGTTGGTTATAAAATTGCTCCAGGCTTGCATCTCCGCTTCACTCGCTGTGCTGTACTGATCGAAATTCTCTGCTGCTTAATGGCGATGGCGAGAGCGAAACATAAAAACATAACCATAATTCATGGATGAAGTGTGCTCGCACTCGCGTGCCAGTCTTCGTTAGAAGCAAACACCGTAGTGAGAACAAAGATGAATCACCTCGCACTGGCAAATAATGATGAATAGTGTGCAATGCAATGTTTATTGCTGGTCAAGCTGAGAAAATGCTTGCCTGAAATTGAATTCTTTCTATTTTTCCGTATCGTAATCGTATTCAGGGTACTGATTCCAAGAATCCACAGGCAAAAATTGAATTTTTCTGCTTTCTATTTTCTTCCATGAGCGATGGGCACTGTGGAACTGTGGGTGGAAAGTCCGTGTTCGAACTTTGTCGATACCTGTGTCCGCGTGAATGTGAGATCTTCTGAAGCACCGCCGCGAGTAAGCCAAGATAGTGGACAACGTAGTTTGTAAATCTCTTGTAAAACCCAGCAAATCCATGCACGGTGTGATGATTCGGTGTGCGATATGTCATCTCGCATTAGTGAGCGTGAAATGCGGAGAGCGGAGGACAAGACAAGATAAGAAACTCATTCGTTCCTTGACGGATCATTCCAAGAGGATCTTCCGTGCTGATACAGGTTACTGCTGACAGCAGAAGATTTGTGCTGAGAATTTCCGAGATGAGATGATAGGCAGTAACACAAAGCTCACACTAGAGTCATGCCTGACGCCGTCACAGATCTAGAAATTCACTGCAGTTACATTGCACGTTAAAGTAGACGTACTCAAGTTCGGCGGATTTTGTCAGAGTGCTTCATAGTTCCAAAATAAAATTGCTTAATTTTTAACCTCATTTAAATTAAGTTTGCACAGTTCATCAGAACTCACAAGCCCTGTTTTAAATACTGCTGCTTTTAAAGGCCTGCCGGATTATTCATAAACAAGTACTCAGCGAGGAAGTCGATTGGATCTTCTGCTTTCGTGTACGTAAGCTCCATGAGACCACGCGTCAGAGTCGGCACCACATGCTTCGTTAGGTAATGGCGGAGTGGCAGCAGTGCAGCCTCTTCACGTGCCAATTCCTCCTCCTTGACTTTGGCGAGTTTCTCGATCTGAAATGGCAAGCCGTTTCAAAACTAGATAAACTGTTGTTAGTTGCGTGTAAAATTACCCATTTTTGAATTTGCTTTCGGCGTTCTTCCACCTCGCGACTCTCAAGCAGTGCCAACGCTTTTATTTTCTTCTCTAGCTTGTGCTGCTGATCAACTTGATCTTTTCCCAGTTCCTGCACGCCTCCATAATTTCGGGGCTTGCCCATCAGCCCAGCAAGGTACTGGACGAGCCTATCGTTGGATGTAAACAACGTGATGTCGATGGGATAGTATGCGATCTTATGCTCGTCAAGGAACGCTTGAACACTCGACTTGTAATGTTGCCATCTGCTACGGTAAGCGTCCAGTTCTGTCTGGAATTCTTTGCCCTGGTGGTTCGCAGAGGACTCCGAAGCACAAAGAAGCGGGCTGCTTGTGAGCCGCTTTTTGAGGAAGGAGTCGGGCGCCTCAAATATGAACACAAGATCCGGCGCAACTTGGGAATCAAGAATCCTCTGACCCTCATCTTCTCCAGCGTCTTCGCCTGCGAACAGGCTTCCTCCAGCGGTTAACAGATCCTTGACTTCGCTAGAAGTTTCTGGGTAACCGTCCAGAATGAAGCCTTGGTTTTGACTCCGATTCATGGTCAGGCGTAGTCTGAAGAACGTAACATCTTCAAAAGCACCCTTTTTCGTTTCTACTGCTTCATTGAGATGCTTCAGCAACGTTCGAACGCTCTTACGAGCCTCTACCTGTCGTTCGGAGTTGGTGATTGTTTGGAGCATTTGCTCGGCAGCCATGTCTCTCTGCAATATCATTGCATGAGTAAAAACTCACGCTCCTGTACAAATTACGCACGCGCGCGCTCTTACCAACATCGCCTTTGTTGATTCAACCGTCTCATCCTTCGTTAAATGCTGTATCTGATACATTTCGGACAACTGTTTGGCCACAGTTGTTTTTCCGGAGGCGGGCGGCCCGATGATCATAATTTTGAAGGGCTTTAAAACGTATATAGAAGTTGACAACAATGAACAAGTGAACTGAAAGTTGGCAACTCCCGTACATTCAGTTTTCTGGCCTTCCGAAATTCCGCGACCACTTGCTTGACCACAGCAGGGAAGCCCTCCTCTGCAAACCAGTCTATGTTAAAGTTATCCTTACAGAAATTGCTCTCGATTTGAAGATCCATGAGCAGTTGATCGGCTTGGAACGCCTGTAATTTGAATCAAGCATTAGCCAGCCAGCAAGCCAGGTAGGTCGGGTCTCTGGTCGGTCTATCGTAACTAACAGTTAGCCCACTTTCTCGGTAAATTTCCTCTTCAGGAACTGATTTAACTTTCTGTGTGCCCAGCTGATCTGCAATCGGCTTCACAACCTGCTCTTGTCGCGGAATGATAGGATCCACTGCGACTATGTAGCGCTGCTTTTTGGGAGTCAGGTCCATGACGTGCTGAATGATGGCTGCCAGGTCCTCGATGTACATAAGTGGCATATGGTTCTTGCCGTCACCATAGATTGGCAGGAAGTCGCTATTCTGCCATGCCGCCTTGAACCAGCCGTGGAGCAGATCCTCCTCTCCACCATAAACGGTACCGGTACCAACGACATACGCCATGAACTTGCCACCAGACTTGCTGCTGGACGCTATCACATACCGCTCAAGCAGCTGCAGCTCTCGGTACTGAGGTTTGGTTCGGCGTTTGCGATAGTCCGACTCGTGTAGGACGCCGTCTTCGTCACGCTGAAGTCACGAAAAAGGAAATTATCGCATTACTGTACTTCAAACGAATGTTTCGGAACTTACCGGCTTGGTTTCTAACCATGAATGCAGTGTTGTAAGGAGAATGAAAACTCGTCGGGTCTCGAACTTGGTCACTTGCGCACGAAGGGCATCACAAACCATTCGGACTTCACTGAACCGTTCTGGACTCTGGTCGCAGGTCATGTCGTAGACGACGAAACCACACTTGACCACCTCCTTCAAGTACGCATTGTACTCATCATTGCGAATGGTGGCCGAGAGGAAAGGCGGTTGAGGAGCCCGGTTATTTTGCATTGTGCCCAGCACACGCCAGTGATGCTTCTGACGCCTGCCTTCACCTTCCTCTTCCTCCTCGCTGTCTTCTTCGTATTCTTCATCGTACTTGCTGGATCCGATTGCACGCTCGCTAAGAAACTGTCCTAAGTGCTTGCCAATGTACGAATCCACGGGATTTATAAACACTGACGCGGGATCGGATAAGTCCGCTTCTTTGTCGACGAGGAAGACAACTGTTCCAATCGCAAAGACCGTATCTTCGATCTTACTAACTCGTACTTCATTGCCAGCATCAGCATCGCCATCTTCATCGAATACTTCCGGCTCAAATTTTCGATCCATTGTCAATTGACCACTAGGCCTATTTCCTACAGAGACTCTTCAATGAACGGTCGAAGGCCCTGGAATCCCAACTTTTAAGCTGGTCTTGTAATGTGCTCTGCTCGCCAAGAAACTGAAGGGCATTACACCGCCGTCGCATTGCATTGTCTTGAAGTAATCTCGTGATTGTGATAATGTGATCATTATCAGTCAGTTGTCATGCTATCAGGTTTGTATACCGAACCACCATCAAGATGGACCCCCGAAAGCTGCATCTCAGTTAAATAGCCGTAAATAGACAGAGAAGTAGAAACCCTTGCCATGCAAGACGCTTTATCTTTCCCGACGTTAAAATACAGAGGCATTCTTTAAGACGCCAAATGCTAGAATTGTCTCCTGGCTTGGAATTCTGGTTCGGAGGCAGTGGAATTGGAAGTGGAAAGATATGTTGAGGACTAATGCACTAATTGCGTCGTTAAGAAGCACACAAAAGCAGACACCAGACAAAGTTTAAAGAATGGCCGACAGTGATTCAAAATTAACAATGCAATAAAAGGAAAAATGTACTTCCCTGTTTCATTTCATTCCCATTTCCTATTGCCGTTCTTTGTAATTCGTTTTTGATGTCACCGTCACCATCATTTCTAAACTTCGCCGAATTTTCTAAGGTGTGACATTTAATTAATTCGCACTCGGTTGAAAGACATCAAAGAAATGCATCAGAGTCGCCGTCAGAATATTAATGAAAATGTCACAAGTACAAATACACGAACTAGAATCTTGTGCCAATTCCAACAACGAGACCGTAGATTTACTTACGAGTCCCGAATTATGTCGGATAATTCGATCGTCCCACGCGACCGTTCGACATCATCCTTTTAAAGTGAATTGACCCTATTGAACTCACAACTCGGTGTATCAATTTAACAAGTTATAAATAGTTTAAACTTCGTGTTTCGCATTTCACGATTCAGTGGAAGTCGAAAGGTGAAGTTGTGACCAAGCTGAAAGCCTGAAAAGCAGAAGATTTAGGGTATCAAGAGCCGAAAGCAACTACCATTATTTATTAACGAAATTTTTGTTACTGCTGCGTGCTTTTCTGGTCCTCTGGAGAGTAGGCGAATGATGAAGACGGGCAGGCAGGCCAAAGCCAAAGGCAAGAACTCAAAGAAAAGAACACACAATGGAACGTTGGCTCCGGCCCTGCCATTACCATTTCAATACCATTACAAGAATCTCTTATTTCCTCGTCTTGGACCATTCTGGACCAAATTCTTGACATTTTTGCTATGTAATGACCCATTTCTGAACTCTTCTCTCTTTCAAGTGAGCGTGTTTGTTGGGTGAGAGTTGAATAAAGTGCATGTAAAGTAAAATGTTATTGTTGTTTTCTTTTCCTTCAAAGTGGTTATCTCGCCGCACTTTACACGACTACGCACGCGATAAAGACGCTCAGTTTACATTTCTGGTATTCTGGTCAGAGATACGCCATTGCATTGAATCGTCATTGTTGTGTGCAGAGTCATGTGCTTGCGCTCTTGGATTGGAATTTATTTATTCATTTGCGAATCTGATTCGGAATTGATTTGTGGATGATCCAGTTCACCATCACGATTCACTTGAATTCATTCCACCGCACTGCATTGACGATTGACGTAGGAAGGAGATCAGATTCTTATTTTGTTTTTTGCGTCGAGAGTTTGGAGAAAGTAAAAGAATCCAGAATCCAAATTGGAAATTGTATATCTTTATTTACACAAACGCAGAGGAGCAGCAGCACAAAGCTGGCAGCCACAGTCCATAGTCAGGCAGTGGCAGTGGTGTGATGTCGATATAGATGTTGATCTGGAACAACAATGTAATTTACACTTTTACACTTCCACTCAGCAAAATGAGATTCGGGTCCTTTGTCTTGGCTTTGCATTCCGGTTCCGACTATTGTGTCGCTCACGAAGTTTTACCACCACCACTCTAAGAATTCAAACCAAACCTGGTTTTAATTTGCAATTCGTGCTTGTAGTTGTTTACAGGAAACTGAAACCGAAGCCAATGCTGAACCAATCCATTGAATATCATCATGCTCCCAATAATTGAATTTTTAAATTAGTTGTAAAATGTGGCTTATATGAACACACGTTCCACGATTTATAAGCATCTTTTAATTAAACAGGCCGTATGGGAAATAATCCGGACTATTTATTCGGCATTGCGCTTTGGTCACCTTGAAAGCTTTGCGATCGGGAACGGCGGAGAAAGAGAATCCAAATCCGAATCGTATCTCGTTAACGTATTTCATCACCATCCGAGCGCCTGAAGAGCCCTATTCAAGATTTGGAATCTGCCCGGACACCATCGTTGCTTAAAGTCACAATCGCCGTCGCCAATTTCATCAAAGTCAAGTAGCCAAGTAGGGACGTCCTCGTCCTCGGTTCTAATTATTCAAAATCAAGGTAAGATTTTTGTATGGCGTCCTTTGGACGTGGCGTCATATCATTCTTTTTTGGCGAGGGCAAAGATTCTCTCACAAACTCAGCTTAAAGTAAGGAATCAACGAGTGTTTCTCAAGCGAGGTGCACCGCGTCAGGAATCGTGAGAATGCTGCGGCGGTGTTTTACCGACGCTGAGCTACAAGAGAAGAAACTAAACAACGATAATTAAATGAAGCTTCTCTTTGTCACTCATAACTTGTACTACAATATTAATAGAACTTCAATTTTCGGTAGCATTAATTTTTAATAAAAAAGGAATTACTTTCATTATAAGGGAATGGCGTCAGTGACAACCCAACCGACTCGATAGAGTTTCTTCCAAGAATACTCGTTCACTTTCCACACGAAGCGGCAGCGTTGTGTTGAGTGTTCTTGCCCCGTTCCCACTCGTAGCGAAAGAAAGTTGGTTGGTTTCTTAGTTCCCTTGCAGTTCTCGTACTCATATTCGAGTTGTCTTGAGCTTTGTAAGTTGATCTTTGTTTTTGCTTGTGTTGTCAATTGCCACCAATTTTGGGGGCTGGCTGTTGAGAATCACAATCGCGTAATTCAATGCGCGTCGAATCCTTTGATTTAGACTCGGATTAAGTCGATAAATTCAAAGAATTAGTGGCAGCAAATAACTAAACCCTGAAATGGAAACGGCAAAGGCCGTAACCGAGTCTTTAACTCTCAGATTTGACAAATGTCTCATCCATTCATTCAGACAGCGTTTTCCTGAGACTCCGTACGAAATTGGGTGATAAAGGATAAAACCCGCATCGGAGGATTATTTTCCTCTGCACGCTTTCAACGGAGCTCATCGCAATAATGAGCCCAGCATTTACCGCCAGCCGCGGCCGGGCATTTACTGGCAAACATTTAAGCGCAGTAGGAGAAAAAGCGCGAGAGAGACCTAAGACGCTGTCACGTCACGTCTTGCGTTTGTTGACTGTGCGGATGATAATAACCGGGTGCATTATGATTACATGTCACAGAGAACGCATTAACGGGAAACACGAGCCGAGAAGTGGATTGATGGTTGCCATCATGTCGGGGCTACACGCAGGAGTGCTCTGCGTGGAAATGGTTGGATTAACTCTCTCAATGGCCTCTCTCATTCTTTCTCTTTTCATCTTTTGTCATTTCCGGTAAGTACTTTCATCCTTTCGCCTTCCTAGAAACCGGTAATCTAGCTGGTGACACATTCGTCGTTGCAGATGAATTATTACCATTACTATAATTATCCGTTTTAGTGCTAAGCCATTTGAAACAAACGACAGTTTAAATTCGTCGTTAGATTTTATTCTAACGGCCCCGCTTTCATCTCGCCAACACTAAACGACCGCGTGATGAATGTTTACAGTAATTTGTGGAGCACCCTCACTCGTCTTCGCAAGAATCTCTTCATCGCGCTGGGAATCCAGATTATCGTTCGGCTCATTATTGCTCTCAATCAATTACTTCGTCTGGTTGCCTCCTCCACAACTGCGACTGCGATGGAGTTCGAGTCTGCTGGTACCAAATTCCTTCGACTGAACGACATTAATCATAAGGTAGGTTGAGCAAACACAATAATAATGTGCAGAGTATCTTTTTGCATCCATCTCTTCGTATTTCTCTTGCTTTCCTTTTCTTTCTCTCGAATTTCACAACTCAACGCTATTGCTATTATCATCCAGGGACCGAAAGCTCGAATATCACTCCCACCGAGCCTGGGCTTTTGTTTCCCACGAGACATCATTTATTACCGTGAAATTCACAAATGAGACTAGCATATAATTGAATAGTCGGAGCAGTCCCAGCAGACCGACCACGTACATTAAAATTATTGCCATCATTTTCATTAGTGTAAAATCTTTCCACCACCTGCCTGCAAAGGAATGCTGCGAATGATTAATCATCCTCGGCTTTACTACGACGTGTAAAGGGATTACATACCTTTTACTATCATATGACAGTGAATAATTACGTGATGAGGTGGGAAAATGACTTTCCTGGCAGTGCAGACGATGACGGGCTCGACCGGGTGCAGGCGTGGCGATTTTAGCTTGATATTCATTATGTCTGCTAAATTGACACTAATTATGATTGGAACCTGTCTGCCTGCCAGTTTATTGGCAGGCAGTGTAAAGTGAAAGCGCATGGCCCCATAAATACTCAAATTGCTTACGGATTATTGATCTGAGGCAAAATATTGTCATTATATTGTTTGCTTTACAAATTAACACAAAAATTACAAAATTAATTAAGTTTATATTTGCATTGCAATTCCATTCTCCTCTCGTATATGCTCGCAAAGGCCAATAGAGTACAGAAAGCACTCAGGCGTAAAAATAATTTGCTGGCAACGACATTTTGAACTAAACAAAAGCGAACGATTCGCGTACGGCATGGCGCTCCGGTGCTGCTCCTCCAACAACTACTAGGTATTGGCCTGGGGCACCGGCGATCGCTGATCCCATGAATGTAAACCACGGTTCTTCTTGCCGTGTTAATATTTAAAATTCACACGCCATTTTTTTTTACTAAATCTTACGTCCTCTTAACTACTGTTCATCCCAGGTAAAGTTTGTGTTTCCTACGGGCTGGGAAATTGGGTGACAATTACTTTAAAAAATTAAAGTCCTTCAAAGCAGCAACAAGGGCTGCAATAAATGCTTCAGATAATAAAGAGTACCACGTTTGCATGTTGGCGTTATAACTTCTGCAATTTCTTTACATTTACATTGTTAGGGCCGTGCGAAGAAAGAATCGTTCAGTATTTCGCGTCTGACGCAATAGCTGCCCAAGAGTGCATGACTTAGATTACATTATTAGACCAAAGTCTCCGAATCATAATAAAAAGCATAACAAACAATGCAAAAGGGTTGAGCATGTTTTGACGTATTGGTTTACAACCTTTTGCGAAAGACTTAGATAATGAGACAAGAACGCGGGCACGTGAAAAGCATGGAAAAAGCAAAGGTATTCCAAGCTACAGGCGCATAAAATCCCAGATAAACGTAACCTGGCCCAAGGTGAACACACGTTTCTTGCTTTAGATTTAAAAATAGTCCAATTTATATGCGTTGTTTAAAATGAATTCTAGGGAACATATATCTTTGACGACTGCGAGACGTTCCTCCCTGCTTTTATTCTGGAGTACACGAGGAATGCAATGTTTCTCTGGATGTTTCTGGAAGGACTTTACCTGCACAGTATGATCACCGTTTTTCCTGTCATTCAAGAGAGATTGGGTCTGACGTAAGCTTGTTCATCGATCCGCTATTTTTTATCGGATCTTGACTAATCTGGGATTCTCGTTCATCTGTGCTCCCATTCCAGATTCTACTATTTAATGGGCTGGGCCACTCCGATTGCATTGACCTTCATTTGGATAATGATGGCAGCAGAAAAAGTTCGCGGGCACATGTGCTGGAGAAATTACATGTTCACGTCGTACTTCTGGATCCTCGAGGGGCCAAAATTGACAATCATGCTTGTGAGCCCCATTTTACCATTGTTTCTTTGTTGAATGAGTTGATTACCTCTTTCCTAATTTCAGATTACCATATTCTTTCTCCTCAATGTGATTCGTATTCTCGTGACCAAACTTTGGAGGAGTAATTCACCAGAGGTAAATCAAGTCAGGTAAGTCGACGTCAAAGCTCCGTCCACCGGCCATTTAATCTGCCACGCATGAATTTGGTCTCTAGAGACATATCCGTCCTACGGCATTAAGTACTAATTTCCTTTTCGAGGTTGTTCGTGCATTACGAAAGCAAGGCACAGAAATTAATTAATTAAAGTAACAGGAGATCCGTGTCCATAAAAGCATCATCAAAAGCAAAGGGCATCTTTCTTACATTAGTAATTTAAATCTCCGGCTACAATTTAAACGAAAGAGCGCCTTCCCATCTACGTTCAGTAATGCCTTTCTTCTCGAAATCTGAAAAAAACGAATTGGCGGCTTGTTTTTTCTTGTAATTTCGCACTTAATTAAATGTGGTGTAAGTTTCGCACTCAAACTCGCAGCTCTATAGTCAATTTCGTCATGTAATAAGATCCTACTTGGTCAATAAAAACGAACACTTATCCGTGAACGTACTGCCCACAGCGAGTTCGTTCTTACTTCCCGCCTCACACGGAGAAAGGCGAGGGCAAAACTAACAATATAAGTGAAATGAAGTAATTTGAAATGTTTGGATTGACAATGTCAGCCTGGCCTGAAATGGCAATAGTCTGAAGAGCTCAGTGATTTTGTTTATACGACAAGGTTTAGCACTTTATTAGACTTAAGCCCAAGCCCCGCCGATCCACGCCACGCGATTGACTGGGCCACAGCCACAGGGCTCAGGCTGCAAATTAATATTGCGGACGTGGAATTAAATTAACACTTTCTTCGTATCACGCTTACAATTGAAAGGAAGAAGCTGAAGTTAGTCCGGTCCAGTCCGCAATTCTTCTCTTAATTCCTTGTCGTATGCGTGCGCGCGGGTTGCTTTTTGCGTTTGCTTTCACTACTTGAGCCAATTTTTATTATACTTTCTCTTCTTTCCCCACAGGAAAGCTGTGAGCCGATCTCTTATATTGGTTCCATTACTCGGAATTACAAACTATTTACATTTACAAATGCGTCATTCGCCGCTCCAGAATGGATTTACAAGTTGGGCCTATGCCACGGCTTTTGTTACGTCCTTCCAAGGAGTATTTGCAGCACTTATCTATTGTATTCTCAACGGAGAAGTAAGTTTACTACTGGTGTGATACGCGTTAAGAGTGCATGCGCTGCAATTTAATAATTAGCCACACCGCTATTAGCGATTAGCCCCGTTCCATGTTGTCGTGTTTCACGAACCATCAATAAAACGACAGGCAGGCAGACCACATGAGAATTTAATTAAATGTTCGATCCATCACATGCGATGGCTTTGTGATTTCGTGCTCAATTCCATTTTTTGCAATGAAACATGAGGTAAATTAATTGAATGAATGTTGCATGATTCGTTTTTCTTCTCGACCAGGTGCAATCGACGGTTAGACGCTGGTACACTCAGCGAAGGAATGAGCGACGGGAAATCATCATGGTGAACGGTGGTCCAGCTGGCAACTGTGCGGTTTCATCGACAATAAATCACAGTCACTCATCGCCTGATGGCGACCACGACTCCATGAACAACAATGCTGGGAACAAGTCCAGCTCGATTGGTCTGTCAACGCTGTTCAATTGGGGCAAAAGAAAGCGAGGACACGGAGCAGAAGACAGGCAGCCTTGCAATGTAGAAACATCTGCGGACCAGCTGAAAATTGCTGATGGCGGAGATGCAGCTGACGAAAACGAGGCCGACACGGTCACGAGCAATCCGGAGTCCTTGTCTCAGTCATCGTCCATAATTCTGGACCCTTACAGCAAGGAACATTGGAATGAAGTTGACCTCTCTGCCCATTGCAATGTGGATATCGAGCATATTGAAATTCCGATTGAGTACTTTCAAAAGTACAATGCGAAGAAGCATCAAAAGCTTTCACACGTAGGTGAAGACAGAGAAAAGCAGCAGGAAGACACTAGCACCAAGTGCGAAACCGATTCTCGAAGATCGTCAGCGTTCCTGGTTGAGCTTGAGGACGACGGAGTCATCGAAGGTGATGATGAAAAAGACGACTTGGGGAACGGGATCGAGCCGGACATATCTGACCAATCAAAACTGTTGAACCAAGTCAGCGCGTAATTTTCTGACCGCTAATTATACTGTGAAGACTTCTGTCGTTTCTGATAGAGATTTTATTCTTGTGTGCACTGGCTAATGGCTATGCTATTTCAGAGATTATCATATAAGTTGTATTACTGTAAATATATTTATAAATGTTGTAAATGTCTGCTGGTCAGGTTTTACTGCAGTTAAACATGTGGACTGCAAATCATAAATGGAAAATGAAATCACATTTATGGGACAAACTCATGCCACATTTGGCATGGAACTTTTTTGATACCTCGTTGTCCTGCTCGACGCCACTTGACGGGATGTAGCCCTCACGAGCCAAGTCTCTTATGAGTGTCCTCATACAAATCAGGGCATAACCTTTGTTCCGATGTTTCGCGTCCGTGGTCAGCATTCCAATCATTGTGTCTGCATGCGTCATTACTCCACTTGCCGGTTTTCCATCAATGTAAATCCCAGCAGAAGGGTTCCGTCTTATCGCTTCGGATGTGTACTCAATTGAACCCTGTTTAGCATATTTCCAATGCGATGTCAGAAAACGAGCTCCGTCTTCAGTGTCCAATGATTTTATGATGATTTCACTGTTTATTTCCTCTGGTAAGAACCTTGGACAACGTAAGCAAACTAAAATGGAAATTCATTGAATTCTGGCATATTCTGAAAAATCTTACCGAATTTCCATGTTCAGGCCAGCTTCGACGGGCACGCAGTAATACTCAAAGTCAGGATTGACTAAAGTTGGAATCCCTTTCACAAATGCGCTGATCTCTGCGATCATCGGTGACACGGCGCGATCCAACGCAGAGAATTTGAATGGTTTCACCCATTTGATTATTTGCGTATCAATAAATGCCTGCCTCACGTGCTCCGTCACTGTCACGCTGGGAGGGGCGGATATGCTAATTGTCTGGTCGAATTCGGTGAACTCCTGAACGACAACAAACCACGCGTCTGACGTGAAATCACCGTCCAGTGCGTACAAGCCAAATTCTCTCGGGTGTCTTGATAGACGCAGAGCACAGTTGAAAACCTGAAATAAAAATATTTTATGTGAACTTAGGGGCTTATCTAATTTAGACGCTGAAAATATACCAGATTGTCGTTTGCATATCTGAAGTTTCTAAACCCAATTGTCTCTGCACTGAAATGAACTCGCAGTTCGCCTCAACATCATACCTTTCTCGATTCTGTGTGTTGGGTTAATGGGAGTGAACTCTTAAGCGAAGTCGGCATTCGACAAATTAATTAATCACATTCCCAATTAAGCAATTAAGATTTGCTGTTTCGCTCAAGATAACAAGTTTCCGGCACACTGATTGCTTTTGTCCACTGACTGTCCTGGTTCAGGCTCGATTATGGGGAGGGTCGAAAGTGGCGTTACTAAGCAGAGTCAGGCCAAGTACTTCCTGAGTAATTTGAATTTGCGAAACAGAACCGTTATACGAGGAATAGTTCGACGCCCAGTTCCTGTTTCCCATGATCGTGTACGTGCAGAAAGGGCAGGTAAGTTTTGCAATCGGTTGCAATCCCCCAGGTTTCCATCGAACAGTGCTTCCATTGTGAGAATTTTTGATAAAAGGAATTTGAAATTCTTTGCATCTTGTAGAAACTGACGCTGCAATTAACTCTGTCAAATTGCCAACTGACAATCCTTCAATTTCTACTGCCGCTGTAGCCAACTCATCAGTAGCAGCAGGTCGTACAGGTAGGACACCTGCTCACGCCCAGCCCGAAAGACCTGACTCGGCTCCACCATCGTGGCGCCGAACTTTGGGAAGAGGAGTGAAGAAAATTAACTGGCCCAAATTGCCAAAGAAGGCTCGTCCTCCCAAGTCGCACAAGAAATCAGCTCCTGAAGGTAATCTGCTGTATGCTTTGGACACAAAAATTAAGTTACAAGAAGCACAGCGAAACTAATCAGCTAATCACCTATTTAGGAGTTGTGGAAAAAGAACCGGAACTTCAACCTTCGTCAAAATCGACTCGAGCACAGTCAGCCGACGCCTCAGTTGAGAGCTGTGTACAAAATGGTTTTGGCCCCGCGGCCCAGTTTCAATTGCAGAGCAAGAGGCAGGGGCCTAGCATTGTTGACCAATTGGCAGTTCACCTGATAGCCGCTCAGTTACAGTCGCTGGAAACAATCGAGCCATCACAATCCGCGTTGGTGAACATTCGAAAACGTGATAAAATCGAACCGCTGCCACTTGCATTGACTAGCATTCAAAAATTTGGAGACTATGAACGTGTTTACATCCGGTACGAAATCAACGAAGAGTTTTTGAATCGTCAAGGTGTGGAAATTGCTACACAATATGACATGAGAGATGTATACAGAGAAAACAGACTTTGGTTTGAAGAGCCATTCGCACCTTTGGCTCTTATTCAAACACATTTGAACTCAGGATCATAAAAAATTGCTGATATAAGAATACTCGAGTGTGAGCCTTTTACATCACGATGCGATTTTACGCTTTCCTTGCTTTTACCTATTTTTAGTTTTGCTAGTTTTAACTTATTGATTATTTCTTGAAACATTCAGAGCATCGGTCAGTCAAAATGATACGATTAACGACGTAGAAATAGATGGATAATAAAAGTTACACAAAATGAACTTACATTGCCCGATTTTGGCAGACGCTCTTTAAGGATTCGCAGTACTTTGTCAATGTCTTCGTGCTTAACTTCAGTAAAGCGCTCTTTGTCCGATTCTGCTTTGGAAATGTGGTTCTCCATCCTTCAACTGGTTGACGTTTGTGCTCGTAACAGCTGAAATGTGGAGTTGGTACCGATTGAAGTCAGGGTTCAGCAATGTGATATTTGATGCGAAATAGTGACTGCCTTAATTTTTAATAGGCCACCAGTCGGAGTACACAGACACGCCAAGAGCAGACAGGAAAACGGTGTTGTGATGTGATGAGTTAATCAGTCAAGCCAAAATTAGAGCAAGTAGCAGAGTCAAGCAATGCAATACGTACCGCAAGGTTAAGGTGATCTCATTTTTCGTGCTGCCGCATTTCTGTGAACGTGGTATTCATAGAAAAGTTTATCAAGTTCAAAGTCCAAATGTGTTTACCAGCTGACGTATTTATTTTATGGTCAGAAATTGGCATTATTTGCGGCTGAAACCAGAATCTGCACCTTTTAGTTAAACATCCAGCTTTCGATGTAGTCACACTCGTGAGACAATCTCATGCCGCACTTTTCATGGAACTTAATTGACGCCGTGTTCGTCTGCTCCGCACAAGATGAGGGCACGTAGCCTTCTTCTGCCAACTTGGTTAGTAGTGCTTTGTAGCAGAGAAGCGCGTATCCCTTGTTACGGTGGTCCGGGTCCGTTGCCAGCATTCCGATAAGAAGATCGCCATGGGTCAGTACTGCACTCACAGGTTTCCCATGTACGTACACTCCAGAAGATGGGTGTCGGCGAATCATTTCCGTAGAATATTGCAACGTGTCCTTCACAGAATATTTCCAGCTGGCCGTAACGAAAGCCGCTCCTTGCTCAATGTCCAGTGCCTTCACTTGCACCGACTCATTATCGATGGACCTTGCATACCAAAAATTCAACGAATCAGTAGAAATCTTTTAATTCTTTGCTCGCCATCACTGCCTTGCCTTTCTCGCAATTCCACTTACGGAATCTGCTGCTTGATTGCATTTTCGCGCGTGATTGTGTAATAATAGTTTGGGAAAACAGCTGTAGTATGTCGATAATGAAGCCAGCTGATGTCCAGTATCATTCGCGAAATTGCACGGTCCAGAGCGTTGAACATCATATTCTCTTTCCAACGAATTGCGTCTGTGTGTATGAAGGCCTGCTTGATATCGTCTGTAATATGCGGGTTGTCGGGCGCCGAGACGCTAATCTGCTGAGAATTTTTCAACTTTTCGAAGTGCACGACCAAAACCCATGATGAAGAAGACGCGTCCCCATTTATGGTGTAAAGTGAAAATTCACTCGGATGCCTGGAGTGTCTGAGCACGCAATTATAAACCTGTGTTAAAGATGGACGGTCATTAAAATTCTTCTTATTTCTTCATTGTCAAATTCAGATTCGGATTCATCAGTTGCGGACTTACATGTGCAGATTTTGGCAGTCTGTCCTCGAGAATTCTTAGCAATGGCTGTATGCTGCAAGTTTCAAGTGGAACAAACTTGCCGGAACCTTTCGTGCCATCGCCCATGGTTTTTCCCTTAGCGCTTACAACGTCTGTCTTAAAAATTCGGATGGATTTGTCTGATGAATACTTTTATACTCAGCTAATGGAACATTTGAACAAACAAAAAAAAACTTCAATAATCCGTGGATTGAAATGTACGTGAGTCTAGACACGTCTGAAATCTGTAAATGTATTTACGAGAGCACACTTGCACCAGAACAGACAAGACCATGACCTCATCACCTTTTGCTCTCTGCTGGGGGCTGTGGCCTGAAGAGTATGAACGTCAACTTGACGGCTCTCAGCAGCCGGTCAAAGTTGGTCGTCTCGTGCATGGCAAAATGTACCGCGCACTTATCCGAGTCATTTATTCTACTGTGATGAACGAGGGAAGTTCTTGTGTAAAGGTTTATTAGGAGGTCATAATATAGTCACACTCATGAGACACTTTCATTCCAGCCTTAATGTGCACAGCATTAGAAGCCGAATTCTTCTGATGCACGCAACTTGACGGTACGTAACCTTCTTTGGCCAAATTCTTCAACAGGGCTTTCATGCAAATTAGACCGTAGCCTTTGTTTCGATGATTTGGATCTGTCGTCAGCATTCCCACACAGAAATCGTCGTGGGTAATCGCCGCGCTAACGAGCTGCCCGTTGATGTAGACCCCACACGATGGGTGTTGTCGGATCTGGTCGCTAGCATAAGTAATGGAATTTTCTGCTGCATATTGCCAACCTTTCGTGACAAACTCAGCACCTTCAGGCAACTTCAGCGGCCTTATCTCGACTTCGGTGTTCCTAGTTCGAACAAATATTTCTTCAATGAAGTTCAAGCAAACTAAGTTTTGAACACATTGTCCTGGCCTTTGTGCTTACAAAATTTCCAATTTCAAGGCATATTCCCGTGAAATTGTGTAGTAATAATTCGGGTAGCACGTCGTCGTGTTTTTCTTCACGGATGAGCTGATTTTAATTATCATCGGTGAAAGAGCGCGGTCAACACAATTAAACATGTACGTTTTGTCCCACTCAATTGCAGCTGTGTCGATAAAAGCTTGTTTGATGACTTCCGTTATGCGAGGATTGGTCGGTGCAGAGACGGTGATTACTTGAGAGATATTCAGACCCTCGTCGCGGTGAACGGCTATGACCCAGGCGTCGGGCGACAAATCACCGTTTATGGTATACAGCGGAAACTTGCCCGGATGTCGGGAGAGGTAAAGGGCAGTGTTGTACATCTGGTAAGAGAATGGAGTTCAAATTCAACATTACGCTGATGAACGTTTGTAATTTAGTGAGACGTACATTGGCAGATCGGGGAAGTCTTTCCTCAAGAATCCTTATGATGGTCGCCATACTTGAGTGAGGAACCAGAAAGAGTTTGTCCGCCTCCTTTTCAATATTGCCGTCGGTTCTATTCGTCACAGTCGAGGCCATGTTGAACCCCGTCCTACGACTTTGTTGGCCGAAGCACAAATCAAACAGAATTCTACGAATTTCTCAATGTCCTTATGAAATGCTGTGGTGGACTGCCTCAATGAGAGCCTCATGTTTAAGTATGTATAGGTATCAAACCCATCAATCCTTGAACTTTGGCCTGTTCATCGCTTGATCATTTTACAGTGCATCTCAATTTTCAGGTCACGTTCGCAAGATTTCGAGGAGATCAAAGTTCAAGCGTGGGCATCAATTTGTGGGACATGCCAGCATTAAATTATCATCAGTATTTTCATATCGAAGTGTTTTGCTTCAGACGAGGACTTAGCAGACCTTCGAATCCTTCATGCGTAATTGTTCAATTCAACTGTATAAACAACATACGAACACGGGAACAAGCTGCACATCGAATAATCCATATTTAATTCGCAGTTGAGCTTTAGCTCAGCACACAACTTTTAGACCATTGAACTTAATAAAATCACATTCATGCGACAGAGTCATTCCGCACTTAACGTGGAACTTCATCGACGCCATGTTGTACTGCTCCACACTGCTCGAGGGTACATACCCTTCTTTTGCTAAGTTCTTCAGGAGCGACTTCATGCACATGAGAGCGTAGCCTTTATTCCGGTGATCTGAATCAGTAGTCAACAATCCAACTTGAAGATCCGAGTGAGTCAGGGCAGCACTCACTGGTCGTCCGTCAACATAAATTCCGACGGAAGGATGTTGTCTAATTTTCTCCCTCACATAATCGATTGTGTCTTTTGTGGTCGCATATTTCCAGCTTTTCGTAATAAACGAGGCTCCTATGTCGAAATCCAATGATTTTACCACCAAATTCAAATTCTCATCTTCAGTTGGCCTTTCAATGAAAATTACGCAAATGCCAACTCAAAATTGGATGAACGTCTCAACGGTACAAACAATCGAACACGGGCTTACGGGATTTCCATATTCAAGGCTTCTTTCCGAGAAATCGTGTAGTAATAATTTGGGAAGCATTTGGTCGGATTTCGTTTCATAATCGAGCTGATTTCCACGATCAAAGGTGTAATCGCGCGGTCGATAGCGTTAAACATGTACGAACGATTCCAGTCGATGGCGGTCGTGTTGGTTAATGCTTGCTTTATATCTTCCGTTATGGTTGGGTCCTGCGGTGCTGAAATGCTGATAGTTTGGGAAACATGCAGTCCCTTCTCCTGTTGTATGGCCATCACCCACGCGTCTGGCGACGTGTCACCATTTACGGTGTACATTCGGAGTTCTCCGGGATGCCGCAAAAGGAAAAGGGCAATATCGTAAACCTGAAGCTCGAAAATTACTGAACGAGATAGAATTTGAAGCTGCAGAATGTGTACTTACGTTTGCTGATCTCGGAAGTCTTTCCTCCAACACCTTCAGAATTGCATCCATTTGGATCGTCCGAAGCGGGACAAGTTTGCCGCGATGCTCCATGCTTGAGGAAGTTTCCTGCTTCTTGTTTTCAGCACAGTCTGTCGTTTGTGAAAACTGAAAGAGCAAGTGTTTTGCTTACCATGTTGTGCCAACCTTAACCTGAGCGCATCGATCAAGGTCTTAATTATGAATAGAGAATGGAGCAAAAATAGTGTCGTGCGAAGAAACTGCAAACTGATATCCAATTCAGTATGTAAATCTACATCGAAGTCAGTACAATCAGTTGAGTATGTCTGGGGTCAGTGTTGATTCAAGTGAAAGAGATAGCGTTCTGTGTGCAATTACGTACTTCACATCAGTACTTAACTTGGGGCAGCTTGGAGCACGGGCTTGATAAATGTTATTCGGAGGTGATGAGTGTGTAGACAGACATAGACAGCTTAACATAAGGTTTATTTGCAACGTTTTGGTTATATTGATGTGCCAATCAATTAATAAAGGACAAAAATCTTCAAGGAGCGCCACTCAAATGAGGAAATTTCAAAATACCTACGACCTTGTTAGGCTTGCAGGCAATCGTTGAAAACATGCGCCGCGGGGTTAGACGCAATCAGTTTGAGTAAGGCATCATTTCGTCCAGCGATGTCCTGTCCAAGATGTTCATTTCGATGTATCTCTTGAAAAGTGAGGCACACTTTGCCGGTGTCCTCGTCGTGTGTAACGTCCAACTTCATGTAAGAGCAGTTTGCAGCAATTTTTCGGCATCTAGCTTCCCAACCACGCACTACAAATGGGCCAGTATCCAAATTCGGACCACCGTCAGCTGGTTTCAGCTCCGTCAAGAATCGGTTAATTAAGTACCCGTGCGAAACAACCAAAATCGTTTCATTCGCCAAAGCAGACCCCAAAATCCCATTCAAGGTCTCCTGTTGTACAACACTGGCGTGAGTTGCGCGTGAATTAAGAATTCTGCGCACACGGTTTTCTCACCTGGAAGAAGTCAAACGATCTGGCTTTCATTGCCTCCAACGTTTCGCAACTTGGAGGACAGAATTGCTCAATTGTTTGCTGTGTGGCCAACATTTCAGTTAAAAGAGCCTTATACGGCTGACCCTCATAAATGCCCATGTGCTGCAATAGCATAAGAGTTCAATTTTACCGTGTGCGGTGTAAGTTTTTTTTTACGAGTTAGCAAGTTATGCGTACGCGCTCACGCAATCTCTTGTCTTGCTTGATATCTTCAGCACGTAGAACCTTCGAGTTGGTTGGCAATTGATGCTGCAGTACAATTGACGCGGTCTCAAATGCTCTTGGGTAATCACTTGTGAATGCTCGCGTGAATTGAACAGTTTCCAGTTGTTTGCCAAGCAGGGCAGCCTAAATGGAAAAGTAGTATTCAATTCATCCACGTATTCTTGATAGTTTCGTTCTATGAACTACCTGATGTTTTCCTTTTTCGCTCAGTACATCCTGGACAGGAGGGTAAAGCACGTGATCAATATTTCCAACTGTCTCCCCACTAATTAGGAAAAATAATTTGGTTAACAGTTTAGTGGGATACAAGTAATGAGGAAAATGAGACCTACTGACGAGCCAGGTAAAGAGTTACTTCGAAGCCTTTGGAATTGGACGCCATTTTAGAATTGGAACCAAAGTGAAGGTACCGCCGAGGAAATAAAACCAACACTTTAAGATGGCGGACGGCGAATACAACTTATCAGCACAATCGGTCGCAGCTTTTAAAATTTTTCGATAACGCTACGTCAAGTTTTGTCACAAGTTGTAAACATATACCCTATGTACTGATTTTCGGCACGAGACAAACGTTTCTTTATAGCTGTACCACGGGTCGGAAGGCCGGATGTTTATTACTGTAACGGAAATGCATGAATCGAATTTATTTCCTTCACACGTGGCCACGTGGACGCGTGTGCTCAATCTTCAATCGGATCACTGCTTGATTCTCAACTCTCAGTTAACTGATTGTTTGTTAATTGAATTCGAGTTGTTTTCGTTCAATGTAATGCAGTGAAGACTACAACTGAAGCTGACCTATGATTTGGAATTTTCCACTGGTTTTAGTAGTATTCGTTTATCAGGTCGGACGTACCCTCAAAACTCGAGAGATACGGCGCTAATCGCTCTACAATTGTAAAGCTGTCCAAATTAATTGCCCACAGTCTGGCGAGTCTGGCCGTAGACATCAATTGATTCCACTTGATTACTCACGACTGATACTGCGACTAGATCGCACAAACTTCATATCTCACGATGTGACTTTGAGGAAGGACGCAGGACGTTTCACATTATCGGTCAATGGATTACATGCTTTTATTATCATTTGCTATTGTGTACGTGAGCAAATAACTTTCTACATACCGACGCTACTGTCAACTTACTCAATTAGCGTTGATTTATGATAAATTTGCGATAGACATTCAGACTATTCAGGCTTTTGTTTGCTTTTTTGCACGACTTCGTGTCCCGAGGCTCGAGACATGCCGAATAGTTAAAGAGTTAAAATACCAGACTACCTGTTACATAACCGCAAAGCAAAAAAACTCGAATTTGCATTGAAGAAGAATGATAGTCCAAGAATGACTTTGAATGACTCTTTTGAACTTGCGTTATACACTCAATGTTTGAGGCTGAAATCAGAATCGAGCTGACAGTCATTCAAGATTCAGCCTGCTCACCACTGTGAGATTCTTCTTGAGCTGCTGTGAAACGACAAACGGGATCCTGATTGACATGGATCAAATCCAGAAAACACACTTCACAGACGACAAAGTCAATGACTATTTCACAAACAAGCTGTATTTCTCAAATTGGAAAAATGTTCTTCAACGCGACAGGCTGGAATTTTTGACGCATCTGCAGCAAAAGTCCACGACGTACGTTTACTTTCAGGTGAGTTTAAAAATGAGATACTGTACTGGACACTGTACTCCTTCGCAGCATAATTTGGTTGATTCGGGCTAATTTAATTGCAATTGCATAGAACGTCAGAATGTGCGCTGTTCCAGTGGAGTCTCGAGCCAGTCCAACTGTTGAAGGAATTATAGCGAATGGATTCAGTGGTCGTGGTGGAGTTTGTTACGAGCTGAATTATTTCCTGCATCTGCTCCTTGCTTCACTTGGATTTGACACATTTGTAGTGGCAGCAACATTCAAAGGCAGTTTAAGGGATTGCCACTTACTTCCGATCGTACGCTTGGGGCGTGAGCCAGGAAGAGATGGCGATGGACTCTACCTGATGGATGTGGCGTCTGCTCATCCTCTCGACATTCCAGTTCCATTACATCAACTTCCACACAAACGACAAGCTGGAGGCTGTGGCTACGAATTCGCTGAACACGTCGGGGTAACAGTCGAGACTGCTACGCATGCAAGGTACCAGGTGATAGGAAACTTCTTTAAAGATCAGACGTTGGATGATCCTGACCTCAGAGAGATGCGGTTCGAGTTTGACCTGATCCCACGTGACCTGGAGTACTTTGCGAGCCCGATGCGTGCCATTTTCACGGACCCGAACTCCAATCCGTTCTTTCTGAAATATCCTTTCCTGTTTCGATACCTGAAGCACGAATTTGCTGAGCCAGACGATACACAGTGGGTGCTTTTTCTCGGATTGAAGATGCTCATTGCAAGCAAGATGGAACGAAGAATAGTTCGATATCAAAATTATGCTGAGGTGATTGGGGCTATCGAGAAATACTTTCCGGGAATAGACAAAGAAGAAATGAGACTGGCCTTTGAACTCTTTCAGAAAGTGTCAAACCAAGAAAATCATATCAACTTTGAGTTTATGTAGAGTGCATCTTGTTCCGGCCAACCGCATCAACTAAATCAACTTATACGCTTCCATTACGGTTAAGCTTAAATTCTCAGAATTGCTTCTTTAAGTTCGAGCTTTCGAATTACTTTATTTTAGTAATCAAATCTAAATGTTGTTAGGACTATAAAAATACTCTTCCTAACTTAATACGGAATTACAGTTCAGTCTTCATTAGTTCATTAGGCCTGAAGACAACTAGAAAGATACTCTCCTTCTGGATTTGCTTCAATAAACTTCCGAATGAGGTCTGACCCTCCACCTTGATCCTCAGGAAGGAGGTGGCTTCGCTCATGGATTTTCAAAAATTTCAGGTGTATTTTTGCATTCTGATCCTGTTCGTCCTCGTCTCTGGTAGCCTCCAACTCCATGTACGAAGCATTTGTCATTATTTTTTGACATTTATCTTCCCAACCCTCAACTGTTCTCCAGCCATATTGCTCTTGATTCTCATTCGGGTCCAAGTAAAGCATGACACGGTTTATGAACAGCGCGTGTGAAACAATCAAGATGGTTTCATTTCGGACTCCAGAATCAAATGTTTCATTTAAGACTTCCTGTAGAGTGACAATTTCATAGACAATCGCACATTTCCGCTTTCATTTAAACATGTTTTTCCTTACCTTAAGAAATGAATCCGCTCTGGCATTGATTTCGTCGAATGTTTCAGCCTTGGGAATGGCGTGCTTGTTGATGTGTACTTTCGACTTAATAACGTCCATCAGTGCCTCCCGGTATGTCAACCCTTCATAAGCGCCGAGATGCTATTACAATTCATAAGTAGAGTATTCAGAACTATTATAATTACAAAAAAGTAGCAGGCAAACACGCATCGCCAATTTACCCGTTCCCTAAGACGTTTATCCTGTATAATATCTTCCCAACTCGGAGCAACTGGAGAGGCGTGCCGCTGTAGTATCAGCTTCGCAGTTTCAAATGTCCTGGAATAATCACTGGTGTAGGCACGAGTAAAATTAGCGTACATCAAACGGTCACCGACAGCAATCGCCTGTGTGAAATGTACGCACCATTTTACATTGTCTCAATCTCTGTAAATCCTAGTGATCAATGTGAACTTGTAATGTTGTAATTACAATAAATTACCTGCCGCTTTCCCTTGTCAGTTAAATTGTCCTCCTTTGGTGGGATCAGAGTTCGTTCGACATTGCCTTTGCTTTCGCCGCTGTGATTAAAATGCGAATGCAGTTTGAATGCTAATTAGAATTTAATAGATGAATTATTTGGACTTACTGTCGAACGATGTACAATAATACTTTTTTGGAGGACATTTTATGGAAACGAAGATCCAGGTGGCAATGAGGCAAATCAGTGGTCTGAATTAATCCGGCTTACGAATGCGCTGGAGAGGCGTGGGTGACGTTAGTCTAATTGGACTAATCCGAGCACTTCTTGCAAAGGAATTGCTATGATAATCATGACTAGAACTTGCTTGACCAGAGACACTGTGTGCGATGGGATCCTTAATTGGCTTGAATATAGTTTTCACCAGTTTTACGATGTACAGCTTCCAGACCCAAGTAGGGGCAGGTTTATTTACACGATGAATATTAAACACACTTGGTCTGCGCAGATGGCCTTCAAATGAAATGTCAACAGTCGTGCGTGTCAAAAGTTTTACGTCAGAGAAATACTCGTTCCAGTTCCAGATTCCAGCACCCAATTTTCCCAGTGCATGAGGCATGAAAGCAAAGAATCCGGATTTGTATGAAAAGTACGGCGCGCACAAATTCTCCAGCACAGATGGTTACTGGATACTGCTTTTACTTATGTAAGCACTCTTGACGCAAAACTCAAACTCTTTGTGCTTTGAATCAAATATCAAATCTAAACTCTCCATCTTTTATTCAATTGTATGTTAAAGTAAACTCAGTATTCTTTAACAACTACATGTCAGACGGCATAATTGGAGCCAGCAAACTCAGCATGATCATCGCTCCGAGAAATACGCCCATATTTGCGCCTGAGAATTTTGCTGCTTGACTCATCGAAGGTGACTTTACGATTTGTGCTGACACCACGTTTCCAGAGTCGAAGGAGTCAGGCGAGAAACTGTCTGAAGAAATTTTCCTCACAGTGGTTGTCTTCACCGTTTTTGTGACATGATGATGAGTCATAGTCGCCGAACCCTCTGCGTCAGTTGCCGGTTCGTCGCTTGTGCTGTTGGTCGGCGTGACGATCGTTCTGGTCGCTGTTGTCGGAACTGGATCAATGACTTCCTCCGTCTCTATCACCTCAATCACTTCGCTAAGCACGCCTTCATGCCCGGTTGGATGATGATCGTGCTCATGCTCGTGTCCGGCGCCAGCATCCGTATCCTCTTGGCACTTAATTCCAGGCGCAGCGAAAAGTAACGCCAGGAGCAAAATTCTTCCTCGAATCATTGTTATTGCGCAATGACACTTTTAGACGCAAATGCGACCTGCGTCGAAGAAATGTAGACAACCTAGAAGTGTGAGTGTGGCAACACACGCTCATCATTTACGAGTTTACGTTAGTCAACGGAAAGACAAAGGCAACAAATAGGCGGAAGGAAGATGAGTAGCTAAGATTCATAAGCTTAACGCATTCCTAATGAAGTTGACCGCAAAAAATGCAAATCCGAGTGACGGCGAGTTGTGAATAAACCGCAACCGCGAGTTTAGGCGATCGTGTTCAAAAATTGATGTAACTACGAATCTCGTGCATTATGAGCCGGATCAGTATTATAGAGAGGGACACTCGAAAGAAGTGTTCATTGGAAGGCAAGGGTTAACTACTTGCAAAGTAAGTGTTAACTCCTAGAAGCAAATTAACTAACGAGAGGCAACCAGAAAGTGAATTACGCGAAGCACTCCGCCGAGCCACGTAGAATACGACTACGACATTTCGGTCAACGCTAAAAATCCTAAGCTCATGACTTATAATTCATAATAAACCAAAATCATAATCGCATCACTTTGAAATTTCAATAGAAGCATCAGACATGCAATGTCAAATAATTCATTTACTTTACTTACACGCAAACTTGTTTGCCACTCTAGATCCGGTTCCAATTACACCGAGAGCGTCAGAATTTGTATTTATTCCTTGCAAATTGCTACTGATCATGTCATTACAAATTCACCTTGACATTGAACTGGTCAGATCACCACACCGTTCAGAGCTGTCGCAAAATGAAGTCTTGCTCGGTCTTTTTCTTCGGATTTCTCCTGCTAGCTGCCATTGCACATGAAGTGAGTTGACAATTTCATTCTTTCGTTGTGTGAACTGAAGCGTACCTACCATTGTTTTTATATTTATGTAGGCGTCGGCAACGAAACGAAAATGCTCCGAGAAACCCGCAGACATTGACGACGCTACAATAGAAAAGGCAATCGAAGAATGTGCTGAAGAGGCACTCAAGGACGGAGGCGACCCCGAAAAAGTTCTCGACGAGTGCTCCGCGAAACTCCTGAAGGAATATCAAGAACATCATTCCAAGAACGAATGCGGCGGTCAAACGACGGGATTTCAGAGCTTTTTGCAGAAAGCTAAACGACTCGCGACTGCCCTGAAGAACGCTTTTTTGAAAGGTAGCTCGTCGCTTGCGAATGCAATCAATCAACTTCATAAGGGCCTTGAAAACCTCATCGACACGGGCAAGAAGATGTACGAAGGGTTTCAGAAGACTCTCAAGAGCGACGGTGGAGATGATACAGATGAATATTCTAACGAATAGCATGATTCGTGATCTAGTCGTTTAATTCCATTTCATTTTACGATAATTTCGCATTGAACTTGAATAAAGTCCCTCGAATTATGCTGCATAAGCGAGTAAATTTCCTAAACGGGTTAATCATGTGTTTATACACACAATTGCACTTTATTTAGCTTGAATTGATTGGCCAGGACGTTATCATGGAGCTACGCATACGGTCGGAGTGTGCCACAGTACTCTCCGTTGCATCTCCAGAGGCAACGATCAGACCTTAATGGATCCAGCGATAAGAAATAACCGGCACAAACTTTAGGTTTGCCATTGATTGTGAACTTTTACTTGCATTTGACAGCGAACGTGAACGTGCCGTTCTCTGTTGGGTCACGGCATCGGTCACATTCGCGCCAGAAATTGTATCCCCAGGCCAAGAGTTTCCTTCGCCTGACCACCTCAAAGAGGGAGGTATGCTCACTCGCGTATCATGTCGTCAGAATGGACCCTTGCTCAATGTTCTTCACTGCCTGTACATTAATGAATCCAGCAGCGTCCTTCTTAACTTGGTAGATCCCACACAGCTGTGCACCAGCTTCGAAGCTTGTTCGCAATTTGCTCTTCGAATCTGGAATCGAGAATTGAGAAATTACAGCATTGATTTAATACAGGAAACAGTTAAGAATGCTTACAATGTGACTACGGGTCGTACAGGTTCCCGCTCCATGTAGAACTTTCCTCCCAATCCCACTCCAGTGTCTGCCATGTCGAAGTAGTAATTCACGATCCCAACCACCTTGTCGGTATTGTCAGGCGTAGATGAATCGCCAGAGCCAGCAAACGCTTTTTCAATAAACTGCGTAACAAATTCGACGAGCAAACCCTAGGCTTCAACCTGTTTTCGAGCTTCTTGGCGTGATTCGAGGCTATAAGTTCGTTCCATGCTGCCGTCCTTTTCTTCTCCAGCAGAAAACAGCGAAGTACTTTAATGGCTTTATAGATGACATTTGACGTGAGACTGCGACTGGGGTGAAGGGGATCAATCACAGATCCGAACAACTTTCAGGCCACGGCCGGATCGAACCCGGATTCTTGAAAGATTTTACACTCCTTTCTTGTGTGTCTCACGATCTGAGTCATGAAAAGGGCAAAGTTTCTATTAAAACTTTGTAACCTTTGCTTTTGGAGTATTAGAAGCACTAACCTTGGGACATTCCGGGCTGCAAAGCGGCCATTTGCACTCAGAACACACTTTTGAGTGATCACTCCAGAAGCCTGTGGTCAGAAGCTGGCAGCAACCCAGGTACACTCCCCAGAATGTGCGGTCAGGCGAAGCGACGGGAACGACACAAGTGGCCATTCCCGAACCAGGACTTCTCCGGTTTTGATCTTTCTAGCTGACACGAGAGCACGATCAAATACAGACACTGGATTGGAAGAGATGTAACTTCCATGAAAGGGTAGCAAATCTTCCTATTAATCTCCTAATACTGTTGTTGATAGTTCATGCTACAGTAGTGCTCCAGTTGGGAGTTATTGCAGGATTTCATTTCATTTCTAATGTCAGCATCAGACTTGGAGCATACGGCACACTTCAAATTCGGCCGTTCACTTCCTCCATCTCCTTCCGGAGTGGATTCGACTTGATTTCCAGCTACTAATCTTTGCATTGTGAAGTATTCGGCAATAGTTTTCCAAATTCACCAAACTATTTCAGAATTTACTTGAAACTGGAACTAAACTGGATTTAGCTAAATTCAAAATTGCATTAAATTCTCAAAGTGAAAAGGAATAGTGAACAACCTTCCTTTCTCGCCCTGAAATGCGTCGCGACGGTCGCGATAACGTCGACCTTCTCTAGCCAAGTTCAGAATCTAACGGACAACGCCATTGAATCAGAGCTGAGCTCAACCGACGAAAGTGCTTGCAAATTTTTATGCCTGCATTTTGCAGGCGTGAGCAATACATGCAGCATCAGTGTCAAATATGAAATTCTTAAGTCGAGTTCCCAGAACTAAAATGTCCAGCTTCGACGTGACAAAATGAGGTACCCGAATCAGTGCAACAAGTAGAAAGAAGCACAAGAGAGCTACTTGGACATCGATACAACAACAAGCAAGCTCTTAATTTTGCTGAATCAGGACATCAGTATTTCTTGATACATTGATAATGTGTCATTGTGCTGGCGTCAAACCTCGTTCTCCAACTCCCCACATTAAATTATGGCTGGTTTGTGTCTTGGAATAAGAGAACACAAACTCAATTTGAAAGAACCGACAGCGGTTGGCTCATTTGTCAACAAAGTGCAAATCCTATTAGAGTTTTTGCGATTAATTTTTATGCATGTATTTTTGTAGTGACAGATATACTAAAGTATCATAATGCTCGATGCACGGCATTTGATTTTAAAGCTTTTTTAAAGATTTTTTTGACTCGTGTAATCAGGTCATGTAAAAATAACTCGCTTCAAGTTCAGTGAACTATTAAAATTTATTATGGTCCGCCTTAATCACAATTTGTTAAAATTGTTGTGGTGATTCTTCCCTTCAATAGTAATGAAGGTTAGCACGAAGACATCAGAAGATGCAAACCCAGAAATGCGAATTATGCTTTTGAAGAAATAAGAATTTGCTTTTATTTCTTGGAAAGAATCCTTCAATTATTAATTTCGTTTTGGAATCTGGCTCCTTGTTCTTGTTCCGGCGTCCGGAAGACATTTTGGCCTCTGACACCTGCATCTTCTAGCAGCTGTACAGATCTCCATTATGGCACAGACAGAAAACTTCCTTTGAGCAGAAAGCCTTCGTCCGCCCAAGCTGCTTGCAAACCCGCTCACAGGACGGCTTGTCGTAACCTCCACATGGCAGGTCGACGTCGTTGAAATTTGGTGGGTGCTTGATGCAGTATGAAACATAAGGAAGAGGTCCGCGGGGAGTTGTTGGCTGGATTAATTTCGGGCGTTTGGTCGTTGACGAAGACGTATCTTGACCATCAATGCCCTGTAATTAGAAATAGCCATCTGTATAGCCTTCAAGCATATGAGAGAATTCTGAGTGAGATGCACGTGCACGAATCGCTTACCGCAATGACCGCCACCAGCAAAATCGCGATCAGAATCTTAGCTGCCATCCTGGAAGATGTCAATCACTCTCCTGTAGCTTGGAAAGCACGCAGAGCAAAGCTAAAGCTGAAGATGATTCTCGGCTCGCGAGCGGTTTATATTGCACGTGCCGCATCCTCAAAAAGCGCACGCAGTGACCACTTACATTAACAGCGAGAGGTGTGGGGCAAAGCAATTAAGAGATTAGAATGTCCGCTGCTTTGGTTTTTTGCTCCTTCACCATACAAAAACAGAAGAATCCTTCATTTTTAATTTCCTTACATGGATTTGTCACAATTATGCTCGGGTAATAAAGCATGCATTTCAAAAGACTCTGCATAATCTTGACATAACTTTTATTTTCGTTTTGTAACCAAATACCAAACCAAAACGTGAAGAATGAATTAACCTTTGCATGCACTATAAATGGACATCAACCCCAATTGCTGATGGCAGTGTCCTCTGCAGCATTTTTTATTCTGTAAGTAACAGGATTGGCCTGGTTTCAAACACTGCAATGCAATAAATTGAATAAGCAACACACATGTGGGGAGTCTCGTTTCTTATGTAATAGTTTTCTCCCAACTTACCATTTGCAGTTGATTGGGATCATGCGCCTCGGCTCGGGCTCGCTTTATCTTGAATTCTGGTAGCGCAATCATGGCCGTTGATTCGTGTCGCAGAATTACTCCAAATATTAACAGCCAAATCAAATAAAGGTGCACCCAGTGCTTTTCCATTGAAAGAAACCGGTAAAGGCTAAAAGTCGGCAGCACAATGAGGCAACAAGTAGCATTAATCACGCAAAGCATATACGTCATGTCACGGTAATTAATTGAATTGATCAAGACAAACCCATTTCAGTAATTAAATGAAAACCTCAAGTGTGCTCGTACTCGGAGTAGCCAGAGAACATTAATCAAGGTTGGCACAGAATAATTAATGCGCATGTGTTTTATTAAGGAAAGCAAACGTGAATTAACCGTAATTGTAATAGCCACTAAATTTTGCTTCGTTCCATTGATACGTTTTTCTGATCGATCGATGCGTGCAGAGGCGACCAACGCTACAAAGAGGAGGCACCTACTTAATGTTGTGTTATTTGGCGGCTGTAACACCATTAAACCAATGACTTTCTAGTCCACAACCATGTTTTCTGACTGAAGTTTCTGTGCTATGCTCTTGGCTTCGACAGTTTCGGATAATTGATTGTCTTATGCATCGCAACTCGCATGCTCCGTGACCTTTCCCTGGACGATGACACACGCGGCCACACGCATACAAGCGATGCTGGCCATGCTGGAGGTTCGGCCAAATCGCATGTCTCAACATTAAAGTTAAAAGCAAATTTGGAGAAACTGCACGGACTAATGTAATTTTAATGTGATTGCAACGTTTGGCTTTTAATGTCACCTCGTAAACTAATAGGTGCTCATTGTGAATCGATATTTTAATGCCTTTTAGCAGTAATTAGCCTAGCGTGTGCTGAAGTGTACAAATTAGATCCAGGCGAAGAATCAGTGCCGTATCATGCTGCAAAGTAAACGTCCAGAATATCTCACAAAGTTGCTCAAGTCTCTCAGACCATAAAAGAATGCTCGGGTTCGGGCATCTTCAAGTGATGACACACCTTGCGGGGATTCTTCTTACCTGCACGTAATCAGCGTCTTGAATACCAAACCTGAAGCACTGCAGATTTATTGCTTCACCGGATTTATTTTTATTGATTCACAGAGAATTTTGTGCAGGTCAAACTCAGGATACAACCAGCAGCACAACTGTGAATACATTTATCAAGTTGGACGTCCCTGCAAAGTACTTAAAAGGTATTCGACATGCACTCGTTGTTTCAAGATGCTTGTGTCTGATAGCTAATCTCGGTGGACTAAGCAAAGATTCATTTCGATTGAAGGAGCGCGTTGGGAAATTGATACGAAAGATCCCAAGGAAATATTTCACAGCATCGAAATCACGGACATATCCCGAATCAGTGTGGAAAGTGGAGAATTCCGGTGAGTTGTTTATTTATGTACCATGCGCTAAAATCGGTAATTGTGTAATACGAGTTTGTAATTCTAAAAGTCTGGATCTGAATCTTCGTCAAAGATGGACGGAGGAGAATCTGATATTTCCAACTGGGCTCTTCATGGACAATGAGACTGGAGATGAGTACGTGACGGCGGATGCGGGTGTATTACAAGCACTCTGGGTTCCGGATTTATACTTTCCAAATGCGAGATCTTCAGGTAGGCAACATATCAATACAACAATTAAGGCACTGAAGACCCTCTCATAACCATAATTGTGACCGTGGCCATTTCAGTGATAGAAGGCTTGGAAACTCCACACTCAAATGTCTTAATATTCAAGAATAAGACCATCCTCTTCTATGCGACGCTGACGGCAACTTTGGGCTGTCCAATGGAATTTCAGTGGTATCCGCTGGACATTCAACGCTGTCCTTTGTATATAGAAAGCTGTACGTTATCTGGTACTTTTTTGCTTTTTTGCTTTCTTTAATTTACAATTGGTTTTAGACACTTATGCACGCAACAAAGTCATATTTGGATGGGAGAACATAACCGCACCCGTAATTCTTGCGGATGAGCTGCGTCCTCGACGTTATGCCCTGCTCAGACCTTTGAGATGGTACAGCGGTGTGCATACGAGATTCGGACGTGCAGGTAATCAAGCAAAATGAAAAAGCTTTCACGAATTCGGAAGCTGTCGTAATGGAATACCTCGTACTTGTGGTTTCTATAAAGATTTATACTCCAGAATCACGATCATGTTCGTCTTTGAGCGAGAGCTGAGCCAGAACCTGATCCAAGTCTACATTCCAACATTTTTGATCGTTTCACTCTCATGGTTCTCTTTTTGGTTGGGCCTTGACGCAATTCCGGGCAGAGTGGGGCTTTTGGTAACGTGCATGCTGACCTTGGTCACGATGTACACTGGATTGAAGGTTGATATTCCGCCGGTGGAGTACATCAAGGTTAGTAAATGCATTTTTTACGACAACCGTCCTGGTAATTGCATGCCGCAAGATCATCTTTCATTTCTTCTCGCTTATCAGATTCTGGATATTTGGATGGCTGCTTGCCTCCTCTTCGTATTTGCTGCAATGAGCGAATTTGTGATTGTCCGAACAATTAGCCACACACACAAAGCCAAAAATGAGGCTAAGAACCAAAACCAGCGCCACCAGCATCAAGAAATGAATGCGATTAAAAGCACAAGTCCCAATCAAGCCATTTTATTGAATTCGGAGAAATTGGAGACCAACACAACAATTCGTCCGTACCGCGAATTTTATTCGCGTGAGACAACTGCAGCTGAGGTCGTAAGTGCATTAAAATGACTCACTGCTCGTGCTGACCTCATAACACATTAAACTTTATCCAAAATTGCGACTCTGTCCAACCGAGTCAATGGAGCACGCAACTAATTTGTATAATGGATTTCCATTACCATTCACAATTCACGTAATCGGTTTAATTTATGTTGCATGCCGCAAGTCGAACTCACACGCACGGCATCAACGTGAGCGTCAGATGCAGACGCAGAGGGATCATCCATCAAATGCGGACAAGATGGCTTGGGCTTGGGACATTCCTCCATCCTACTATGATCTGAGGTTGCAGAATCAGCAATGGCAACTAAATCCAAGAACCACAACAGTCGCAGCAGCGGCCAGCATGACAGAAGGACGTGATCTGGTTCAGAATCAAGGGCAGATAAGAAAACATAAATCAAGCAAAGCCAAGGAGCGACATAGTCGTCCAAGATCATTATGGGAGAAAATTGATCTTTCGTCAAGAATAACTATTCCCTTGCTCTTTCTGTGTTTTTGTCTTGTTTATTGGCCGATACTCATATTTGGATCACAAAGTCAGAAACATTAAATTTTACGGTTGCCTTTGCTTTTGCTATTGCTGTTGCTCGGCGTGAGCAGCGACCAAAGCGTCGAAGGCGCTGTGTTGTCTTGCTCCGTCCGCTTTGTCGAACGGTCCAGCCCAGTACAGGCCGAGTTGGTTGAGGCTGTTCCTCGCGCTGTTGTAAATTGCGTCACCTTGTTTCAAAATGTAAGTGCGGAATGGTCGGCTCAACAGTATGCGATTTAGTTCACCCAAATTCCTCATAAAAATCCCCTTAAATGACGGGCCATCTCCTCCGCAGTCGCCACCACCCGCTTCACACGGCTCCCGAAGTATACCATTCTCGTCATTCAGGTACGTCGAGGCTACAACGGCGTTCGCGATGTCAATCGCTTCTTGGATGTACGTCACGTTATTTGTTCCTTTGTAAAGCTCGACCAAGCCGCCGAGGATCACGCCTTGGTTGTAAGTCCACGTCACCTGACCATTGTTGCGACAATCAGATGTGAGCCCGTCGTTGATTAAGTTTTCCGAGTTGAACATGCCGCTCGCTCGGAACCAATCCCACACCTCGATCGCTTGACGCAGATACTTTGTATCTCCGGGAATTCTGTTGTGAAGCGATGCGGCGAGCTTGATGAACAACTCGTTGGGAATGGCGTTCTTGTACGTTCTATCGGTCGTCCACCACAATCCTCCTCCGCAAACATCATCTTTGTACTCATAGCAGAAGTCAGAATCGATTTTCGCCATCTCGAGGTACTTGTCGTCTCCAGTCAAGTCGTACGCCAGCACAAACGCCAGGCCCCACCAGAGCGTGTCGTCGATGTACTCATTAGTAAAGTTGCCCCAATGACCTCCTTTATTTTGCTCAAATGTCTTATCGATTGCGTAGCGATATCTCGTCGAGCCTGAGATGCGACTGTAATCGATAAGCGTTGTGAGGCAGTTCGCAGCATTCCACCAGCCGGTTGTCCTCCACAGCCCCCCGTCATCGTAGAACTGCATCATCGCTGTCGCTGCCGCGTCCGCTCGAGTCTCCGCTGCGACGGTCGAGCGCGCCCAGCCGGTGCACGCAATTTCGTCCCGGTCACCCGCTTTTCCACACGCACGCAGTGCCCCGTACTTGAGTGAGACGGGTGTGTCGTCGACATTGTACATTCGCGTGGACGCTGTACGTGAACCGGACGGAATGAATGCTTGCCCTAGCTTCGACCCGTCAACCCACGAAATTCCACCGTCGAAGGAGCGATCCAGCCACACCTCGTCTGTCGGGTCGCCATTTTCAATGCGTGCATAGCCCATGTTGTCTATGTCCGAGATGACCAGAGTGATGACACGAGAGAAGATCTCCACACTGAGAGGCTCTCTCGGACTAGTTGCTTGGTTCGGATCCCGGCCGTCACAGTATATATTGCAAATTTGCGCCTGGCAGGATCCTGCCAGCGTGAGACACAAAACCACAGCTGTCACGAGCCTCTTCATTTTACTATGCAAATAACAATTCACTGGAAATAATTTAATTCCAAGAACCACAAAGCCACGGGGCAGTTTTACAAATGAGAGATGTCCAGATTTTTCACATGTATACAATAACGCAGAAAGCTGTGAGTGTTCGTGCAATTTATAATCGAGTATTATTTTATCCAGCCAGCTGCTTTGAACAAATTAGCCAAGTAAACAAAATACTCCGACCATCAAAGGACAAGTGCGGCGTTATTCCTTATCTGACTCTGGTTTGGTCCAATGCTTGTCATCATGCGAGTGGCACTTGTAAAGCCAGTAACATCAAATCAAGACATCAAGAGCATTGGGATTTAATTTTGTTGAAGTCATTGTCACAATTATCAGTTTGAGTGTGAAAAGTATTACATAATTGTTACAAATACTTCAACCACACGCAAGAGAATAATTGGCTCGTCTTCTCTTTTCCTATTTATGGCTTAAATACTTGTGTATGTGTTTGCCTTGCCTCGCTTGGGAATTAGGCTTGAGTTAGAAGAGGCGAACTGAATTTCCTGACCCTGAGGCCTACATGCGCTGTGCGAAATGAAAAGGTTCACCCATCCGAGCGCAAATATGATGATGAAAAGGTTGTTATGATTTCCAAACAGGTGCAGAGTTCAATGCCAATGTCAAGAGAAAGTTCATTAAAAATCGATAAACCTATCATGTGTGAATAAAGCAAGAAGACTAGAAGACATTCAATCGTATGTCGAGGAAATTGGCTAGACAGACAGATCCGAAATCTGAAAGTCACAATTTAGCTTGAATTTTCAAGGCTCTGCTCCTTTATTTCAATACTCGTTCCAATCTTTTGAACCAGCATTGAGCCGAAAGTCTACCAAGATTGAAATGGAAGTCTGGCTTGACTAGCTGTGGCGCTTGATCAAGTTCAGGCCAAATTAAGATATGCCTGTCAAAACGAAAGGCATGAGCAAAGATAAAAGACAGGTTTAGGCATTTCGCATTTTTCTCTTGCTTTGATACGAAGGGTTACGCATGACTATGACATGACACATGCAGGTCTATTTGTTCATTTGCCTTGCTTTAAGCGAAATCGAAATTGAACTTCAACTTTAGTATTCCACTTACCGTGGTACAGCAACAAGAGAAAGCTTATCACAACATAAAAGAGTGGATTAGTTTTCGAATTTTATTTACAATATAATTTAGAAATATAAAATCTGACTGTCAAGGGTAAAGATTTTATTTACATCAAGTTGTACTGTGTTCTCAATTTTTCAACCGTGGCCTAGTTCTACTTCTAGTTCCACACTTCTCGCTTCTGAGCACTCGAACTTGAGAGCAGGCGATTAATTTCAAAATTGACACTAATTAGTGAAGACAAGAAACAAATTGCTGCTGTTGCTTCCGTTGATAGTAAAGAATGGCAAAGTTACTCAGAACTTAGCGGGTGGCCTTAATTAGGTTCTTTCTCGATAATCAACTTTCACAACAATATTTAACCTTAATTCTCTTCCAACTCTTCCTATGTGTCTAGTTTGTCTGCTTGCACTCTTGCCTGGAGTCACGTTTTCCGGCGGTTTTTCGAAGTTCCTACTCCAATTACTCGCTTGAGAGCGGCAATTTGCACAATTCGCAGCAATGACGAGCGTCATTTGTTCGTTTGTTGGAGGCGGAGGTCTTGCTGTGCAGCCGCACATTTGAGTCACGTACACATTTCCCTTGTCCACAAATAAATGTTTGCGGAAAATGTTACTCGATCGTAGCGGCCAAATGAATATAATTAACGTGTATAAATTCTATCACGTATCCCGCAATTTTCAGACTATGTCATGAAGTCTTTTTTTTCAACTAGTGAGGTGTGGTTTGATGGAAATGGGGATAGTCGGGAATCATTTTAGTAATTATAACGTGTCTTTCTTTCTCTCATTCACTTTCGCTTTTTCGTTTTTTTCCCAGTAATTTGCAATTCCAAGAAATAGCAGACGAATAAAAATATAGATAATATGAAACTGCATGCGCAAGCTAGGATTCTTTTACAAGCAGATCGTAATTTTTGCGTACGTGAGTGACGTGTGTGTCCTGCCTTGAAGCGCCATTCCCCGCCCTGCTGGAACAAGAAACCTTGCTAAATTTGGATTACAATTACAAATCATACCACAATGCTCCATATTTTAATTGCCACTCCCTTAATAGCACCAAAGACACTCCAAAATTCCAGACAATTGTTAAGTTTATTTGTCTAGAAACTGGAGTCGTGTGAGTGGCGCATAAAAATCTATGCGAATTATTTTCAGATAGTCAACAAGACGCAAACCACCAAGACAAAAAAGCAATCCATGCGGAAACCTAAAAAGCCTGTTTGCTCACTTTGCACGTGATTGTGACCTTTGTCTCGATTTCTACTCTACAGACAGACGCTCTGATCTGCGCTTGCTGAACCCGAATGACTTTCTTTTACAGGTTGGCAACTTACGACCTTTTTGACATTCAAATTCATGAAACGTAATATTTCATCCCCGAATCATCAGAATATGCTGAAGTTGTCAATCTGCTGACACGTGTCAAAAATCGAAAGAAGGATGCTTCACCTAATTTGCTCGGAGAAAGAAGGTGGAAGACGTATTAGCAAAGCACGTAGACTCCAAGACGAAGACGAGTAGCGAAAGCTGAACAGTGAACAGCAAAAATCAACCCGCCTGAGACATGGAGACTCGCAAAGCAAGTGAGAATATGAATTTTTGAATAGGAAATCATGACGCGGACGCTATGAATTTAATCCACGAAGCAAAGCAAAAGCAAGAGACGACATATGAGAAAGTAATCAAAATCTCGAGTCTTCTCATCCGACACTCAATTCACTCTGCTAAATTAAACCACAATCACCTTTGACAGCTCTGCTCTGGCATTCACGTGTACGCGTACGTGCGCTTCGATGAGCGTGCGAGCTCAAGGAATTTGCATTGCATTTTCAATTCTGGAGAGCGACGGTGCCAGAGATTGAGAGATTGAGGTCAGTGAAAAGTAAAGTGCAAGTGCACAGCCCACAGAAGAATATAAACACCGCACCGCCGGCATGACGCATCTGTCGCCTGGCATCTAATCCACTAGAGTTGTTCGAGCTTTACAAAATTCAGATTGCGCTTGAAAGAATTTTCTGCCTATTCTTCCTCCACGCTCTCGTCCTTTCGCGCTTGAAGTGTTGCGAGCGGGTAAAAAATGAAAACGAAGGTTAATTCCACGGTGGATTCATTCGCCCTTGAGCTTTTGCATAAATCCCTTGCACTTCAAAAGGACAATACAAAATTATGAAATCTGGACTGTCACCGAATTTTAACCTGTGCTAGCTGCTGCTACTGGAAACTTCGAATTCAATCATTTTTGTGCCTGGAATGTGCAAGGAGCTACCTTGAAGCATAATTAGCGTCATACCGCGCAATAACATCGTCAATGTCAACGCAAAATTTCGAAAGACATAATAAAAACCGTATTAAGAATTTGTATCTATTCCGTGATCCCGCCGAAACCATTTTCACTTTAATGATTCCAGTAAAACTAATAACAGCTCAGCAATAAAGTTCCTCGTATCCTTCTTTGTCGTCATGTCTCATCTTCGTCTTCTGCTGTATTGATTTCTTCTTTCCTGACGGAGTAGGAAGGCGAAGAAGGGTGAAAAGGAGAAAGGTCGCAATTCGTAAATTATGTCTTTGCTACCCACTTCTTACGAAATATGAGACTAAGAATCTGAAGCTGAATTACTGTGATTATTGGTTGCGGAGGACTCGAGTTTCCAATTGCTTAATACGACTTGCCGCACACACGCCACAAATCGAGAGCCCTGCTTGGTTGATTAAACCTTACAAAGTCGGAACTTTGAGCTTGATTTAAAGATTAAGTTTCGTCGTCCCAGAATTAAGAGCCGCATCTTAAGCTTGACTTTCGGAAGACTGAGACTTTGAAAATGTTCCTGCGCGTTCGGATAATGAGGATGCGTGGCTCCGCTGGTCTCTCAGATTTCACATTTCGCCTCGCGACTTATCAGCCTTCGGACTTAAGTATTGAATTACACGATCTGGGGCTTGCGTTTCCCAGAAATATCCTGCGAAAATGTAAATAATTACAAGGAGCGGATCCGATGAAACATGAATCAAAGTCTAGAGACGCATGGACATTTTCTTTCTCTCGGATAATGATATGGCGCACATTTGCATCGTATCATTTCGTATCGTGAGCATTTCGAAGCTTCCTTTCGGAGAAAGTCAAACTGTTGTTAAACTCAAACAGCGAATTTGTCGTCGTCGCGTCGCAATAAATTGATGGAATGACGTCTGTACCTTTGCCTTTACGACACGGCACAGCGGCCCGCCTGAAAGCAGACAACCATAAACTACCACAGCAAAGCTCGTGTAGGCTTTGCCAAGATCGAATGCCTTGTGTACAAAATATTACATTAAAGTAGATCCTTGAAAGTCACATTCGTTCGTTTGAAAAATGGAAAAGTAATGGGAATAATAACAGGAAACTTTAAAGTTGTATTTGCAGAGAGAAAGCGGGTGAGCAGAGACAACAAAGAAGAAAAGAGCGAAAGAAAGTCATGGCTCTCATGCGAATGCGATTCTTTTCATTGCTTCTTCTTGGGCTACTTCATCCTATGGCTGTGACTGTGACCGTCGCCAGTGTAAACTGGCCAAACTGGGCACCAAATATGCCATACGAAGCACGATGATACGGTGGACGAAATAGTTTGGACGTACAGGAATTTTTATGAAATGATGATCACCAAGCCAGAATTGCTTGGTCGTGGGTCATAGACATAAAATAGCGGCAGCAGGCAGGATGACGTGGAATAATTGCAAATATTAGACCCACAAGCGCCAAGCGCGTGGCGGACATGCCAATTTGCTCAAACGTACGGGCATTTCGTTTGGTCAAATAATCGCCAGCTAATATTATGTGATGCGATGCGCAATAAAGGAACACCTTGGACACGGACACACGGGCACTACGCAGCAGGAGCGACTACGGTAGCGGCAATGTAAAAGAAACGCTACAATACAAAGGAAAGAAGCTCTCCAACGTTCTCCAGTTATTCTGGCAATTTTCGGGCTCTCGATTCTCAACACAACGACGCAAGTCGGAAAATTCGGGTGTTAACATTCTCTTGGTTCTATCACCCTATGCTCTGGTTTCCCGTTTGGTTGCTGCTGCTGGCTCCCTGGTTTCATAAAAGTGAACATCTCTTTACTAGCTCGTGGTATTAGAATCAGCAGGGAGACAGCAGAGCACACGCAAATAACGATACGTAATAACCTGAGAAGCACGGTAAAGCAAGGCAAAAGCAAGAGCCAAGTAGGACTCTGCTGCGCTGCGTTTGTAGTGGCCGTGCCCGCTCCTCTCTCTCTCTAGAATCCAGGAAACCCAGTCAAATGTTTATCTTCACTGTTCAAGTACCTTTTGACGTGCAAAGATCTCAAACGTAAACTTCATCCAATTTACCTGCGCTTCGCGTTTGCATCGCACCCGTGCGCGTGCACGTATCCGATTTACGTTGAGCTCTTGTCCAGGCTCCGATCGACAGTTCTCACTTTGGCTTGGCGTCTTTTGATTCGTTCAAGCAGTTTTAATTCGGAGCTCAAGGAACAGCGAGACCACAGTGTCAAAGCAAAGGCAGGCAAGAATTGACACTTGGGCTAATCAGCTTATCTTACAAGCACCACTCAAGCAAGCATCGTACGTGGTGCAGTGAAAAGGCGGCTTCGCAATGACAATAATCATGGATCGTCGGATAAGTGTCTCCAGCGGCGGAAGGAAGGAGATGAGTGTCAGTGGCAAGATTGTCCAGCGACTCACATCGTGCGGACGCTCAGCGAAAGGGAATGGAGTCCTGCAAATTGCGATCGTGGATATTGTAAGTGAAAGCAGCGTTGACTAGATTCGATACGAGCCAAAAAGCATTTGCATAATTGCTTGCGTGGGAAAAGAGAAAGCACTTGAGACTGGGATTAATTTCGCTTAATCAGTGTTTACGACTTTCATCATTGAACTCGATATTAGACAGACAAGGCAAAGCAAGGCTCTAGTCTACTCAGCTTAGATTACAAGGCTTGGCTTCCACTTTCTCTTTTCGGCCTGACTTGGATGGAAAATGGAAAATGTCAATTAGTCATTAGAAACGAAGGTCTTGTGCCAGATTGTTCTTACCTGAATGAACCCAAATAAGCCAATGCCAATAACCGTAAACTTAATAATAGCATAGCTCGATAGCTTTAATAGCTAATAGGCCAGTCATTGGTTTGGATTATATTGAACTTTGAATGAATCCATGGCCAGAATTAGAATGAGAATTGTAACCGTGTCTGTAGTACGTTGTAGTCCAGCGCAAGTACGCATACATAAATGCGTAATCAGTACAAACAAAACAAACGCGAAGTATAGACCGAATGAGGACGTAGACTCCAGATTGATTGAGTGAAAGCAATAGTTAACGGAGAGTCCTGAGCTTGAAACACTGCAGGAAATCAAAACACGGTTCTTGCTCTGACTGTTAACAGATTGGGCAATAATCTTTATTGTAAACAAGCTCAATTCAATCTAGCCAGCGAGTGGGTTTTGTTATGACAGAGTTTAACCTTTTCTTCGAAGTCGAAGCTCATTCATTCATTGATTTCGCATTCGTGATCGCTGAAGCAAGCAATCGTAATACTAGCGCGTAATCGCGTAATTGATTTTCGGTGTACAGTCGTTCTCTGATTCATACGCTCCAATGACGATCCATTATTCATCAACCAATACCTTCCTGTCAGTACTCTTATCCTGCCGCATTCCGGACAGAATTGACTTGATTCTTTGGCTCTTGTGTGATAGCCTAAGCTTTTGAATTGACTTGGTTCCAATTTCCTACTTCCAAGTCTATAAAATGAAAAGCGAGTCTGCGTAGTGCGGGCGCACTGTTGACATCGCGTATGCATGCAATAAATTATGACGACATTTTTTCTCAGAGCAGATCGCAGATAATCTGCATGAAGGATGAGTCAGAGCCACCCACCCACATAATGATCCGCATCCTTTTGATATTTACATTGCGTATTCAAGTATTCTTACCCTCGCTCGCACCATAGAATTATGGATTGAAGACCGTTCTAGACTAGTCATGACAAGAAAGTCGTCGTCGGAAATTCTTGCAACGTTGTTGACATGCTGTACTGTAATTTTCCAAACTAAAAGGGCTTTGATAATGTTTGTTTTATACTATTCGATGTACAATCGTATTCATATAATAACTGCTTGGCATGAAAGCATAAACACGAGTACCGAGGACAAAGTTTCTGCTTATTCTGCTTCCATTTCCGCATGCACGCCTCGCTATTCACTATTCGCTATAAAGCCTTGCAGCGATTACGGGCACAATGGACGTAAACTTTCGTAGCGAAGTGTAGAAGCGTTAGCTTATCTTCTGCTATCATGTCGCACTGGTTCATCGGAGCACACAGAAAGGCAGGCGGGCAAGGCATACAAAAGAATCTCATTGTCCGGGACCGGCGCGCTGCTTATCTCTGGAATAAGATTCCGATTTTCGTGTCCAACGCCCAAGCCATGAATGAGAATGAAAGCAAAATTCTTGCAGGAAATTCTTTCTCATTCCTTTTTATTAAATGCGCATCGTAAAAGTCGTAGTAATAGCAAAAGTGTTTCATGGCCCATTGTGTGGCCTCTTTATCAGAGTGATAGCGATTGCGATGTAAATAAGGAGTAATGATCACGCAATCGCGCTATCAATTAATATTGACCTTGGCACTGTCGTGCCTTTCCGGGGCTGAAATAACGCGTAGTGTAATTGCGCCGTGGCTGTGCTTTGCATTGTATGGCTCTAATGGCATCCTTCCCGCTGCAATTTGAGCCGGTTTCGCTGCCAAAAAGGTGTCGGTGCAAATTAAAAGCCGAACCATCATCTACACTGACGATTGACGTGACGATTTATTGTTACGTGATTTTTCATTACCTTTCCACACATTATTGAAGCAATATGTAGTAATCAGGAAGTTTACTGTGAACTGTCAGGGTATTTTTCGTTCCATCCTTAGTTTGAGTTAAAGTCAAAGGCCAATATGCCCTCGACACGCCAGGACAGGCCAGGAAAAATGTGGACAGCGAAGAGTGAGATGTCAGGAAACTTTCACGACAGATCTCCACCGTGCTTGTGCTTCATAAGCCAAAACTTTCTTTAAATCAATTAGCCGTAAAATGACACGCAAACAGCAAACTATAAAAGGCAGAGCACAAATGAAATTGCACGCTCTGACAGGCAAAGAGAAAGACAGGCTCTGTCAATGTTTGCGCAGTTAGCAAAAGCAAAAAACAATAACAGCAAATTATTGCCATTTACGCACCGGTGAGCTGATTCGGCCTGACAGCTGGTGAGCTGACTTCTGGAAACGGTTGTTGGCTGCGAAAACTACGAATGTCAGAAAGTGAGAGTGAAGAGTGCCAAAATGCGTCGTTTATGAAATGCGTTTGTTCCAAGCATGTCGCATCCTTGTGCTGTCTTGATGAGATACCATAAAAACATGAATATACGTACACCCAACCCAACTCGTATTCAATTAATTCATGCACATGAACACTCAACTGTGCTTGTGCACTGTATGATGACTGGAAAATTTTAAAGAATACTACTGGAAAACTGGAAAAGATCACAAAAGAGATTTAAAATGAAAACACCGAACGGAGAGAGGCAGCGAGGCAGGCATAGCATAAACCGCAGATATGAGCACGAAACAAGGGAAATTCTCCGCAACTTTCTTAATTACTTTCCCTTTGAGGTATTATCGTTATTCGTTATTACACCTGCACTCTGGCCTCGCCTGACCCTGCTCTCTTTGCTCCGTACTGCAAACTGCATGGACTCATGGACCTCGGGCCGAGAGTAATTAAGAAGTAATGGAAAATCCCACCGAGCACGAATAACGAATAAGAATAACAAATTTATTGCAGGAAAACCTTCCATGGACCGCTCGCAAGAGGTGTTCGTGCATAGAAAGGCCAGACTCTCTTGAGCCCACCGTTTCCGAAAGCACTTTGCTTTTTGATTTGTGAAACTCGTTACCATTATGGGTCAAATTAATTTACATAAATTGAGGGAAAAGGCAAAAGTATGCTCAGGCTTAGATGGAGGTGGAAACAAGGCAGGCAGGCGTACAGAAAACGAACAGCCTGTCTTAATAAAATAGAGAAATGTGAATTGTGAAGTTTGTAATTCAATTATGAGGTACCCCACAATGACCTCACACCTCTTCTCTCCTAGTTTCTCTTCCAACCTGCCGTCGCTCTGCTCCAATGCGACTGGGCCGCGCAGTTGAGTGGAGAACAATTGAATTATTTACAACAAAACACAGAAGACGGAATAAACGCAGCCGCAGCTGCATCTGCTGTGTTGTGAGAAAGTGCCAGAAATGAAAATTGTTTCTCGTTTCATATTTGATGAGCACACTGCGCATTGGGTAGCTGGCCCGGTCATAAATACCTTGCAGACGCCGCCAAGCCTGGTCAGGTGCTGGCTTGAAGCAGGGATAGGACAGGAAACAGCTCACGACTGCTGCAGGCTAAGCAAAGCTGGCGTTTGTGGAAGTGAAAGTCATTATGCCGCCTGCGAGCGACCCAAATAGGGCAGAATTTTAAATTGACCGGAAATGCCATTAACTCAAACTCCAATAATGTAGTCAGTCCCTGTTCCGCATATAGTGCATGATTTTTAATGCACAATTTTCCGGGAGAAACAAAACTTCTTTTTATTACTTCTCCCGAGACGCGTGGCATTAATAATAAATGGAGTTGGAGCTCATAAATGAAACTTTCTCCGTTTTATTGAGAGCACAGCCCAGCCCAGCCCAGTCAACTTTATACTTTCGCATGACAGCAAGCAAAGAGAGCACCGGAGCCTGAACCATTTTTCATGTCATATTAACATGTCAATAATAAAAGGATCATGTCCGTGTCCAACTGGAAACGAAGACCCGAAAAGTTTTCAATTTCGATTTGAAATTGACTTCCTACTTTGTGATTATTCGAACTTCCTTTTCTATAAACTCTTCAGTAATGGGGTCGATATGTAAAAAGTAAAAGTTTGGGTGAAAGCAGTCTTGTCTTGACTTTCGCATGGCAGCGCGTTGATCGATTGTTCTTCCGCGTCGTTCCCGAAGTGCGACGTGTCCGCGTTCAGCCGTACTTCTATTGAATAAAATGTGTTACGGGATCATGCACCTAAATATTTAGACTACCAGGCAGCGCGCAGCAGAATAGCAGAAGGCGACGCAGCAAGACTGATATCAATAACCTCGAATGACTTTATTCAAATATCAAGACATTTAACAGCAACAGCGTGTAAGGCAGGTAAAGGTTCATTTCCCTATCGTGGGTACTCGCAATGCAAATGGAGCAAGCCACGCTTAATTCTAGTCTGGCGTCTCTGCGTGCCACGTTGAGCCGGTCGGGCACGCAGAGATCTTAATCTTTCCACATAACACAGCAGGCAGAAATGTGAATGTATTACTTTGTACTTTTAGCTTTTAGAAACAGCGACTTGACTTTAGTCCAAGTCATTGCCGTCTTGCTCTCGTGTCTCGCGTTCTCAAGCTGTTGCTGTGCTGCTGAGGTTCGTGGAAGAAATTAATAGCTCTTCAGTCGAGCCGAGTCGGCGAAGGAGTTTTCTGTTGTTACGCATTCCAGGAGAGCAGTGAGAATTCTTTAGGACTTGCAAACTGCAGTTTGGTAGTTTCCCTGGACCGGTCATAAATCACCGGCCCAGGAGAGAATTCAACAACCTTTCTGAATGTATTTCCCTAGAAACTTGGCCAGCATGGGCTAGAATTATAATCTCAGCTTCGCACTCCGAGGTGGAATGGACTTTAAAATGTAAACACTGTCGATACGAACTCCAAGACAAGCGAGATTTGGGCAAGAAACTGTGAAACCGAAAGTTACAAATCACAGAAGGCGAGTCGAGAAGTCGAGATATCAGTAAAAGTAAAAACGGGAATGGTGGCAAAGGCACCGCATGGCATACCTGAGGAAAAACGAACAACCTGAGGCTGAGCCTATGTATTTGCTCTTTCAACCAAAGCAAACCAAGCACGAATAAATAAATAAACAAGGGGCTCTAAGCAAATATTTGCACGCATCGCACAGGTTCCAAGATAAGCGCAAGAACTCTTTGAGCTTGAGAAATCAGCTTCTTTGCTTGGGCACAGCAGAATTTGAATTTTCGAATTTTGTTCTTTCGTTCGAGTTGACAACGTGAAATGAGAGGCATGAAAGCGCTGTAACAGTAATTGATGTCATGATGCCGACGATACCGCATAAAACTAGCTTATATGTCACAAAATTTCGGATTGGAGCATTCGCCATTCGCAAGGGAGCCATTTCGTGTATTGGATTTGGACAGAAACATATGCTCCCGTTTCCCAATACCATTTGTATTCTTGATGCCACACAACATGGACACCTGCAGCATAGCAGTGGTGAAAGTGAAATGTATGCCCAATGCCCTTGTGAAGGAGGACTTAGAAATTAGAACATTCGAGAATCGGATCGGGCAGGAGAGCAAGACCTGATTTACATACGAAGCTTTATGTATTTATAGCGCGATATCCAAGTAAACAATTCCAAGTAGCTTCCAATGTCAAGCTCTTTTATGGGTGACCAATTCAATATAGGCAATTTCGCAATTCGCAGAAGCCTTTTGCCTTCGCCAATTCGCAGCCTGCAAGATGCGAGAAGCGGACAGCGAACAGGACACAGTTTGACATTTTCACATCCGCGCTCTTCTGAATGCCAATTAGCAGCCCAGAGCGTGGAACCGTTTTGTCTGATCTCACAAAGTCTCACAGGAGCATTGCATTGCAGTCGACAGCGTCCCTGAAGCGAACCCGTGCCGTGCCGTGCCGAGCCTTGGAAAAATCGAACTCAGTTAAAAATAAAGCAGCGCACATCCACCGGTAGCAGTAGCAGTTGCAGCATCTGCTTTAATAAGCCTTGCGCCGTGCTCTTTTGTCTCATGTGTTTTTGTTTGTTCTCTTTGTAGCTGGTCGCACTCACGCTAATTGGCGTCTCGAAGTCAATATATGACCTCCTTTTCAAAATAAATGAAGATGAACGAGTAGGAACGACTGGGCTGGAATCGGACGAATTGACGTCAGGAGTCTCGGATGCAGTCGTCGTTGCGACCACAGCGGTGAACAGCAATGCCAACGATGAAATGAGCCCACATGACCCTGAAGGTTAGTGTGGATTGCTGATCTTGCTGGGATTTCGAATCGGCAGGCCTCAAATGGCATAACAGACATTGATGCTGATCCTTGCTTTCTTTCTCTGTTTTCTCCTCCCCGAACTAGAAAAATTGAAAACAACGGCGATGTACGTCTTCTTCGGCTCCATTCTCTTTTTCCAGTCAGTACAACTCATCATTGGATTCATTCTCCTGAGAGGGTCAATCAGAGTAAGTGGGCTATTTAATTTTCAAACATGTAGGCTACAAGTACGCATGATGGATCCTGCGCGTTGGCGTTTTGTTACATGATGAGTTAGAGGAATTACGCAAGAAAGAGACGCTAGACGCAATCTGACCTGACAGTTGTTATTGATAAGGTGTCCATGTCGTAAACAGTATGTAAGAAACAAGCAATATAAAACGCAATAACGCAACTTCTCAGCGTAGTGCAGTGCGACGCAGTGGCGGTGGGTATTGATTTACTGATTTACGTTGCGTTGTTCGACCCCGAGTATTGTTTTTCTTCCAATCATAGGTCAAAGTAACGGAAGCTTAAAAAAAAGTAAAAACTTGGGTTCATGCTCAAGAGAAAATTAACGAATGAATTATATTGATTTGTAAACATAAACAACAATGAACACTGAGCAATATTGCAAGCTTTCACCAAAAGAGTAGTAGAATTCTCAGTTCTGCGTTCTTCGGAATACGAATCGAAAAGATGATCGACCTGAAATTTAATATTCTCGACTTCAGCAAAGTTATGAAATGATTCATGACTTATAATTCAGGGTTTCTTTCTCTTTCATGTTCTTTTCGTTCGCTTTTCTTCCTCCTTAATTTCCTGATGCCGTCGTCATTAATTGTATATGCGCTCGCATTGACTTGGCTTGGGTTTCTGCGTGGTACGGGAAAGAATAATAAACAAGATTGGATTTCTTCGCTGTCTGTCAGTGTCAGCCTCAGCCCCGAGACTCATGCTCGCAGTTACAATTCATTTCATGCCAAAACGTTCTAATTGAAGCTTATTGTTATGAAAATTTCATTTCTCTTGCACCGTGCCGTGCCTTGCCGCGCTTAGCGTTTTGACAAAATCTTTTGTTTGCTTTTCCCATAAGTTATTCATGGGATTAGTATCAAAATTAAGTGCAGGCTTCAATTCAATACAAAACAAAGCTAAAGCGTTCGCATTCGCGCTCACAGAGAAGAAGTAAAGCAAACGGATCCTAAAGTTGCAAGCAGAGTTTTGGAGTATAGCTCAGCTTAATTGCTAATTGTATGCAAATGACTGCGAACGCGGATATACTGCCACGGGCAATATTACGACTGATGGTGAGCCGTGGCCATTAGGTATAAATTCATTTGCAACTTTAACGAACCCAACTGCCTGCTGGATCGATTCCTGTAGTAATTTGTAACATAAACATTGCCATTGCACCCTAATTATGAGTTTCCAAGAAACGTTTCAGAGACTGATGGTGAAGATCGATAAGAATTGCTCGTTCGTGTGCCAGAGTTGAGTTGCATTATCAGAAATCAAAAAATGCTACCGCGTGCGGGCAGGGTTGGCCGGGGTAATGACACATAGGACTCAAATTACATGTCTTGAGACGACTGACGCGGAAAAGCACAACATAACGAAACAGAACTCACAGAACGTAGTATGTCTAATAAAGCCCCGACCTACGTGGAATAATCTGTCATTCCGCATCCTGTCCGGGAAAGCCTTGCATTCATGAAGGCATGGAAAAGCTTCCGCCCGCCCGTGGGATTTGTGCAAATGAAATATTTAGGTTTAAGATGCTTACACCCCGAATCACTAATTTATACTACATTGACGCAGACGCGGAGTGGCGCGGCGCTGATGAGAGTCCAGGCATTGCCCTCGAAGTCCCGAGTCCGGCGTCCTCCGCTGCTGTTAGTCTAAGTTTAGCTAATACAGTTTGACGGGGCGGCGCTGTGCGAAGACGACGGATCGATCCGAAGAATTCTGATCAAAGAATTCATTGAACTTTTCTCCATCCGCGTCCTAATACAAGACTGAAGATGAAGAAACATTTCATTAAATTCCGATCACGTAGTCCTGCATGGCGGTGTTAACACTAACACTGCTCCCACGGATTCGTCTCATTCCCTCCTTGTACGTACGTACTCAGGATCGGAAGTGAAAGTCGTTGGTCGCGGCCCATGATAGCCACACTCGTGACAAAAATATCCTCGCACTCTCTTGAACTTTCAAACTAAGAATACTAAGAAAATATACTAATACGAACACAGAATTTTGAGAACACAGAATTCATTTCCCTCATTTTACCAATTTTCCTGGAAAATGAGCCATGCAAAAAATATTACCACCATCGAATCAGCTCGAGTTCTCTTAATGCTTAAATCGATAAGGCAGGATTTGCAGCCTGCCTTCCAATTCTTTTATTCTTTTCGTTTCTTGTAATTTTCACTCCAATTACCAATTTCGGCCACGAAATCTTCTTACAGTACTGCATAGAATAGAATTCGGACTTGCTATTTGCTGATTTCTCATCTGCTAAAACGTAGCCTATTTTACAATGAAAGTTGAATGCCAAAAGTATTAATGGCGCAGCGCAGTAGCCGCAGGAATTAATGTAACTTGAGATTTGAGAGTGCCTTTTGTGTCGACAGTCGGCGGATGTTAAAGTCTAATTCCACGCTGTCTATTTCTAACTTTTCAGAGATCGAAAAGCCTTTGCGCTATTTGGATGGGAATGCAAATATTTCTATTAATATTGGAAGTCACGCTCTTCGGGGTTTTCGCCACCATCTTGACGGAGCGAATCGCAACGTGGGGTTGGAGTCTCCTTCTGATTCTCAGTATTCTGTACAAAGTGTATTGTCTGTACGTTGTGAAGACGTTCATGCTCGAGCTCGTCAAGAAAGCGATGCGGAAGAGTTCGCACTCTGGACCACCACTTATTCCCGTGGCCACAAGTTCGGCCAGCGGGGAGCCCCTGGAGAGAATCGACGAGAATGAGTAAAAGAAAAGACAAGATGAAAATGTGACGGCAATCAAGCGAAGATCATTTACGCCTTGCGCGTTCTCTATCAAATATCGAATATCGTCCTCTTCAGTATTTGCGAAAGAACTCGGAACTTACTGCTGTAATGCTCTGATGCCAATTTAAGTGCTTGGTGATTATGGGTTTTGTTTGAAAGTAATTTGCAATTGATTTTATAATTCCATCCAAGTTCAGGAAGGTTACTTCGTTCTAAAAGAATTGGAAGACTGTTCCATCATGTTGATCCTTCGATGTCAAAGCACTATATTCCCTTTACCTCATTTCCTCACTTAATTATGCAGAAAACAGGCTACAAGTCATAAATCATTGAAGATAAAAGAAATGCTTCAGCGTGGAGAATTAGATCTTATAGATTTAAGGCCTCTTGTAATCTGAAGTTTCCGAAAACTGGACGCGCACGCGCTTAGTTAAGTTAAAACTTGTTAATTGTTCATGCACCTTCACCCACCGACACACCTCGTTCTTCCAGTCAAGTCTCCTAATACTCCAGCAATGTTGTAGTTAGATTATGTATGCTTTTGTCAATTTTGTAAAAAAAAATTAAAAAAACGACACGCATAATTGTAATCATGTCGATGTGTTCTACTTGCACCTTTCAATCATAATTCGTGTTATTAGTTAACTTCTTCATTGTTAGTGCCATTAATGTCAGTAGTGCCGTTGCTGTTGCTGGAACTTGTACCTGGAGAAAATAAAATCGAATGAGGTGGCTAACTTTAATGTGTTAGAAAATTCATGCGAGCGGAGCCGTGCGGAGTGCAAGTGCTAATTGTTGCCAGTTAGACATGCTAATTATGTGAGTCTAGATCGTAATTCAATTTCAAGAGAAGGTAGTTCCTTTGGGTATCGGATCGGAAAAATGTTTGACTTGGAATAAGCCAAAAAGAATAATTTAGTACCACTAATTAGAACTAGAATGAATGATATTTATGATATTGCGTTGTGTCACTGTTAATATTGCTGATATAAAGGACCGGCGGCCGGGTACCAAACCCTTCAGGTTATTGGTATACATAGTTGAGTTGGAACACCAGCACTAAAATTTAATTCTGACAAATTAGATTTAGTTAAGTGTAATGCTGAAGTCAATCATTTTATTGTATGACATCGGGCCTGTGTTTTATTAATAAAATTCGAAACTTAATTCGTGAAAACGCATTAATTACCGTTTATTTCTTGAACCTGCAAGAGTTGGACATGGACGAATTGGTATTTTATTAATATGACACCGATTGATTACTGATTGCTAACTGTCCTTAGTCTTTACGTTATTCACATTCGTCAGTGCTAGTACATTAAATCCGTGAACAAAGATAGGCTACGTCTCGCCATGCGCTTGACGCTCGTGTCATAACCATAAACGTCTCTCTGACGCGATAGCTCGAAGGATTCAATTCGCTCAAGAATCTTGACAAACGCAAAGTACGGTTCAATCAGTTTGTTTCGTGTCGTTTAGCTCAAGTACTTTATCAGTAGTGAAACTTGGGAATTTGGAGTTTAGTTAATTTAATTACTCTACTCTGGCCAGTGCACTTGATCAATAACCGATAGCAGTGACTGAAACCGACGGCAGCCCGTTGCCAAAGACAAGTACTGAAAACTGGCTTACGTAAGTGCGAGTTTTGTGAATTATATGCATGCTGATCCGTTTTATGCTGCATTTTAATTAATACGCACGTGTAGAAGGCCGATTTACTTCAGGGATCTAACCAACATCACCTCTAAAACAAGCATGGACACCAGCATTGTTGAGTACTTCGCTGAACATGAAGGCTACAGATGTGGGTATTGTAAAGGGACGACTTCCAATTATTCACACGGTAAATTAAGGCATCCTTAAGTCCTTAACGTAGTCTTATCTAAGCATTATTGCTCTTAATGTCATTGCCATGTTTCGTTGTGACTTATTAGGCATGTGGGCACACGCTCTGACATCATCAGATTACGAAGGCTTACTTAACCGTGGGTTCCGTCGTTCAGGAAAGTACTTGTACAAGCCAACAAATAACATCACGTGCTGTCCATCGTACACCATAAATTTACATACGCTGGAGTTTGAGCTAAGTAAGTCACAGAAGAGGGTCCTTAGAAAAGTCAATCGGTTCTTGCGAACCGGAATGAATCCTAAAATGCAAGGACACGACAAAGAAGATGGACGCAGCGATGACCAAATGAATGGTGATGAGGGAGATGGCGTGATGGAGAGAGTTAATTATAAAGAAGCAAAGGACATTGACATGAAAAAGACTGAGGATTTAAGACCACAAGCAAAGCGAACTGCTGAGCTGGCGGAACATTCGCTACCAAAATTACCTCATAAAGCTTACGCATACGTGCCCATTGAAAATAAGAATTCGTCCGTTGCTGCTTCCAGCACAACTACTATACCACCAACACCTAACTTCAACCTAACATCACCTCAAAAGAATTCATCACAGAAGAAAGCGAAACAAATACGCATAGAAAGAAAACGAGCCAAGTTAATTGGTCAAGGTAAACTCAAAGATGACGAACCACTGATCAAGCCCAAGTCGACTAGTCAAGGCAAATCGCTGGAAGATTTTCTTAATGACGATACTAAGGAAGACCCGAAGTTGAAATTGACCCTCAAGTTGGTATACACAAAATCGTCCGAATTCAAATCAGTATTTAAGTTGGAACATTCAGTTTATCAAAAATATCAAATGGCAATCCACAATGACACTGAAGACGAATGTACCGAGAAACAATTTCGTCGATTTCTTTGTGATACTCCATTAATTGTGAGTTCTTGTTTTCTAGCAAAGCACATTACTAGAATCGTTAGAGCTTAAACTAAATGCTTGTATTTCATGTTCCAGAAAGCATCTGAAGACCAGGAAGAGGATAATGATACAGAGGCTGACCCGACTCCACGTCAGCGAGTTGATCACTACGGAAATCTTGAAGGAAGTTATCATCAACAGTATTGGCTCGGCTCCGAACTGATTGCTGTTGGCGTGATTGACATCCTACAGCACGTCGTATCCTCCGTCTACTTCTTTTATGATCCGGCCTACTCTTTTCTTTCTCTGGGCACGTATGCGGCACTCCGCGAAATCGCCTTCACTCGGCAACTGCACAAAACCCAGCCTGGAATCAAATTTTACTACATGGGATACTACATCCATTCTTGCGCAAAAATGAGATACAAAGGTGCGTACTCTCCGAGTTTCCTGCTTTGCCCAGAAAGATTCACTTGGGTGAGATTAAACGATGACATCAGACACCGTTTGGACCAGCAAAAGTATCAAAGGCTGGACACGTCGCAGCTGCCTTCGTCAGGTGGCAGAAACGAGGAGCCACGAAGTCAGAACATACAAAAGGTTAAACTTCGATTCACCCTTTGCTAGCTGCATTGCATTTGCTCTTTGCTAAATTCATTTAAGCGTACCTCTGTTTATTCCAGGTTCAAATATTTTTTCGCCAATGTGTTCTTCCGTACCCGATTTATGAATTGAAGAGAGGGTCGACCGACAGAGAACAGGTCCAGCAATACTGTGACCTTGTGGGCGAGGAAGTCGCAAGTGAAATGCTTCTTTATAGGTCGTAACCACTAGACGAATGACGAATCACAATCAGAGGCAACATTTCTTTGAAAACCTGAAATGAATCCAGTATTCAAAGTATTTATGAGTTAATATTATGAAATTGAGTCAACTTCAAATCAAATGTGATGATAAAGTACCTGGAAAATGAGAAACGACCTTGATATTTAAAACTTAAGTATTATCCCGCTTTCTCCTGTACAATAATTCATCTCACTTCTAAATTGTTCACTTTCATTGTGGCCATAATTCATTACTTTAATTAATTAGTACCGAAATAAAGCAGAACAATGCATCGTCATCTTTCAAATGTTTCTTGCTCGTTTTATTTCCATTTTGTCTTTTGAGATTTTTATAGCACATTTGCTTTTTTGCAAAATTAGAATTTTCCCTTTGCATATCGCGAATACGTAATGTCGTATACAATTGAAATATATGGCTAACTCTCGCTTACGCTTATATCATAATTTCTTAAAGACATCACAACAGTAATTCATAATTGAATCAAAAGTTACGTTACGTTGCGTGACATCTATGCTAAAACTAAAACTAGACTAGCCTACAAACTAAACGAACCCGCACCAAAAAGACGCCATGCGGGCTATGCCGTTTGTTGCGGGACATAAATTACAATTACTGGCTGTTATAACTTATGGTCAATTTCTTTGGTCACTATTAAGTATAAAACGTCTGTCTAGGACACGAATGACGAATACCCGCCGACTACAGCCAAAATCAATACAGATAGCACATAGCGCATAGCAGCATTTGCATAAAATATGTGAAATTTCAAATTCCTATAAAAAAACTCAACTATCCATCTTCAATTTAATACTTTTTTTCATTCTCCCTAAGATCGCATAACAAATTATGGACAAAATGCCCAAAACGCTTGGCTAATTACAAAAATCGTCGTTTTGCATGCACGAACGTGTTGTGGGAGTTTCAGAAGACCAAAGAGCTTACTCTCGGTTATTTACTTGAAGCGCTTTACTATTTGACAATTAAACAGCTACTCTAATTAATTTAATAACCAGTCTTGACAAGTCCGTTCCTATTTCACCGTATATTTGAGAATTTTGTACCACTTCTGTGTGCTATCACGACTACGATTTCTATGATTCTGTTTAGACTCGTTATCGCTTCGTTTATCCTGCAAGACAACCGAAAAGAGACTACAGATTTACAAGCATGCAGTAAGCTTAAAAACTCGCATCTATGTCTTGTTTGTGCTATCCTTTCTCACTTTTTCCTGAGTTGAAGCCGTCACGCGTTGGAAACTACCTTCCTTCAGGGAGGCCGATTAAAATTAGTAACATAAATACAATGCGATAATTTATTAGACTTAGGAAATTGATAAATTATCAGTGTCACATGCATTAGGTACATTTTATAAAATCTGTCGATTCGCTTACTGGATTAAAACAATGGTTGAGGTTGAATAGTAACTGTAACTGGTACAACAAGTTGGCAATGAGACAAACACAACAGTGTCTTGCGAATTAGTACAGCGATTATTCAATTGGTTTCCATTTTCAATATTATTGTTCAAGGTGGATTTATTAGGTCATGTTTTTTCGTCATCTTCCTCGAATATTGTAGGATTTTCTCTCTCTGAACAGTCGCTGTTGTCATTCTCGTTACAGTCGCTCTGATCTTGACCGTCTCTGCTGAAGTCCGGCGAAATGGACGAGTCTATCACAATATCACTCTTGTTATCTTGGCCTCCGTCAGAGCCATCGAACACAGCTTCTTCACCAGTCTTTTCCTTCTTCAGGACTGTCCTCAGGTTCACATCGTTTACTTCTTTCAGTTCGGGTCGCATGACAAGATACTGAAAATGCGTACAAATTGTATTATGAATACTGCTGGCATAATTTAATACACAACTCACAATCATCATTAATCGCTTGTGTTTTTGCTAACCTGCAGTATATCGGAAAGACTTATCACTCCTGTAACGCGATCCTGCTCATCCACAACCACCAGGCGATGAACTTCGGCCTTCACTATTCTGTCCATGACCACAAATAGCGTTTCATCCAAAGTGCACTGCAGAATAAAACGCAAAGAAAATTGAATTTTCGTACGCGCTCATTCTACACGCTGTTGCTTATGCTCTAATGAGTACTAAACTTTTGTGTCTACTAACCTTGTGAACTCCTTCAAACCACTCGTTCCGATGTTCGTTAGCCTGTTATTAGTAAACAATCCATATTATGCCTATAGTTACTCGACACAGAGTTGTATTTCAATTATGCGGGCGACTCACCTGCTTTAGCGTAATATCGAGATTACTATACGTTTTTTCAGCCGCCAAGTTAATCACATCAAATCTGGCATAGATAGATCTGGAATACAAATGAAATTGTATAAGTCTGATTCGATTGACGTCATTCCTTCAATGCCCTTCTGGATTGTCTGAAGTTCATTATGATTTCCCAGGTGGGTTGGAAAAAGAGTACACAACTTACAGCAGTCTATTTTCTTCATCCACAATCGGAAGAGCGGAGACCCTCCTGTCCAGAAACTTTTGCAGCGCGACTATTATTGGAGTATCTTCCCTTGCTGAAAAATGGCAAACAAAAAGATGGTCGTCAAAAAATGTTTGCTTTTAACAAAATGTTCTGTTTGCTCTTGTGCTCAAAGACTTTGTAACCTCCATTAAATCTAGACTGGCCCCGGCCATTTCAATTCTACGCGTTATTTCATACATTTCTAAAAACCAATTTCATAATATTCATTTCTTTCAACATTTAATCTTATTGTAAACTGGAAAGCTAAAGGATAATTTATAACTTAGAATAACTTTATAATAAAACTTACCTGTTTCCACCTTGTCGAAAGAGCCGATTTTCACTTCCTTCAATTGCTTATTTAGGAATGACGGTCTAGGAATCTCGTTAATCTATGTGAGGAAAACAGCACACGGAATTAGGACCGACAGCAGTGAAGCATCAACATGAACATCACATGCGAACTTACATATAAAAAGAGAAATTTAAGAATTCGTTTGTGGGTCAAAATGTGCAGGACATTGCCCGTGTGCTTATCAATCACTGGCAGTCGATGTATCCGATTATTAACCAATGAGCAAATTGCTTCATACAATGAAGAATCTGGCAAAAGTTAAAACAGAATTTCTAAACATGTATAACAGCATGAATATCCACAGTATAAAAATACAACTGCCTGTACCTGGATCAATGTAAACCAATGGCTGCCTATTTAGCAGAAAGCGCTTCCGCCATGTTTCAACACGATGCTCTTCGAGTTCGGACATTTTTCCTGCGAAAGTAACATAGCAAATAAATATGACGTGAGTTTATTCATTGAACGCCCAAAGGGGGCGAAGTTACAGTAAACGGGAAAGTTGGTCTCAATCGTTTGTTGACTTACCCGTACTCCCCGCGGAGTCGTGATACATTGCATGCAGCACCCGGATGAAATCAGTGATTGTAAGCATCCCGACAATCTTCCTTTCTGTACTATCCCAGAGTGGAGCTGCTCGTACGCCTTCAGAAGGATAAACAATGAGTTAAAAGTAATGGCAATTTAGGACGAAGTTCGATATTGCTTTTACTTGAGTTGACTTACCATTGTATACTAGGGCGAAGAATGCTTTCTTCACCAACAGTTGTGTGTCAAAGACAACAAGTTTCGCCGAAGTAGGAATCTGTAAATGTGTGCAAATAAAAGAGAATTCATTATTAAAGTTTCAAAGTGAATATACCTGTCTACTTACCAGGTCGTAGCATTTGTGAAATTTGAAAAATTTGACTAAAATTTCATTCTCTTCATGCTCTGCAAAATCCAAAGACAAGTGTTTGGTCAGAAAGACTAAATCATTGAAGACAGTTCGGGTCACACAAAACACCTTGCCAGTACCGCCAATTATGACTTTTCTCATCGCAAAAGTTTGTAAGTTAGTTAAGTTCAGATTGCAGCGGCAAATTTAGCACCACGAAGTAGCACCACGTAACGATATCACATGGCACAATAGGGTTCAGATTCAGACTGAACAGAATTTGTACTCAGATTTCAATGCATATGTTCCTGACATTAACTATCATTAACTCAGTTTGTCAGCACTTCAATTATCGCGTCACAGTTGTATTGTCATAGTCATTATGTGAAGAAAGAAGCAAGCAACTAATTACGACCATTACGGATACAATTTAAATTCCTTGCTTGGTGCTGGCGCAGGTACTCTTATCTGTCCTCTAACGCTACTCTAAGCTAAATTAACTAAACACGCAGCTCTGAAGTCTTAGATCACAAATTGATATCACGACAGGCAAAATGTTGACGATGAACGTACTCACACCGCGCAGGTAAAAGAAACTGGTCAAACTACCCTGAAAATTTCCCGTTTGCCCAGAATGAGATTCGGGTGAAACATGGAAAAAATCAATAAAGCCTCATCTGGTTTGCCTCATACGTGCATAGCTTCAGTTTTTGCTTATTGCTTTCTTTCCACTTTCTGTGGAGCATATACGCTTGGAAATTCTGGTACAACATGCTCGATGCTTCTAGCTGGAAGCGATAACACATGAGCCACAGCCATGGCCACATGCACTCGTAAAGTAAAGGCAAAGGTGCTTCCTCCCAAGAAACCGTGAACGTGAACCATTCGGAAGTTGGGCTTTGGGCTCGTATGGCATGAAAAAGTGAAAACAAGGAGCGAGCAACAAGAGCACTTGTTGATACAACCTGTCTCAGTACAGAAATTGGCAACGGTATGCGCTAAAAGCATTATGACATTTTTTCGAAAGTACCAAAGTGTAAGGCGCATGATTCGCAATTCGCAAAGCCAACCAGAAACGATGGTTTAAAACTCCACTTTGCTTTCTGTTTGTTGCTTCGTGATTAGTCTACCAAGAGGACATTACAAAGTTACGAAATAGAAAAAAAGATTCCGTATTTCGCAAGTGTTTGTTCCATCTTGCAAGACGGCACGAAACGGGGACTTGGACGAATCTCAAAAATGCAAATCTCTTGACCCATTGCAACCAGATACCGAAATAAACAAAACCGGGCATTTGATAGACGAGTAATTCTCTGGCACGGACGCCCAATTTCTGTTTCTGTATGCATTATGGGCTTTATATGAGTCTAAACATTAAACACAGGAGTCCTTGAGCGGAAATATCTACATGAGCAATTAAATAAATAAAATTGAATTTCCATGCCTTTACATTCACAGAGTAGTCGGTTTGTTTCACGAACATCATCAGACTCAGCAAAATCTTGGATCTCGGAGAGGTCGTATTCAGTCGAGGTGTCCTCGAGTGGAACATTGTAACACGTTGTGTAGAATGAGAGGTACAACAAATCACAGGAGACTCCATCATGAGAACACATTCCTTCTAGCAGCGTTACAATTTTGTGGTTTGGCTTTAGCTCGTCCGGCGGCGCCTTGCCTTTAAGATGCGGAATTCTGTCGCGGCCGCGCTGATTCCATTTTGCACTATATTGTCAATAATTGCACTTTCACTAACACCTTGACTATTGCCTTGTTAAAATATTCGTAGTTGCAATGCACTGTTAAAAAATAAATTATGCTGCACTGTGTTCAATGTTATGGACGAACAGTAAACAGTCAGTCTAAATCCTCGCATGCGATGAGCCAATTCTGCTCAAGTAAGGAAACCGCATCCCGCAGTCCGCTCTAATGCTGGATTTGCATAAAGCATTCAGCGTATCCATATTTAGCAACAACAGCGTAGCGATCATGACGTTTGCCAGCTTGGAACACGTCGACGTCTTCCTCTTGCCGTCCTTTGGCTTTCTTATCAGTAATTTAAATTAAACACGTTAATAACAAACAACAGCGCAACGGCGAGAAATCAGCAAAAGTTCTTGAGTCGTGTCCTTCACCGAAAACGAGTCTCTAGTTAAACTCTAGTTCCATTGCACAGACACAAACACGCTAATTAAGTTCATTTGCGAACGGAGTGGGCAGTCGAGTATCGAGTTATATGCACGTTTGAGAAGATGCAAGATGGCTGCTTTTGAAGTCTTCTAGTCTGCCTTCATATGTCAACATTTCGAAGAGTCCGACTGACACTGACACAAACGCCGAGTACGAATTACGAATGCAGAAACTGCAACTGATGAACTGAACTGACTATGTCCGATAGAACCTTAGAAGTAATCCACCGTACATACACGCCACGCTACTCGACTACGCGCTGTTTGTAAAACTCATGTAAATATGCACTGCCTACGCAAAGCGATTGGCGATAACGAGATTTCTCAGTCCAGTTCTGGACTGGGTTCTGACTGGAAGATGAAGATAGCAGAAACAGGCAACGTGACGACGACGACGACGGATTAAGGAAGCCTGGCCAGCAGCGGCAGGAACAGGAGCAATACTTGAAGTCGAAGTATTGCTTGTCCAAACGCGTTAACACTACATTCCATTATTAGCATGGTCAACAACTTAACTAACTGTTCACCGATATGATATGGAAATGCTATGCAGAGCACGGATAGATACGTAATTTGTAATGATATGCATCGTCTTTGCTTCTGCTTCTGCGTTTTCGTGTTCACTTATTCACTGGCACTGAGTTGGCTGGAAGGAATACTTGGGAACTTTGTTATGATGTACCTATTAAAATTACCAAGCACTGCGCTGCTACTTATCGGCAATCTAATAAGATGCAAGCACAACTTCTGGCAGCTGGCATCGGAACAGAAACTTAACACCAAGCGACCGGCTGCGGCACGGCACAGCAGCACAGGAACAAAGTTTTTAATTATAGGAAGAAGTCAATAGTCAAGTCAAGGTATTGAACTTTGGTTACGCTATTCACATTGACTGCCACTGCTGGTTAAAGATCTCGTAAATCTGTGATGTAAATGCGACATGCGCACAGAACAAATGATAATACTCAAGCAGGCCTTCCTTCTCGGACTAATCAGTTAAGAGTGAAGCGGAGCCCCAGCGCAAAAGACGAAAGTGCATTAAGCTCCACTCTGCTTTGTGAACGGCGAACGTGGTCGCACTGTTTTCTAATTTTGATGAGAATGCCAGGACTCAGAAGAACTAGAGAACTAGCTTCTGTATTCTCAAAGTCGAACTCGAAGTCGGGTTATACGGAATCCTTAAATGTGATATTTATATCACAGAATATATTTGCAGGATACCCCACCGCATTGGCACTGCATTGCTAGACTGCTTAGACGGCTCGCATTAATGTACGTACTTGCACTACAAACAACTACGACTAATGCTGACGCTAATGCTAATGCAGAGCAAGATTCATATTTCTTTAATCGTAACTGATTTGTTCCTGGCCTTTTGCTTAGGCACGGGCACGACACAAGACGAAAGAAAGAAAGACGCACATGTTTCGTAATAACTCAAGACTACTATCGCCACAGATCAATACAGGGGACGCCTAATGTCAATTTTCTTGGCAATTGATATCGTAAACAGTATGCGAAGAAGAAATACGATTTCTGGCTCTGGCAACTTGCAGCTCGCAAGATTACTGCGTTATCCTAGAATACTCTATATCCACTCTATCAATTAGTGATTCACAGAGTCACCAGTCCGGGAAATCTCATTACGAAAACAATCAAATTACAAAATCAATAGTGTGCTCCGACTTATACCCGAGTCGCCTGTATTCTCACCTCAAATAATTTGGACACTAGGACATTAGGAGAAATAGAGAATAATTGCTATAGCATGGACTCCGCCTCGCGTTTTATGAAATGAGTCTAGTTCTAATATATTTAGCACTCCGTAATGTGAAAATGATACTCTGTGATTATGATAGATAAAAAATTGCACGAAACCACACTTAACAAATATTCTCTTGCTATTTCCATTGCCGTGCAGTGCAATTTCTTTCAAGCTTCAAATGTGAGACACCCACTCAATGGAGGCGACAGACATGTGCCCGCAGGCCGCGGCCGAAGGGAGCCATTGCCTTATTGCCTTTTGCCATTACTTTCGTAGACCGTTTTCTTGCTATTCATACCCAGATGCCAAATGCACTTGTTGCAGAGGCGGACGTGGAAACTCTCTGCGGGAAGCTCAACATTAGCACTTAGCCCTTATTAAATATTAACGCCAAGCAAAAATGGCTTGGCAAATTGCCTTTCTGCGCACTGCAAATGCACATGCGAGACGAGATTTTAGAAGTGGCATTAAAAATTCTCATTTGGCAAATTTTCCGAAATGTACAACACATTATGCTAAAATACAATGTAATCTAAGTTATCTACTGAGAATTAAATTCCAAGAAATGATTCTCAACATTCGCAATCTGGCACCAGAAGTCTGCATGATTCACAAGACAAATGAGGCTGTCCAAAACTAAATTTACTGCAGAAGCAGATGCTACAAGACATCTGTTGAAGTTGAAATGAATGTGACATAAAAATGGAGCAGCTTGGCAATGGCCGTCCAGGAATCAGAAAATCAGCGAATTATTCTTGACCGGTCATGCCCTCAAACTTGCAAAACTGGCAACAGCGTTTTGATCTTCAACCCTTCGACGACGACGGCGCAGTGTCGACTTACCTCCGAAAATCAAATGCCGATCCAAAAATGGGTCCACATGTGGAAGCTATTCAAAGAAAAACAAAATCAGCAGTCAACATCTAAAAATGGTCCTGACTTGACCGTAATAAAGTGACTGTGTGACTTACCCCACGGGCATCTCGAAACAAAATGGCCGCATGCGCTGCGTCAATGCACGCGTCGGAAGGCCGATGAAAGTTTACGGATGACCTTCGTCCTCCTGGAACAGTGTCCAAGAAAAAACACGCGGAACATTTAGTACGCTTGAGCTTCATGAGAATAGGTTTCATGACTAGACTACCCTAGTTTCAGCATGCTTAAATTGCGTATGCATCGCGTAAATCAAGGAAAGTCAATCTTCCGTCAGATAGCGTCTGGCATGTGCAAAATGTCATGAATATTAATTTCAATTGAAATCGACGCCGCAATGAAAACGCAGTTGTCAGTCAATAATCGAACACATTTGACTCGTCACTTCAGCTTTGAAGGAATTTAATTAATTTCTAATTTGCCTTTTGCCACCCACGCGCACGCAATCAGGACTAGACATTGCCGGAATTGATGTTAACGAATTCTTCAAAAATGCATTACGCTCTTTAACAAACAATTAAAGTAAGTTCACCAACAAGCTAGTGGACAATCGCGTGCTAGCTCCCTTCATGCTTCAAGAAATAGCAATGTCTAACCCTCTCTGATGATGGATTCGTAAATAGTGTATGCCTGTGGCGTACCAGAAGTATCTTTAAGACTTGGTGTGCCTTCAGAAAATCGTCGGTCTCTCAATTCGCGCCTTCGCTGTGCCCAGTCGACAGACTTGCTACGGCCTCGGACGTTGGGCGGTGGCTTTAAGTACTTGTCAAGCTCGTCGTCGTCTTCCTCGCCTGAGTCTTCCTCGGTGGCCGTAATAGACTCGTCGCCCTCTTCTCCGCTTTCAAGATAGTCATCGTTGTTGCCCTCGTCATACGACGACCTGTCTGAAGTGCAGGACGATGACGGCCTCCTGTTCGACCAGTAATACGCGTACGTGTTCGCAGCGTGATGCACATTTGGCGTGCATTTTGTCGGTGTTGTAGAGTAAATCTTTGTTGGATTGCTAATGCTAATTCCCGGTGGTGTATCCGCCTTGTTGGCAGGAGAACCTTCAGCGCTGGAGCCGGAATGATGGCGGTGCTTGTCCTTGTCCTTATGGTGGTGACTTTTAAGCGGGCTTCCCCACTTTACCAAATGACGAAAGATGCTGTCCAGCTTCCTGGACGCATGCTTGCCGTGACCTTGACCATGACTGTTGCTATGAGACGATTCGCTATCACCGGAGCTGCTCTTCGCTGCTGGTGAAATCGAAATTGGTGGCGTGGACGTGGTTGGAGACCTCAAGGGTACGGATTGAAGTGGACTTGGACTCTGTGCATATGTGCAGCCCGTAACCGGTGACACGCGTGTACCAGTGCCATATCCGTAATAGTATCCATGACCATTTTTCGGCGGACTCGGCACATATCCACTGTAGTGCTGTTGATAGTTTGACATTCTTGTCTTGAATGAGTCAATTTCAATTTACGAAGTTAAGACATGGAAAATGAATCAAATGGAAATTGGAATGGAATGGAATTTGTACTATTTCTCAGAAACCAGAAAAATAGTTCTCTACTTCATGTCGCAAGCTGCTCAAAGCGTAATGAAGAGGGGAGCATTGGCAATAACATTGCCCAAGGTCAAGTCATGCGAAACCAAGTTTCAGCTTTCAGGTTGCAACCGCTGAAAGTGTTGGGTGTGAAGTTTCTGCCTACAGTTATGTTTTCACGAGCCGTGCACTAGGAGATATTTAAATAGGAACGTGGCAGAGAGTTCAGAGGTCTTGCAGAATCTCCCACTAACACCTTACACTTCACATTTGGCATTAAGTTTCGCAAATTGAATTTTGTCGCTTGCTCAGCTTCCCGTGCATTGTCAATATTGCGCCGCACAGGAAGGAAGGAACTTAATGTAATAAAATTCGCTTTTAAGTCATGATCTCGCTGTGTCACAAAAATAAATATTTCTTTTCGTTTGATCAAAATGGAAACTGGAAGTCGAGCTGGAAGTGGAAGAACACGCTATTCAGATTTGGCAAAGTCAACTACACGCACTGCAACTTATTATTCTCCAGTATATAAATAGACTCTACTTCCAGTATCGCATTGCCTGAATAATCTGGGGCTCACAAAAGAGTTCATTTATGCTTTTATGATGCTTTCAGTACTTTGTCCAGAGTCTGGACGGGAGCTTGATTAACTTTATTTTCTGTACTTCCTTTGTGGGAGCTTATAGAAACTGAAGCCGAATAGCTGCCAGTGTCCCTCAGTGCCTTGTCCAGTCGTTGTCGTATTAAAATTCTGGAATGGAGAACTTATTACTTATTCTTGAGCCATGTCATTCCCAGATGTCAATATACAGCCAATACCATATATCTTGGATCACTAAATGTTTCTGTGACGGCGCACGCAACACACTTGTCCTTGTTCTTGACAGGCATGCAATGCAATCCGCAATTCGCAATTATAAAGTATCTGGAACCACGGCACTGTTTCTGAGTCTGCCCACGGCTGCGGTCACCGGTCACCCACTCACAAAATTTCGAGCTATATTTACGATCATTAAGTAATTATCTACTACTTGCTCCTGCGCAGTTAACGTGCATCTGGTTCTGGCTGGCACTTCACACCAGGTCCTGTTACTTGCACAAGTCGATAAGTGGATCTGGATCACAAATACAGTGTCACTGCTCTGCGGTTAAGTTGGAGCACAGTAATGTGTAAAGTGTAAATGAATAATGGGTAGTCAATTTACTATCACTATCACTAAAATGATCGCTCTACTGCGCTCGCTGGAGTTAAAACTGGAATTGTGCTTTTTAGTTTTTGTAGAGTATGAGAGCGTCGTGTCTTTGTTTGTATACATGCACATGTGCTCAACCACAGCGATTATCGAAGCCCAAAGCCTACTTTCTTCTTTCTAAATCATTACTTTATGCACTCGCATCAGTCTACGTGACTCCACCACAATGCACAAATCCGACGTGATGAGAAACACGCACTAGTATTTTGTGGGAACGGATGCCAAGTTTAATAACAAGTTTTACAAATGCAATTAAATATTGTGTCAAACGTTAAACGGCATAAACACCCTGACTTTAACCAGTCAACAATGGTAGTACAGGTTAATGCGATGTGGGAACACAATAAGTGAGGTTAATCAGTGCTCTGGAGGAACTTGCTCATTGTTGACTTCCCTTCACGAATGTTTACATTTCATTGGTCACTTGGTTATAATCACGTAACTATATTAACCTCTTTATGATGCAATTTCAGACTTTATCTTATGTCAGCAATTTCTTCATTCATAAACGTCCACAAGAATGTGCATTCGTGGCATTTCAATTTCATTCGCGTTGAAAAAGTAGTACAGGTAAAATCCTCGCATGTGTATCAATATGCAGAAGTGAGACTGGTGAGACGCTTACACTCTTTTATCGCAAACAATTCACGTTAAAGCCGGCGCGACGCACGGGATGAGCTCGTCTATAGTCTGTTTTGAATTGACGGCAAGCGATAATGATAATAATATTATTGTCGCTCAAGCTCAAGGTCAAATCTACTACGCGACTTTGTCTCGGCCTGCTTGTTGATTACGAGTTATGAGCAATCAGACGACCGACTAAATAATAGATTGAGTCGGCTCGGTAAATGTAAACAATTTTTTCAGAGCACGGTACAGTAAAAACTCCCCCTTGCCCGTCCGCGTCCACTGGGATTATGGCCACGGCTCACCAAGACTAGCACGAATTTGACAGAAAGCCACACGCAACACTTCACAGTTCAACTGAATTTACTGATAACTCAAACCTGGCTTCAAAATTCGTATCAGGATCGGCAACACAAGTTCCACAAAATCTCTCCAACGCAAAATTGGAAATTAATTGTATCGTAAAGCCCTTTGTAAAACTTAACGATAAAAATTTACGATTGAAATGAAAATGCAGTGAAGGTCTTATTTCAACTTGACTTCGTTACGAAGCGTAATAAAAATTTGCAGATGTAGAATCTTCTTCGTGTTCATCGTGCACATGGCGTGAATGGTTATCGCAAACACTTGTTGGTTAATTGTGCAATTTATATTCTGAATCTTGTCTCATATGAGACATGAATGTTTAGTATCACTGACACTGGCACCAAATTACTGGTCTCAATGAAATTCTATTCTTATATCTCGTAGCCACTGTCGCTTGACTGTGCTACCTTGTTAGAGCGAGAGCTCGTCGAAACTGAAGCAGATCGATAGGGACAATTCCCCAAATTGAAGGAAAGCTTTGGCTTCACCGGCACTGCACTGAAAATGTCACAAATGATGTTCACGCTCGCGCTCGCCTTAGAGAAACAAACAACAGAAGTGGCAATGATGAATGGTGAGTGGAGGTATTTTTATGAGTTCTTGTCTTGTTTGTATCTGCTATCTGCGGATTTCGCAATCACAACAAAGCCTGTTATATATTGAACGCGAGTCCGAGCACAAAAGGCGAATACACCGAGGAAGATATACCAACACAACACCACCGCACCACTCGCTTGCTCCAGCTTTAGCTTTAGCTCTTGTGTTGCAGGTTTCAAGGTTCTTCTAATGGCTACACGAATAGGTGCATATCTATGGCTCCAGTACGCGTAGCGAATTATCTTGGCAAAGGAGGAATGTTATTCGCACAGGCTTGGCTCGGGTCTTCTGCGAAGAAATAGTAAACAAAACACTTCCTCTTTTTTGTACGCTTGGCCTCAGGCTCGGTCTCAACCGAATGCGATGCGCGAATTCTGTAGTGTGCAATTATATTTGACTATTTTGCAATTTTGTGTAGCACTTTCAGCTGTCGTCCGGTTTCGAAACGTAATGATAAAGACGTTGGTGGTGGGAAAGCAAGAATAAAAATAATTTCACGAAAACCGCCTTCGTTTGCGTGTGTCGCAGAAACCAGGAATGCAAATACAAAGTCTACGATTTTATTGCGAAAGTGACTCAGTTAACCTTGTCGCAACCTTAAATCTGAACCTCAGAATGCCACACTGATAATGATAAAAATATGGACCACATTTATGCTGATCTCGGTATTGTTCTTCATTTGACTTTGACTTTGACGTTGCACACTTTGCAATTCTCACACTCACTGAGAACAAGAACGGTGGTACAGCATGCGGAAGGGCACGCAAAACCGAAATTGATTTCAGCATTCGGTAGGAAAAGGAAAAGGCTGGTACCCAGATATGTTTTGCCCACCCACTTTTGCACAAACGTATACGAGTAACGTGAAGAGAAGATTCGCACAAAGAACCTGGCTCATGGCTCCGCATTGCTCGGCGTGAAGGGCAAGCACGGTTTCATGGTTTACATGTGCGAAGGCGAAGAGAAAGAGAGCGATCCCTGGCCTATCCCAACTTTCAAAACACTCCAACAACTCGCCGCATGGTACCAAAGAGGATTATGGATTTTACTACGGCAGTAAAATAAACTGCGTCGTAGAAAACGCAGACACATTTCAGTTGCGCGACAGCACAAATGAAAATACCTTGAAGATCCCACACACAGAAATAGATACAAAGAATGTAGGGTAAGCGACGGTCCATATTTGGGTACGGAGTCGGAGAGGTGAAAATTTTCCACGTTTAGCCCCAAATCGATTTTTCGAGCTTTGGGACTATTTTCGCATTTCCTATCTGTGAGCAAAAAATCTAAAGCAAAATGAAATTTTCAATTCTTCCTCCGTCGTTCTTCTATGATTAAAATGTGCATTGTGCGTTTATGAGCTTTCTTATTGTGCGCGTAAATTTGACTCATGCAGAACAACTTAAGTTGTGTCAGTTGCGTGCTATCTGGCTTTTACATCAGGGACGAATTGCGAAATGTGTTTTGCTTTGAGAGTGTGTTTTAGCGTGAGACCAAGATTCTCATCTCACCCTCACGCCGACTCATGCGCCCGTGTCACATTCACTGGGAAAGAAAATGCAGTTGCTGTTTAGTACGCTTCGATTCGATGAGAAGAGGCACTTAACCAACGCAAGGGACTAATCGCAATTTACTGATGCTCCGTTCGTCTACGCTCCACGGGCGACCGCATCACTGCAAAATTTTCCTGTCTTGTACATCTACTCCATAAATGAAGAGTAAACAAACAATGCCCGGATCGATTCGATTGGACCTCGAAAGTGCATGTGCACTGTGCATCCGCAAGGCTTCATTTCCCGGGTTCAATTCAGCGGGAGTGCTGAAGCTTTCACTTTCGTCCCCAATGCAACAGTAGCGTTCTGAATGGCTTTGCCTCGATAATATCGTAACTTCAAGTATCGTTAGACCCCGTTGCATATTTTAACATGGAAATTTTTGGTTTAATGTTCCATCTATAATGGCATTTATGTCAAGACGACGTTCCATGTATCAGCCCCAGTTGTATAAGGTGTATGTGCACAGTCAAAACAAATGCTAATTAACAGTTTCAGGTTTGAAGACCGTCAACGTAAACAAAAGTTTGCAAAGGCAAAACAAAATTAAATTAATGCGTGGAGACAATTTAACTCGGCATATTCCCTTCGACGCCACCCCGGGTTTTTTGTGCTTGCGCATGAATCACTTCGTGTTATTTTGGCTTGATCACAACCAACGTAAAACCAGAGGTTCAGCATTATCTATGTTATATAACTCACCTTAAAAACCTTGCGACTTCGATTATTAAAATAAAGTGCAATGACGCCAAAAGTATGAAAAAAGAGCGTATAGTAAAATGTGAATTATGCTAATCAGCGTATAGTCTCACGCGTTAATCCTCACTGATCCACATGCTCTACTGGTCCACGACTCTGTAATGACACAGGCTCCAGGTTCCATTACGATCATATGCACACGTTATTCCTTCATTACTACCATTCTAACACCAGTACACACAGTCAAGTTTTTGTTCACCTGTCCACGACAGTAAATTGCAGCTACCTGCACTGCAACCGTCAATGAAATGTCAGAGCTTCAATCATTGTCCGCACGTCCTCAAGTATCCAGTGACTGATAAATGAGTGATGATAGAATTTCATTTCGATGCACGTGTGGCACGAGTTCGGACAAATCGACAATCTCACGTCAGAGACAGGCCAATGAAATTAATTGCTAAATGCCCATTTAGCTTCAGCATGGACGGAGTCTCGGCTGGTCTCAATCTCACTGTCTGGTTGCTGATTAACGAAAAACAACGGCGCCAGTGCTGTTCCCGCTCATTAGTAGCAACTGTCTAGTTATTGACATCGATCCATGATTCTTGGCGAATGATTGTGACGTAACAGCATTGTTCAACGTCCAGAAGATGCGGATGCATGAAAATTGTACGTATCAGATTGACTTTTCTTTTTACGCGATAAAACTCAGGACGCCCATATCGATACTACTACGCAAGTAAGCAAGCAATTTGATCAGGATAAACACTTACCTTGAGGAGCCCAGCTAGATGAAGACCCACTGTGCTTCTGCAAATTAAACAATAAAAGTAGCATTGGCAAAAAAACGAATAAAACATGATTAGGTAATAAATATAAGAGCTTTTTTGTAGCACTTGTACATGTGTACGCACGAGTAAAAAGCTAAAACTTGACGTATGCTTTTCAGCGCGCGCAACACCATGAACATTATAAACTGGAAGAGGTCATTGCCAAAAGTCAGCCTATTTTGCCACAGTTTTCCTGTAACCTCTCCAATTGTTCTTCAAGAACGAAGATCAAGATCGTTCGGATTCGTTCGAAACGCTAAAGGCACACGTTTTTCATAATCTGCATTTAATCTCAGTAGCAAAGATTTAAACTCGATATTTGATCTTTCTAAATTGCGAACAATGGCTTCTCGAAGTCTTACTACAGGGAGACTTGGAAAGCGAATCTCTTGGTTGATTACGCAAAATGCATAAAAATAAAAATATTTGCACAGATGCGGGGAATTGCGAACAACGTCATTTGCACACAGGCAATGAAACATTAAAAACAAGTTTGGACGGAGGACAATTTTGAACGCAAGTTGTTCTCCTTCAAGCTGTATTTGTGCTCAAGTTCAGGTTCAAGCGCCTGCTCGCGTGCCGTGACAGGTTGCACATTACACTTTTACACTGGACCCGCATATGAATATAATTATCTCTACGAGCACTTTACCCGTTGCAAAAACTCCTTGAGTCCGGACTTTTGGAGCGATTCCGGATCAAGCGATCGACTTCTTTGAGATTTTAGCGTCGGAATGTCCAGAATCTCTTTGCTCCGTGTTTTCTTCCACTTAAAGAATGAATCCATGTTGGACACTTTCGTGGTTTTAGTTTCCATGTTTTAACATGACTATCAGATCGTCCTCCCATACAATTGCTCACAAATCACGATAACAGTAATAATACTACAACTGACTAGAATCAGTCGAAGTCTCGATCACGGGTTTTACAAATGCGAATGTCCACAAACGCTTATGTTAGTTGTACACGAGAATCCAACTGACGTAATTCAAGATTTTCAGTGTGCAGCGCTGATGATACTGGCCACTTCAGAGATCTTTCTCAGTCTGATTGTTTATCACTCAAGTCTGGCCAATTCACTGACCATTTATGACTCACTTTACAGCAGCACAACAAAAGGTGCCTTTAATTGGACAAATTGCGCAAATCTTTATTAAATCAGAATTCTCACAAAGCGCGTTGCCGTTGTGCGTTCGCGTTCTCGTTTTCTCAGGTTCACACGAGCTTCGCCTTGTTCACAAATTCAGCTCGAAAATTTTACATCATTAAGATGATGACGATCGTATACTGCGGTCAATTATGGCAGCGTTCGGATAAAACTATAGTTAGCTTGTACTGTGACTTGAGTTACACAAAAACGATCACCACGTGCCAAATTGGTTGAACTCTTTACACGCAACCACGACTAATAATTTTGTATGATTGTGTGTCAGGAAGGTAGGGAAGATTGGCTGGCTGGCGGTGGCCTCGTCCTCCGTCCCGAGGCAATTTGTAAATTCGTCAGTGAACATGTGAATTGCAGCTGAATGCGCTAATGGCAAGAGCGCAAGAGCAAGTTAACAACATTTAAACCCGTATGACTGAGGAAAGATGTGTGAAGAGAAGCTAATCAACTTAGGCTAGAATACATTTTAACTTAACACAATCGTCATCATCCTGCTAGTACAACAACAGCCAACAACAAAGCGAAGCAATGATAAAAGTGCGATGCAATCCAGAGTATGAGGATGGTATTCTCACTCAGGTATTCCAAATGATTGCTGAGAATGATCATTGTGTATTGTATCTATATGCACTCAGAACATAGTTAACATTTAACCAGCATCCAGCACAGCATCAGAGGAATGAACACTTTAACGCTGGGCTCGGACTCAAATGTTGGCAAAGGCAAACAAGTCAACAAAAAATGAAGCAACAGAAACCTCGTTCGTGAACATTAGTTAACAAAAGTTAACATATCAACAGTTAGCAAGTGCGGCTGCATGCAACGTGAGAGATTCGACTACCTGTGCGAGCCGCGCGCATTAGTTTAGTCTGCTGCTATGTAAATCCTAGCTCAGCCGAGTAAATATCAAGTGGCAAGTGTGATCCCGGGACGGTCACACACACAGTTAATCTCCCAACAATCATCTGCCAATGATATGCCTGAACCTGTTTATGTTGATTATGTTCTATATTTAGCTTTCCGTAGCCAATCCTCAATATTACAACAGCAAACAATGACCGAGCTAGCTTACTAAAAACCAGCACGCACTATGCAATGGGAAAAATTCTAGGTTTCAATAATAAATTCCGGCGTCTGATTATGTTGCTTTATGATAATGAGATCAAAGCAGCATATTTTGTCGTGAAGTCGTTATTTTACATGAGAACGGAAGCTACATTTGTAACATTGTAATGAAAATTCAGGATACATATGAGCATCATTTGTGTAACACATGCGAATCCCTCAATTCCTACATTCTGTAAATAGGAGCACAACAAATTAGAGTATTGCTAATGAATGAGTTCGCCATGATTTGCAAAATCTGCCTCAGTTTTGCAGGCTGATGAATCAAATTGTTCATGCGAAGTGATAATGCACGTGTATATTGTGAACGGGCAGTGCCAGGAAGCTACACTCGTTACGCTTTCATACAAATTAATTAGGAAAGACTTGAATATCAACTAACTAGATTTATCTGCAATAATGCAGCCTTTACCCGATGGGTAATGCTTAAAATGCTGCTGGTTTTGAACATGATTTCGGTTAAAATTATGAACTACTAATTAACACAGATTTTCAAAATGCAGGTTCATTAACTTAAGAATAGACCTAAAGAACGAAATTTAACTCTCCCCGTGATATCGCCTAAACACATGCGCACGCTAAACTCAATAGACTAGACCAGTCTGACGTAAGAGTGTCAGTTTCTGATCATGCTGATCAACTTGATTCGTTCATACTCATGACTTCGTTCCATTAATCCATTTCACGATTTTGCAGTCAAACCGTTCATGTGAATGAACTGAAATAAAATTCGTAAAATTTGAGTTCAAAGTCTGTCTAATCTCTAAACAGGTTGGTATGCTTAAGTTCTGCGTTGTATGTGTGGTACAATTGATTGAACAATGTAATCAAAACTATATTGGCACTTACATTCGAAGTGGAACTGAAACTTAATAGCACTGTGAACTGTGAAATTAAACAAATAACCACAGTCGGCAGATTTTTATCGTGCATGACCTCAGATAGCCTACTCATAAAGGCGATAAAGGGTAAAATTACCAATTGAACCAAGCAGACTTGGGTTCTAAACTAAATTGCATTTGGCGTACATTTCAAGATTCAAATTTCATCTGCCATTATTTCGTGTTCAGGTATAATAGTCAAAACACACGTAAAGTTCTATCATACTTATTTAATTTGCTGTACGGGTGAGACGGCGCGAGCATCAACAGGATAAATACTGCCGTGGTTCAAATACCTTTCTCTTATCATCAGATGCATTGACAGATTGAGATCGCGTGCGAAAAATATCCATGACTTTGGCAACAGGACTACGCAGACTTTCAGATCCAGATCTGGGCCGATGTGAGTCTTTTGTTGAATCTGGCGACGACTCCTTCGTAGAGCTTCCAGAGCCCATCTGTAAAATGAATAGCATAAAGTCAAAAGTTGACACCATTAAAATTTGAAAAAGAAGAAATTAGAAATACGCTCATTGAAAACGATTATTTGTCTCCATCTTTGTTAATACCGGATTCAATGCTGCGTTATTTCAATCCGAGACTTACATGCATTGCATTTTTCATAGAAGATATAAAATTAGGTTTCTTGAGACGTTGTGCATCAGATTTAGATCGCGGACGAAACACATCCATCAAGGAGGTTCCACGTGAAGGTTTTGCTGCTGTGAATTCATCGCCTGACCCACCGGAACGATGCCGTCCGCGGTGGTCGAATAGCTTAAGTGGATTCTTCGTCCCTGACGTCCACGTTGTGACACTGGCCTCATTCGTTTCGTCACCTTCGTCGACATCTTCGGTTAGTATGGATGGCAGTTGCTGGCCACGAAAATTCTGCAATAAGAAAAGTAGGGTGAGTGAGTGTGAGAATTTCTATTTACTTACTGGGATAATGGGAACGGCCAAATGATATTTTTTCTCTTTTCAATAAACGATTGGGCAATACCAAAGTGACTGTAAACAACAACAAGCACTCAGTACAAAGAGCCAGCGGTGAATTACGGTGGCACGCAGTGCAGCATAAATTCCACTTCCATCATCAGTCAACAAGATCATGAAGCACTTTCCTTTTGCTTTCTCCCGTAACTTGTGTACGTCTTTATTATTTTTCCCCGAGGAAATGAAAACTTCATAAAGTCTCATGCGTACGCAGCGCGTAGAGCTTTCCAAATTAAACCCCAGCTTCTGGCCTGGAAAGCTTTCAATAGAAAACAGACAGAATGATCAGGAAGTGAACATAAACAAATCCGTGCCCGTGCCCACGAACATCGAACATCTGCTCATTTGAAAACAGCCCGAAACTATTCGTTCAGTCGCTCATTCAATGATCACGAGGATTTTTAGTTCAAGTTGTAAACAAATGCAAAAATAATCTCTTCACAGCGTCCTACTTCAAGTAACCAAGTAACACGCTGCCGTTTGTGACCCTCCAAAGTTTGCCGTGCCTGGGCAAATGCTGAATGCGCGTATTCGAGTTACTCCATCGATAAAGGAGTAAACAGTTCTATGTTCAGAAGTTTACAATTCCAGCTTCAGTTGCTGTGTGCATGGGAAGTGTCATCTTTGAAGGGAGTGCTGCGTAATATTCATAATTCTGTAGTAGTGACCCATTTGGTCATTCGTCTCCCTTATTGACAATTTAGTATGTCCAGCTCAGTCTTTTATACAAGTCAACGTAGTCGTATACAAGATGATGATGTGGTCGCTGTTCGTTTCATTGCGTAATCAAAATGTATCTTAGCAAAGGTAGTTAAAGCAAATAACTTATTTTTATCCTGAACAAAATCGCGGATCGCAACTCTTCAAAACAAGTTTACAGAACAGAAGTCATGTCTCGAAAAATAGTCTGCCTATACGAAATTTTTTCTTTGATGTACAAAATGAAACTGATTCACGTATCAACACTGCAATCAGTTATTGAGTTATTGTCCGGTCCATGAATGGCCGCCCACCAGGACCAAGCCAAACGGTGACTGATTCTTGCAAGGCAAAACTTCAACGTTTTGTTTTGTAGCCGTAAGAATTGCGAACTTACACGAATGTTAGTCATGAAAGACCAACGAACAGATAGCAATATCAGGTGTGTATTAAAGGAGTCACTAAATCACCAATCAACCGGTTGATTCATGTACACCTAGAATTATGACGAATGATAACGCATAACTAAAAGAGGAAATTTCCTACGACACAATTCGACAAGAGAGGTCACTGCACTGGAGCAGAAACTAACTGGAATTCGAAAAGGATCCACTAAATGAGCAAGAGCACGGACCAGAGAACGGAGGTTAGCGTGCGACGAACTTTGAAAGAGGCTTGCCAGAACTCATCGTTCGGTTCAGCTGATTATAAAAGACAAAGTTTCAAAACCCGAAACGTGTACTCGTGCATGTAGAGATGAGCTCTGTGGCACCAAAATAGAGTCGTGTAGGTAACATTAGAGGCTCACGCTAGAAGCCAGGAGACCTGAAAGCGCACGCTTGAAAAAACAAGATGAAGTGCACAAGTTGCTGCTAACATGAATATGAACCGAAACCGAGCTCTACATCACCATCACCACATCACGCTTTGCCAGTTTCAGCCTCGGCATTCAGAAGAATTCTGAAACTGAATCCAATCCACATTTTTGCTAAGCTACAAATGACAAATACGAGCACCAGTTGATGGATTTCATGCCGCTTCCTATGTACGAATTCGAATTTCCAGTCGGTAATGAAAACCAGCCTGGGATTTTCGCATTTACCCAGAACACAGAATCCTCGAACACAGTTTTTATCCATACAGATCTTAATCAAAGTAAGAATAGAAGTAGGACATCATGCATAAGTATTCTCACATTTATAATTACTTTATCCATTCCGTCACGCTGTTTTCTGTTGTGATTCTAGCTGACTGGAATATGAACACACACTGAACGCGACAAAGTTGCAGACTAGTCTCAAGAAATCTGAGAAATCACAGGCACAAAATATTTTGGAAATGTAGAATATAATATTAAAGAAATCATTTCATAAATTAATCAAACCCGCTTCTTCACTTTGCTTACACGTGTACACTTTCATAGAGCACGATTTTATGATTTCATTCCTTATTCAAAGCATTTCTTTCCAAAATTTCTTAAGCAAATGTTGTCAGACTGAAAATGTGCTGAATTGTATTTCGGTTGCGGGACATGTCGAGCTAATCACCAGTCACAGTGCACAAGTCTGTTTCTCAACTTTCTGGAATCAGAGTCAGAAGACGCGACCAGCACAGAACTGTGCCGTTCCAGTTCCAGCACACGAATATGAAAACTTTTTGAGTTTTAGTCTGCACAAGCGTGATAAGAAAAGTGATACTTTCCGTAGACGATAAATTCATTTCAAGTGTCTCGGATGGTGACTTGCCCTGCCTACTCGTCTCTTGACTGCTCAGAGTACAAGTACAAGATTTAATTAGATGGATGGCGAATGGACACTTTTAACACGAAAACATGCTATCGCGCTGGCAGGACATGAAATGAGCATGACGACGGTCTATGTACAGCTTCGCAGTCTTAAAATCGTAATTAACATTCATATAGCCATAAAGAATCTACGAAACCCGAGCTAGACCCTATTTATACTTGTGGCCACTGGTTCTTGTGGTCATCATGCGCCCCACTTATGCAGATAACCCATAGCCGTTTATTACAAGTTATTTTTTGGCCTCCCGGTCTCTACCCTACCACGACCAGGCCAGAGGCCAGGCCAGACGAAGACGGTACTTTTCTTGTGCGTGTCGATGTGCGTTGAGACTAGGAACATTAAGCATTAGATGATGATGTCATTCTCATAATCTGCAGTCATAATTTAGTTTGGCTTCATTGCCTTTCTTTGGGTAAGCCGTAAGCAAGTGGCAAGTGATGAGTAGCTGCTCTGAGAACGCGAATCCCGATAAGAATTCCAGTGCAGTTTACGAGTTTACTTTGACATTGAAAAATGAAATGATCCCATTACTGTGTGAAAATGCAAAGTAATGGCTCATAAGAAGATAGTGAAAGCCACGTAGAGATTTAAATGTCAGTTGAAATGACAAGTATAGATTTAAATAATTGCATGCATTCGAATCACATGTTGAGCATGGGCGAAATGAGCATGTGGTGAATTCATCTGTTTCTGCTTAGAAGCTAGATCCGTAGCTCGTAAAATTCCTGCGAGTAATGCCACCCAGATGTGCTTCGTATGGGTGTAAGAAAATTTCTTTTCTCGTAAACAATAAATGCGGCATGCGTTAAAAATAGAATGAACCTTCAGTTTGCACCGTGTTATCTTAATCTTGGGAGTACGCTACGTGGTACGTAGAAATGTGGAGACGTCAACGGAGCACATTGTACTTGGTGCACTCATGCGGTGCAGCGGCAGACACGGCCAGCGGCATACAACTGAGAGCAGCATAGTGTTCAGTTTTGGCAAGCTTAATTAAAATACAAAGTTTGAACTTCATGAGTTTCTTCACGTTAGATGGCAAGCGGCCTTTTACGGTCAATATAAATAGTAATTCTAACGCCTTGTACTGTCAAGCACAAGCCTTAACATTAGAGTGTCAAATTAACGTACTTCACACTTTATGTTGTTCAGACTGGACCCAAACAGAGAGGTACATGCTACTTGATCCAAGAATATCAGCATTCCAGCGAATGGAACGAAGCAAACCTCGGCTAGAGAAGTTTGAGGGATAACTCAGGTTTCACGTAATAATGGAACAAGACACAAATCTTACGAATATAAATCCGAACAAGAGAATAGAGAAAAATTCTTCAGATGTGATATAGAGATGTATGACTGAGATAAATAAATCTAATAACAGAATGCCATAAATATAAATAACGGCTCAGAAAATACAGCAATGCGGATAAAACAGTGCGTTCCCATTTTGAATTTTATTACGCTCATAATGTTGGAAACTGTAAACATGTTTACGTAATCAATTTGATTTCAACTCGAAGCAAACAAGGAGTTCAAGCTATGCTGGCACGACTTTATAGCCTCCGCGTTTGTGAGTAACTCAGCTAATTTCAACCTCAGAAAACAAAACAACCAACCGACCGGAGAATTTACGCGAACGGTGAAATCGGGAAGCTAATATCCGGGAAAAGTTTGTCCATAGCCCATAAGTAACATTTCAAGCCACTTCTAGTCAGTCATCGACCCAATTCATATTTTTCACTAGACGCTTTGAGTTTGGACTCCAGACAGCCAATACAAGGCCGATCACTTTTCTCTCGTCTCGCCAATGCCAGCACGATTCGCAAATCGTATGAATCACGCTTTCTCCGAGTGAACGGTAATCGCAAACTACGAGCCAACGGGGCTCAAATTACTTGAAATTAAACTTTGGCAGGAACTGGAACCGAGTTTCATGTGCCACTCTTTGCGTGCTCGAACCGAGTGATTGATGATGCCCAAGACCCTGCAATACTGCAATCCTATCCTACTATCCTGATGGCCTAATCATTCTAACATTTATATCGTGCTATCAAATGACAAAGACAAGATGCAGTAGGTAATAGTTGCTTCGAGCTCAAGTACAAGACAAAGGGCGAACCGTCGGCCGTCTCCATGCGGAAATTCACATGCAAGCTAGCAGGAAGCATGCAGTGATTAATGAGAGGATAGCTAACATCATATGGTCTACTTGTGAGTTTACGACAAAAAGCCCAACGACGACGACCATGACATTTAACGTCTTCAGGTTGCGCTGGGATTCGAATTCAAGACTGCCTAATTCCTGGAGTCAGGCAAAGTTCCACGAAAATTCATTGTCCGATCGAGTAGTGAATTCCAGGAAGTAAAAATGACCCCAAGTGGTTCATGATAAACGAACTCATCCCGCTACACTACTGAAACGCCAACGCAAGTAAGATGAAGATGCGAGATTATGCTAGACAACAAGCAAACAAGCTCAATTAGAGCACAGGGAACGCCCATTGACTGAAAGATTTCTCGGAATTTACTAATATGGCCAAAGGTGTAATCAACAGACGTTTATCAGTTCAGATTAACTGCCTGAAATCACTACTAGTTTTAGTTTCGGTTCCGGTTACCATCATTCTACACGAAATGATGGGATCATGAGACACACGGTGACCCGATAGCAAACACATCCTGAGAGACTTAACGCAAATCGCAAATGGCTATCGCAAACCCGAACCAGTATGTTGTTAGAAAGTACGCTTTCGACTGTCAACCCACAGCGACGAATACGTAAAATTTGAAGCGAAACACTCAATGAATGACTGGAAAAAGAACTCAAGAAGAAATTAAGGAACATACATAAAACGTACAAATTCGCGGGTCTCATTTTCACCATTGATCTTTCCACATTATGCCCTGTCCAAGTGCGTGTCGTTGTCGTTTACTCATAGAGGATCAAACGAAGTATTCTAGCACCAGTGTTGCAAAAGACACAACTCTGCCATTGCTATGCATCCATCGACCGGTTTGACCTCCAAAGTGTTGACTTTCCGAAGTCCCTAACGAGCTGAGCGTAAGTATGAGCATGGTGCTCATGAGCAGCACGGACGAACGACAAGAAGTGGAAATAACGTTCGTGGGGAGAGATCAACCCTTCGTTCTTGGATCCGTTTTTGAAGCTAACCACACACACGTGTTTTGTGATTTGTCATTCAAGGTCGGAAACGAAAAACATCTCGTCATGCCATTCATACTTCTACTTTGTGATCTTGTCTTGTGAACCTTGCCAAGAAATGGTTCAATATCGTAATGGAAAACGCAATGAAGTATAACAGGAAAGCTATTAATATTCCTTTCCTGTGCAGTGCCGAACAGACTTGTGAATGGAAATCGAGACTACATAACTATATGCGAAAATTGTTGCAAACATCAGCTGCGCTAAAGTTCGCGGAACGTAAATCAATAGATCCGCAGTGTCAGTTTAATTATAAATTAATCTTGTCTGAAGATGTAATAAAATTGCAAATCTTTAAATTTTAATTCTTCTCTGAAATAGTGTTTTATGATCTTACCGTGATTCTGAAAGACCGTCTTCCACTTGTAATCCTTCTAACCCAAATCTCTTCGGATTTCTTTGGCTTGTCTTTGGTTTTCGTTGTGGTAGAATTTGTACTGACATTTTCTTGACTGTGCGCTTGCCGCGTGCCTTTAGTCTTCTCATTAGAATCACCGGAAACATCATCCGCGCTGGTTTTCATCGCCACTAATGAAGGGTCGATAAATAGTTCGCATAATTTGGCCCGAGCAGATCCCACTCTTCGGGGTTTGGTGGAGAGATTCTCTGCGCTGGCGCTTTTTCTTGATTTTGTATCACCCAATTCAGTTTCTCCTTTATTGCCATTGTCGTCCAGCGAGTCAAGCACTTTCTCATGGTCGTCCACCTCCTCTATTTCATCGCCTCTATCACAGAGTTCGACGAATTTTTCCAGCGTCGAGAGGGCACGTTCTTCCATTCCAATTGAGGCTGCTCGGCGACGGTCCACTCCTAACGCACTTGCCATTGTGCCACAACTTTTTACAGTCACTTTTTGCACATTTGAATTCGAATATAACTTGCACAGGTTCAAAAGTTCAAATTGCTTTGAGATAGCCGCAAACAGACGATTTCTTGACGGCGGCACAAGAAGAAAGAGATGTTTAAAGCTGAAGAATCTGGAATGAGGTACATTAAAGGAAGAGATAAGACTTTGAAGACCGCTTGGCGCTGGTACAGAGAAACAATGACACTGTCCACGAAGACAAACTTGCTACGCAGAGTCTTGACTTTGAGTCACGTCATTCTTCGATGTTCTAAGTAAGAAGAATAGTGCCGAACTCGTAGAATTAGAAGTACTTTTCTAATCGGTGCCAAAACATTTGGGACGAACGACGAAGAAGACTGAAGCTTGAATTCGCAGATATTTTTTTTGTCTTGCGACACTTCAGGAGGACTTCTCAGATTTCTTCTTATCTATTTGTTCGAAATTTCAAGTTCAAGATGCAGTAGATTCCTCTGGAAGATGATAAAGGTGAATGCGACCGATGGGTTGAAGATTATGAAATGAGTTGAGTTGGCTTGAGATTTTGTCTGGCTAGGAGGCTGGGTGTCTGATTCTCTGCCAAAAAGAGAAGGAAAGAACAAATTATTAGTCTCAAATGTATTTTGCAAAAATATTTTGAAAAATAGCATCTGACATAGCAAGGCGCATTAATATAAACGCGGTATTGAAAATCACGAGTCACGAGATAACTTGTATCAAGACACAGTGCCATGCATTCATCGAAGGCGCGCATCGCAGGTAGAATTCAAGTTTCAACTTTTACGTTGTTGATCGCCCCCCAATATGAGTCACCCTACGAACAAAGTTCATTTTTAGAATTTTATCTACAGTGTCTAAAAATAAAGCGCACAATATTTATTTAAACAAAGTTGCACGATCGTAAAAGTTGATGCTTGGACTTGAAACAGCGCAACAGGTTTATCCTTAGATTAACTTACCAATAAATGATCAGCGCCTGTTCTTATTGTCAGGAGGGGTGAATCTCTTCCACGCAAAGGTCGAATGAGCGCGAGTAATTAAATCTGGGCAGAGTAGAGATCAGAATATCAGGACGTTTCTGTTTCAGCCGGCTGACGTTGTCTGTTGCAAGAAGACATTGAGACAACGAAGATTAGCAAAACGTCCGATTGCTTAACGAGACGGAGACCATGAGACGATGTCAAGTCTTTCCGTGCTATCTAAAATTAGAAGCAAAAACAAAGAAAGTTAGCAAAGTTGTAAGAAAATGGCAAATGGCAATGGGTTATGAAATCTTATAAGTGTACGCCTACTGCCTTTGTGCTTTATCAAAGAAAATGTTGACTTCAAACCGCATTTGAATGGAAAACTATAATCAAGTTCAGATTTTATGAATCACGTAGCGTACTTATCGCAGCCACAAGTGCGCAACGACAGAGAGTTCAACGGCTCGATATTGAAATCATCACCGTTAGTCGTTGAACCAAATTATGCACTACAGACTGCAACGGCAATTTCACTCTAATCATAAGCACACAATAGATTATGACTAAGGAGTACGGACAGGGGATCTATTAGAGTGATGAGAAGCAATGAGCTGTCAAATCAATTTTCGTAAACGCTACTCGCACTAATTTATGAAAACTGACGCCCCAGAAGCTAGCCTTAGCGTAGCTTTCAAATGAACCTTATTAAACCCCTTCTCTTTTCCTTATTTACCATATTACTAATATTCCATATCAGCTTCAGCTCCTACTGTTCAGCTAAATCTACGAATACTTTCTCATGGCATGCCGCCTGCTTGTCCACACTTCCATTATCGTACAGTTAAAGTAATGAGAATAAAATGCATTGTGGTATTATCTTCGTGTATTTAGAAAGCATTCGCGTTCTCATAAGGAAGGGTGCATGCGGCACGCTGCATGCAGTCTTTAAATCGATAATTTCGTTATCATCATTTCCAATACATTTCTGTACATGGACGTACGCATAGCAGAAATAAAGTATTCATGATTCTCACTCTCAGTCGCAGCAACTAACCTATTGTGTCGCAAAAACACCTCTTACCCGAAAACGTTTACTTACTAAGCGAGAAGAGACTAAAAACGCAGATTCAGGGAATTTGCGTAATAAGCTTAAGCTTTGAGTTTGGAAACTTTATTTACGTACCAGGCACTTTGCCGCATTTGCCTGCTTCTTGGAAATCTCAGTCAAATTAAAATCTGGAGAGTCTTCACTCCTTTGACTTCGACATTGACTAACCCTTTAACCCACGCTCCAGGTCCCACAGCCGCAGCCGCAAATACACAATGCTATGCAATGCGTAGAAAATGAACGTAGGAGTAACCGGAGCTCTCCGAGTCGAATGTTTAATTAAGGAAATCAATAGTTCAAAGTATTTCTCACTCAGCACGTCCGACGTCCCGTACCGTCCATGCCCGCCCAGCGTGAATAGAACACCTGCTCGAATCCCACAGGGCAAGGCCTCGCTTGAACTCGAACATTCGGTTCATGTTCACTTGCTGCATTTAGCAAAACGGAATATGCAGCAATGCAGTCTAGCACTTAACCTGACACTTAAATTGTCGTTGGATGCTCGCATTACCATCACATGTAAATTCGGATTTTCTCCAATCATAACCACTAATCATGTTCCATGTTCATGATCGTAGCTCATATTAGTTATTAGCTAAGTAAACCAATAAGCAATAAGCACGCCGGCCTGTCTAGCTTCTAGCCGCTTGTCTTTATTATCCTCCGCAAGCAAATGTGAATGCGATGCTCAGACTCAAGACCTATGCATGGTAATGGTGCAAGTTATAGGCTCATTATTTGTTATTGTAAATTGAAAGAATAAATACCGAATATGTCATTACTGGGTTTGCTGATTAAAACTTCATGAAAGTGCTAAGTAAGCAATTCCTCTGCTGCGTCTTTGAAAGGAATGTAAATTCTAAATCCAAGGTTCACCGTGTATTGTGTCATTGTTTGTCACTGCCTGCAGCTCGGATAGTAGCAAAGTAGTATTTGTGAATTTGTGAAGCTGGGATTGTTTACACAATGCAAACAAGTCCATGAATTAGCCTTGTAGATCGGGTGTTCAAAGTCCAGAAAGGACAAAGTCTGTTTTCAAGTTTACACACATTCCGGAGTCCAGACCACCCATGTCATATGAGCTCAGGATTAAGATTTACCGTGTTGCGTGGCGATCTAACAATAGAATTCTTATTCATCGAGACAATCAGTACGCTCTATTTTTAACGAAACCAAGTGGTTGGCTTAGCCTCTGGCGGTTTGGCTTGGCCACAGACAATTGCAGGTGCCTGCACTAGTATTAGGAATTAATATCGGGGCCGGTAATAGTCTCTTTTGCACAGAATTGCTAGCAATTAAGACAAGGCAAGGGCGCTTCCTCATTCTGAATCTCGTATTATGCAAAATAGATGACAACCGCAAGCTGCAATTTAGAAATTAGGGCAAGGCATCTGGTTACCCCGCGTCGCACGTGAACAGTAAAGTGCGCTAATGTGCGCATTATTTCTACTTCTATCCTAAGTTGCGTGACAAAACCATTAACTAACATCCCTGCCAGCGTTATTTCTGGTCAAGTCTATCACTAACACGAACGAGCTTTTGAATTCAATGAATAGCTACCTCGCACATTAACATCAAGGCTGGTGGCTATGCCGTAGTCACCGCTCCTCTCATGCGTGTAATCCAGAATTAACCTCGTGTGACAGAGTGAAAATGAGTTCTCTACGGAGCCGCAGTGTACGATGTATTGAGAATTATTGAGATAACACAAGAACCCAAGAAAGTCCTGATCATCTTTTACACACAAGAATTAGGCTGAGAGCTAAACTCGGGACGAGTGACGCATAAATTGAATTCCAGATTATCCAACCCAAAAAGCTAATAAAAATTATCTTTTCCCTTTAACTCCAAACAAATTGCATGGCACGAGACTACGAAGGCGAATTAAGCACCATATATCAATATTTATGCTTCACGCAGAGATGTGTTGACTTCTCATTTCTCATAATTGTATGACAAGCATAAGGCGTGTGTGGAGTAAATGTCAAACTCGAAAGGATTTATGAAGTGGCGTAGCTTTCCCTTATCTTAATTACATTCACGAATTTTACGCTAGACATCAGTGCAATGAATCAGTTAATGGACGGACCACAAACTTTTTGAGTCTGCGCTCTGCCTAGGTTAATTTATTGTTCATGAACTTCGACTCTACCACACGTGCGATGCTGAACAAAAAATGACTCACCTGATTTTCAGTTGTATTTTGAGTCACTGAATTAATTTCGCAAATCTCCAGAGTTGAGTATGAACTTTTACTGTAATAGCTTAACCACAGCAAATATGCTCGAAATTCTTCAAGATTCTTCTTGTAACTTCTTGAAAAATTACGCAAAAGACACAGCACATGCGCGCAGCATAGGGCAGTTTGGAGTGAACGTACTCAATGCACAATTTGCACGGGGAAGGTAAGTTAAAGTTAAACAACACTTAATTCAAAGTACCATTGAAGTTGCAGAATTTGCAAACGCAAGGAACGGCAGTTCTTGTTTGTTAGGCTATTAATACACTTCAGAGAAGCACAAACTTTGATTGAATTTCAATCCTCAACGGGATGTGCAGTTACGATTGCAGGCACCGTCACGAATTTGCAAGAACGATTTCAAAAACCCTTACTTCAAAAAGCAGCACAAGAACCAGGGAAGGGAGCACCTCTCTCCTGCACTTTTGACAGTTTCGTCGATTATAGTTTGCAGAGCCTGCCGAGCTGCTTATGCTTGCTGCAGTGTTGCTTAAAGAAGTGGGTATGACTGCCTTCCACTTCCAATGCTTGCTCGTCGACAATATGGTCTGTGGCCCAAATGCAGCATTCTATATGCCTGTATCGTGTCTTGATACAACAGCCTGAGCACGTACAGGACTGACAGGACGAAAGGAGAAATACAGAACAAGTTCTTCACTTTCAGTTTCCTTTGCTATCGCTTTGGAGGAGTTCGTTCTTGCTCTTGAATGCTCTTTTGGAGGGCCAACGTCTCTCTCACCCGAATTCCGAATATTACAGCATAACCTGCAGTATTCGGCACAGCAAACATTCCAAATTCGCGTTGGCGTAGCTTGCCCCGTTCAACTTTCACCTCACCGTCAGTATCAGTCGTCAAAAATGTACTGTTTCACTGCTTCCTGACTCTCGACACGAATAATTCAGCGTTCAGCTGCTGTAATCCAATTGCCCGAAGGAATGAAACTTTCCAGCTCGTGCTCAACATTCCTGAATGTAAATCTTGAATCTTAGCAACAGCTCTGCAATTCAGCAATCTTTCAGCCTGCGACAAAATACTTCGCGTGCGAATTACGAGTTACGAGGACGAGCACACTTTGCCAATTGCTAACACCAACGACTTGCACTCTGCCTGCGTTGTGCATTACGGCACGATTCTTCGGCGACCGAATCTATTGTACTTTATTTGTATTGCATTGTGGTGCGCTTGTTGGTTGGCACTGGCACCAAGTCGCTTTTTATAATAAAAATACTTTAGTGGAAAGCATAAAGCAAAAGGCAAACGCAGACGCAAACTGTGGAGTAAGCGTTAAGCTGCTTACGTATTAGCATTACTTGCGACTCGCAGTAGCGTGGCATAACTTTTAGGCGTGCTTTTGTGCTTAGAGCTTGTGATGTTTAGTTTAGAGCTTGTATCCGCACTATAAAGTACCACGTTGACGAATTATTAATATTATTCGTACGATGCAAATCTACAATGTATAATTTATTATTTGTGCTTATTGCTCGTGAGCTCGTGTATTTTTATAACAATAATACTCCGCCCGTCCGCTTGCGATCATGAACGTCTATGCGATTGCGAGTCTCTAGTCTCTACCTGCTTTCTGCATTGGTCATCTGTCATACTTACAGTTTATTCGCCATTTGACATGTGTGCGAATTGAAATCTCAAGCACGCACGCGTAAGCTGGCGACTCTTGACACTGCACTCCAAATTGTCCATGAGTCCAGACCAGAACCAGTCCTTGATGGCATTGAGATCGAAACAATAATATTTTTGCATTGCAGTCAGACTGAAACTTTTATCGCATGCCCAGAATTTTTCCACATGTGGCAGTGGCAGCATCATAAACTGTAAACGAACTTGCATATCAGAGCCAAAAAAATTGAGGAAGACGCAAGACAAGCGTTAAAAATATTTACTTGAATCTCCTAGCTTGTCAACTGCCTGAGGTTTGGAGGGCTAAGAAATTATCCCACGAGCTGTCAACTATGTTCTAGTCCTGCTCAACACTCGCGCTAGCTGTAGCTATGCAATGGCGTGACAATTTGGGTGTGATTATCACTTGAACTTGGACCACAACCACAATCAGGCTAGGCTATCCGGCAACTATACACGTGCGACGTGCTCATGCTCATTCTATTTAGTAAAATGGTCTTTGTCTTGTGCCTGGCCACACTAGCGAATAAAAAAGTTTTGCAACGATGAAACAAACGACAATGGCAAATGCGTGAAGTAAAGCACTCGAGTACTTGCTTGTAGCATTCATTCTATCGAGCTCGACGCCCAAGTCTAGACTCGGGCTTATTACATGGGAGAAAACCCACGAACTGGAATCGATTTTTATTCTAGGAGGAGCGAGGGACGACGGACGAGAAAGAGTTAAACCTCGTGCTCGCCGTATGCTTTGAACCGAGAAAACCGTTCACGTGTTTCCGTGTAAAGAGCATCAGTACAACATAGTACATAAATACGATGCGATGCAATATTTGGGACTTGGAGCCCTCGCACTTTACCTAAACGGTCCCGTTTCAGTGAAGCGAAGAATTCCTGGAAATGTTGTTTTTCCTGAGAATAGCCTTCACCTCAACCTAGAGTGCATGACACCGCCAACACCAGCATAAATTCATAGTAAAGAACGGCACACGAGTAGTGGATTTGAAACTGTGTGTTTGCTATTAACCTTTCCTTTTTAATTGACTTATTGCCTTCTAACAATATGATCATGTGGTCGTTTCACCCGGGAAGGTGCTTCACGTGGAACCACTCAAATAGAATATTATCAATTATATTGTAAACTGCACTACAAGAGCTAATTGCTCAAGTACCCAGACCCACCGTGCATTCGGCACTTCAAAGAACCCCCCGACGATTTTGATTACAGTGCCGATGCAACCTCGCTTGAGAATTTATCTAATCAAACCAGTGGAAATTTTATGTTTGCTGAGTGCATAAATTTTGCAAGCACGAATCACGCCTTCAGGGTAGTGCTTCCCACGACTCCGACACCGGAGTCAGCATCATTGCGGTGTCGCGACACCAGCTCGGCTCCGACTCCGCATTTTCCGGAGCCGGCACCGGTCGACCCCGACACCGGCAACGCTTTTTATGGAGTCGGCCCCGTGAAGCTCCGGTGCCGTACGACACTGACTCCGACCAAAACCGGTTCCGTGGGAAGCACTAGTGCAGGGCGTGAACAGCGAACGTCCCGTCGGCACAATTTAACACCTGCACTGTAGCCCGATTGGCATTTTCCCGTTTTTACACGGGACAAGGTTCGCAAGCCACAACTGGCAAGTGCTGAACATAGCTAATGGCTACGTCTAGACACGAAGTCGACTGCAATTAATTGATTAAGAAACCTGAATATAGTCCACAGATGTGGATGTGGATTCATTGCACGATTGCAGCCATCATTCATAAAAGCTAGTTCTCACAAAAACCGGCTTGCTTGCATACGTCAAGCCAACATTGTGATTCAATCATCTCTGTAAGAGATAATTACGGACTACCGACCTGTCAATGCCTATGCATGCATTTTAATCAATTCCACTAAGCTACATATTTCCTGCCTCGAATTCTTCAATCACACGTCCAAATCGTCGATCAACCAAAGATTAACTAGTTTTTGCAGCATATGATCAGGTCAGGTGCAAATCTTTTGACATACCCAAGATACGTATTCATATGACTTTGATTTGCTTTTGCATGTACTAATTAGTATCTCGGACTGGCACACTTGTCATGTCAAGTTTCTCAAAGAAAATCCTTATAATATGGCCCACTTTGTACTAAAGATCTTTTGAGTGTTCAAAGGCGACTATCGTATTATTAAGCATCCAAAAGCAATGCCACATATGGATGAAGATGAAGTGCCAAAATTTCGAACACAAGCAAACTATTGATAGAAAAATCTTAAAGAACGTCAAGAGCCAAGAGCAAGGCGCTGTCTTGTAGTCTTGTCGCCGCCTCCGTAGAATTGCTAATTGCACAATAATAGCTAATCGTAAGTATTTAGTAGGGCCGAAACTTTTGCCAACGAACACAACATTACATAGATAACGTGCGGTGCCCTGATCAAAAAGGTGTGCATGTGCTATGTGCAGCACCGGGACCTCCACCATAACCACAACTCAACTTACCTTTCCCTTGAAGTCGCTTCGCTCTCTCCAAACTGTCCAGGCACAAATGCACAAATATGAAATTAACAACATCATGATTCCAATAATTTCATTCACAAGTCCATTGCTGGCCTGTTCCTGGTTACCGTCCGTAACTCAACGAACCTGGAAGTAAAAAAGCATTAAGTAATAAAGCTAGCTAGGCAAAGGCCAAAGATCAGGCCGAATTCATTGTGGTTAGTTACCTTTCTGTGTTGCATTCAGAAAATACGTCTCCAATAATTTTCAAGTCCTGTGTCTTGCGTAACTTTTAGCAGATGCTTATTGCTTCAATGTCAATGTGTGAAGGAAATACTGAATAATACTGTCGACCTCACTAATCACAGATTAATTAATACTGCCTGGTAGTCGTAAAAGACAACTTAACTTGTCATTTGAGTCTCGTTGTTGGAACGTATGAAACGAACGCGATGTGGATTATGAACCACCGGGACAAATCTTCAAATGGTAGATCACATGGCTAGCCTGCAAGGATGTACTGTTTGAGTAGAAAATCAAATCTGGCCCCGGCCCCTAGCAGTGCAATCCACTTTGCCGTGAGAAATCTCGCTTACTTAATTGTTGTTTAAGGAAAAGTTCTGTGAGAAATTATGCTTAAAACTAACATTTGTCATGCAACGTTTCCCTGCCTTGTCTCTCTGATACTCGTTCTGTTCGTCAGAATCTCCCAACTGGGATGGCATTGAAGATTGCATCAGTCAATTGTGCCCTGATTTCATATCTTGCGTCCGTGCTCCTGCATGGTGACACCCTGGCGCTTAGTCATAGTCGTAAGTTGTGGATGTACTTATCGCTAGTCACAAGACCCATCCAGAAACGTGGAGAGCATTGGTCAAAGCCAACACTAGTCTAAATTGTTAGAAAACGAAGGCTGCAAACTGCGGAAATAAATTGCATGTAAGTCACGAGAAGGAACGTACTTCATTCGTTAGCAACTGATTTCGCATCTCTTATTCGATTTTTGAAGGTGCAAGAAACAGGAAAGATGCAGTGCTTTACCAAACTATCCCGTTCTTCGATACCGATACCCTTCAGAAAGGTTAAATGCATTGGAACTTATGCCGCTCAGTTAAGATTTGCAAGCGACAACAAAGTTAGGGCCACACGACTGCCAGAAGACGAACTGGCAAACGACTCAGCTGAGAAAATTTATTCCTCCGATAAAGAAACGCATTTTGGATTTGAAACTGTATCTGAAGAAGTCAAAGCACAAAAAGGTAAGCCACGTCCAGTTTGTTCTGCTCAGTAAGCTGCCGAGTTCGGCAGTAAACTTACTTTTATAATTGAATGTTTTATTTGCAGTCAAAGCAGTATTTGAGAATGTCGCGAATCGTTATGATCTCATGAATGACTTCATGAGCGCAGGGATCCACAGAGTTTGGAAGGACATTTTCGTTGATCGAATAAGACCAGGCCCAACTACAAAATTAATCGATGTTGCAGGCGGAACAGGTACTGCTTTCCTCGGCTAGCGTTACGTTTTGCGGAACCGGTGGTGGTGGGTCACGAGAATGAGAGTAATGACATTCTTACTTGTTTTCAGGCGACATAGCATTTCGGTTTTTGAAACACCGAAACCTGGATCAAGGATCTAACACGGTGTTTCCGAATTTCTTACCATCTAATTTTCCTTTGAAGCCTCCACAATGGCGAACTGAGCAATATAAGGAGAAGAGTCGCGAGGGAATAGATTTAGACAAAAAACCGGATGAGATGTATATGCCCATCTGAATTTTGGAACTGTCAGATAATTCGTTTCTCAATTACTAAGAAAGAGCACTTTTTACAGGCGTTCAGTTTTGGTGTGTGATATAAACCCAAGAATGCTGGAAGTTGGCGAAAAGAGAGCCCTAACAGCACTTTCTCCTTCCGAACTTAGCCGCATAGACTGGTTAGAGGGGGATGCAGAAAGCTTGAGCACAATTCCAGACAATACGTTTGATATCTACACGATTGCGTTTGGAATCAGAAATTGTGTTCATATTGACAAAGTAAGTTGAATAATTTTCTTTTCCTTTAGTGAATCCACTGAAGTCTGCTTTACTTGTACTCACAGCAGTTTCGGTTTCGAATGTTCAACAGGTTTTAACAGAAGCTTACAGAGTATTGAAACCTGGAGGAAGATTCATGTGCCTTGAGTTTAGCCATGTGAACAATTCTTTAATCAAATGGTAGGGAATAAGACTACGAGTGAAGCTAATTGATATGTTACATAGTCTCATGTTAAGCATTGTTGTGTAATCGAATTGCAGGTTCTACGACCAGTACTCCTTTCAAGTGATACCTGTAATGGGGCAGGTCATTGCCGGAGATTGGGATTCTTATTTGTATTTGGTGCAGAGCATTCGAAAATTTCCTAACCAGGTACCCTAATCTGTTCCTACTCCTTTATTTCCATGTGTTGTAGCATTACTGTCTATTGTCAATTTGTCTGCAGGAGGATTTCAAATCTATGATAAGAGACGCTGGATTCCGTTTCGTGAAGTACGAAAACCTGACACTCGGAGTTGCATGCATTCATTCTGGATTTAAAACAAGTGATCCGTAGTGTGATGCGTATGTCTATTTAGTGTTTTATTTGGAAAGTAGAACTTTAACTACTTCTATTATTCTTGCTATCCTGAATCAATAAAAAACAATATGCAAGTTCATTGCCAGTTATACAAACTGTAGTAATTTCCCGAACTTGGATCTACTAAGCGTAGAACAACCCTCAAACTGACATTCCAAATGGTTAAATCTAGCATAATTGCCTTAAAGCACGATGCGCAATTAAAACCTACATACAACAAGTATGAATATTTACGTGAGAGAGAATAAGTCTTAAAACAAAGCACGTGCCATTTTTTATAAAGTCAACTTCGTACTTGCGATTTGGACACGCGTGGCGTAATTAAACTGACCCAGAATCTGCTTCAAGCAGTAGCAGTCGCACTATGAGTGATCGCCTGATTTCTGGTAATGAGTAGAAACAGGTTTTTGCAGTTGTTTTACCTTGAAACCTAATATGAAAAGACTTCTAAATGGTCCTCCAGCATTTGTCCACCTTTTGAGGTTTACTGCTCAAGCTTGCTCTGTTGGATAATAATTAACTCAATATTTTCCTGAAAACGTCTGGCCAGTTGCAAACTGATTAACACAAAGCCTGCAAGCTCCACGTCGGCGTTTATCAAAAGATTAGCAAGTTCAATACGGATTTGCTCACTGAATCTAGTTACTTCTGCGACAGTTTCGACAGCATCCTTTTCCAAGCCTCCTGTGCTTCGGAAGCTTTGAGGCGAGGTAAGTCAATCAATCCAAAGAATCAAGAATTCGCTTATGCATACGTGCCATGCCAAATCACTCCGCAATCTTATTGATTCCACACAACTTGCCGGTATTCCTACATGGAGATTCCTAATTTTTCCCTCGAATCCTTAACTTTTAAGGTCATTGAGAAAGATTTGCTTGTTCCTGTACGTAGCTTTTCAGTCGGCACAGCCAGCCGTCAATTCTCAACTTAACTTGAAGCAGAAGCTCTTCCGTTGCACTGCTTGCAGTTCCGTTTTCAAGTTTCTGAGATCTGAATTCTGGACCTATCTGTCTAATACCAATACCACAAGTCGTGGAATAACATGGCCGCTCCAAACAGTATGGAGCAGACTCAAATCGAAGAGGTGACAGGTTAAACAATCTAAGCCATAAATGTGATGCGACGGCCATTTTTGTATATCTTTCGTACACCTGCATATTTTAGTTCCGCAAATTTGTTCGAGATCTTCTAGACGATGAAAGACTGAATGAAGATCATTATCTTTTGAGATGGATTCGAGGTACATTTTCTATACTTCCCTCCAGTTGACCTTTCATTATTTTCACTACTGAACGGAACTATCGTTTTGTTCAGCCAGGGAAGGAGATCTTGTGAAGGCAAAAGAGATGCTTGCTGGTGTAAGTCGTGCTTTTTTTATACAAGACTACATGAGAACTAATGTTGAAGTTATGTATGTTTTCTTTCTTTCAGTCTTTAGAATGGCGAAAACAGAATGGAATTGACACGATTCTGGATTCCAAGAAACCTGTCTACTTCGAAAAGAATTACAAGTACTGGATTCATGGAGTCTGCAAAATTGGGCGTCCGAGTAAATTTCCAGCTTTGTCCCTCCTATTATGAAAAAACTAATCCCATTGTTTTCACGTTTAGTTCTTGTGGCACCTTGTGGGACATGGAAAATTAAGGAATGTGTCAACGACGGCAAAGCCGAGGAACTTATGTGGGAATTTGCACGAATGATGGAAGATGTACAAAGAACGTTCAAGAACGCCGGTAACCTGCCTGGTGAGGACTATCCAATCACGCAGTTCATTGCAGTTTGCGATTGGGGGGAGTTTGGCTACGGCCAGATAAGCAGCTGGGGAGGTAATGTAGGGCGTTGTGTCCGCCGTCGAACCAGGCCAGCTCGGGCCAAGATTCACTAACCCCAAATGATTTGTCTACATAGCCGTTTCGAAATTGTTGGACATGGTGTCAAAGTTCGAAGCCCATTATCCTGAAACTGTGCATGCAATCTACTTCATAAACTGTAAGCAATGGACGGCGAGAAAATGAGATGATGGGAACTGTATTGAAAGAAGCCCCACTTGTACTAATGATACTAATGAATGAATTTGATTTAGGTCCGCGTCTGTTTAATTGGGTACTTCCATTGATGAAGCAATGTATGAGCATGAAGACCTTGGGAAAGCTGCAAGTTTACGGGATGGATCAAACACAATGGCTTCCAGAAGTATTAAAAGAGATTGCCAGAGAGAATCTCTTCATTGAGTATGGCGGTTTGTCACAGAAGCCAGAAGAATGAATGACGGGACACTGCGCTGCGCATCACTGGCAGCAACCAATACTTTCAGAAAGTAGCTAATACAAAAAAAATTATAGCTATACACGTATGGATTGCATGTCAGTTCAACATTGTATTAATAAAGTGTATGCGATGTTACTGATTACTTGTGTGATAGCTTTTAACTGACTTGAAAAACTGCAAGCTTATCAGACGTGCAACAAAGTTCATCGATTCGCTAGCAATGTTTTTTGTTTTGTTTTCAAATCATCAGCCCGTGGATTGTCCTTACTTTACAGTATTTACTTTATCTATCGCAGGCTTCCGTGGTCCAGACGACAGACGAGTCAGACCCGGTGATCTTCAGGTTGTGAATTCCATCTACACCGTCAACTATGTATTCCGTTATTATATTTCAATCCAGATGCCCCAAAAGTTGTAATGTGGTTGTGCTGCATTCCCCTCAACCTACTTACGTCATGCCAGCTTCGAGCAACAAAGCGATGCTGCGGCGAAATAAATTGATTTTCAGCATTTTGTGCACCTTTCATTTCCGGACTGGATGAAGGGATTAGATCTGCTTAGCCACTTAGCGCAAATTATGTTCAAAGGAAATCTGGGACAAAGAAGCCGCAAGTGTTCCCGGAACAAAACTCAGAAATTGAAATCCTTTCAAGTGCATGGAGAACTTTGTAATAACATGATTGTAAATTAAATTCAGAACATAACTTCATAACTTCGTATACAACACCGCGAAAGTGGAATCAGACTATGCGCTATGTCGTAATTTGTTTTTGAATAAAAATACAGCTCGAACAAGTTACCGTCTGGAGTTGAAGAGTACTTGTCAGACTTGATTGTGCTGGCTCTCTGTAGTCATCAACCTTGCACTCCGAAAAAAACTTTGTTTTCGATTTTTATAGCACGTGTAGATTATTGCTTGTGGAAAAACATAATAAGCAGATTCTGTTGACTGTTGCCTATTGAATTCGATACCTGGCCAATGCAATCTCAGCCACACATGCGTCAACATAGTTTCAGTTGCACCTTGCTCCCGACCGTGCGAGTGACAGGCATTGATATTGACGTTGCTTTTTGCAGTTGTGCACTCGTGCAAATGAGATTTTGACCATTGTTGTCAAAACAGAGGCATCGTGAAAACAACATGCAAAACTGCTTGTCTCTTGCAAACCTCATCTACGTATTCCCACTGAAAGAAGTCAGACCCAACGCTAACTCTTGATTTTCGAAATGGCAGCTCCAAGCGAACTGGAAAAGGGAATAATTGAGAAGGTAAGGTTTCAGGAAAGGGCCTTCAAGTTTCAAACTGGAGCGGAGCTCCAATTAATCAATCTAAAGTTCTATTAAATGTTTTTTTTGCAGTTTCGTAAAGAGCTAGCGGGTATCTTGAACAAAGAAAAGTTGGCCCAGGATCACTACTTACTCCGCTGGATAAGAGGTTAAGTCGGGCATGGTCAGCGATTCTCTGGAGACAGATTGTTAATTTCCTGCTAACTTACAAATTCATAGCACGCAAGCGTAATCTTCCAAAGGCCAAAGAAATGATTTTGAAGGTAAGTCAGCCATGCCCCACAACAGACATTACCTTGGTAGGGATTTAACATACATGTGGTCTGTTTCAGTCGCTTAAATGGCGTGAAGAAAGCCAAGCTAACAGTATTTTAGAGACAAAATGATCGGTGTACTTTGAGGAAAATTTTCGATACTGGCTTGAAGGGTCCGACAAAGAAGTAAGACCAGGTAAATTTTTCGTACGCCCTTTCCTATCTTGCACTCTAATTGTACTTTATTTTAACAACCATTTCGTTTTAGTACTGATTCTAGAAGTTGGTAAATGGCATTTCAAAGACCTCATTAGGAACACCGAAGCTGGTGAGGTGCTGCAGGAGTTCACTTGGATGGTAGAAAGGACAATGGAAACCATTCGCGAGACAAAGAATTTGAAGGACAAGGATTATCCAGTGACGCAGTTCACCATTCTTGCGGACTGGCATGGCTTCTCGTAGGGTCAATTTACTAGTTAGACAGGTAATTAGTTTTATTTTTCATTAAGTCATTGAATGCGAATCTACAATCCCACGCACCATCGTCTTTTTTCTGTGCAGCCATATCAAACTTGATTGAGAGGGCCCAGCATTTACGAAGGCCACTATCCGGAAATAGTATTTGCAGTGTACATGGTCAACTGTGAGTACACCAAAATTCGGAGCATGGCATGAAGCGCCAGAAGCAGAGATGGTTGACGTACGCTTTTGATTTCAGGTCCCTGAGCCCTCACTTGGGTACTTCCTTTAGTGAAGAAAGCCATGTCTGGAAACACAATCAAAAAAAATTCTCGAGTACGGCACAAATCCAAAGCAATGGTGCCAACAATTGCTAGAGAAGGTTGGCGCAAAGTATCTGACGTGGCTGCGAAGTAATGCTGAAAGAATTAAGCTGAGACCTGTCTCAACTGGCTACTTAGTAAAGTAGAGTAGATGAACGTTGTAAAAATATGTGCTAATATACTATGTCCATGTTCGCTTTTCTTCGTCCGACGGTCATTAAATCATCTCAATCTCAATTTGATTCGGCTAAGAATCATGAAACTGGTACCCTAAATTTGATTGCCTAATGTAATTCGTAATTCGTTCCGACCAATTCCGTTCTACTTTCATTTATCGAATGATTTATTGTCTCGGCCTCGCGTGTTTACGTTTGCAATTTGCTCCACGCGTCTTTCTTTCTTTCAAAGCGAGCAGTCAAGACAAATGCAATGCAAATCTGCGGAAGCTCGTAACGATGTGCTCGCTCGTTGTATGGACGTACGAAAGTAAGCAAAAAGAATTTCGGCTCACGCCTAGACCATTGTCTCACTTAATGGCACTGAGTATTCATCCATGCCATGTGCCTGCCACGGGTTACGCTACTCTGATCTAATCACATAATCGACTAGGACTTTGTTTCGCCTTCTTATGCAAGCCATTAGCCAAAGTTATTGGCAGAACATGGGCAAATCATTTATGCTAATGTACTCTTTACTAACCCTTTGTGCTGTGAATAATCTACCGTCAACAAAATCTGTGCTTCTGTTATAAACACCATTAAGCATTAACTATTTGACAGGATATGTACACTGTGTGCATACAAACGAAACGCCTGTGCCGGTCGCGTCGCGTCTTGCTTTTGAACAGTTCAGTATTCACGTTACGCAAACTCAGATGCGATTTGTACCCATTCACATTTACTCATTCAACTGCTGCTGCGTTGTGTTCTGTAACTGCCCATCCTCGCGGAAAAAGGACTCCAGCACAGTTCCAACTTTGTTCTTTGTCCACACTTAGTGGCTTGACAGTTTATTCTGTTGTCTCAAAATCATCTGTCCGTATTCATACTCGTACTGTGACTGCTCACGTTAAGTGTTACATTTTGCCAACAAACTCTTCAAGTCGAATGTGTGGTCATCCGGTTGCCTGTTTGCTCACCAAGTGGAGAATGACTGGAATCGGATTGACCTTGGTTAGGAAATTAGGACTTTTGTAATTAGCTACATGGGCAATCAGCAAGCTACAAAGACAGAAGTGATCAGTTCATTTGCGAATCGCCGTTGAGATTTTGAAGAACTTGAGCATAAAGGTAAGATTAAATGTAAAGTTAATGTGTAGTAATGTCACTTGTGGTTGAGCGCCCGTGGATGGATTTGCAATGGGCTGATAACGATTTTTTCCGAAGTCGTTTTGTGCAGTCAACTATTGTTGACGTTTACATCCTGCTTAAACCATCGCGCATTTGATTACATGAGATCCGTAATTTTCCTGTAAATCTTGACCGGTGACGACAAAGCATGAGAAACTCTCAAGCGTCAACTTAGTTTTAATTTCGGATTCAATTTCCGCACTGCACTCATAACTTTGTACGTAGTATAACCAAGGTACGTCAGCGCTTAGCATTTTGGCAAGGCATCCGGTCAGAAGTGCAGAGCTCATTAATTTACATAAAGACAAAAGTTCAAGAGCGGGGTTTGTCTCTGTATTTGGTAAAAACACGTCAAAGCCGAGACAAGCCGCATCTCAGCAGAGGAAATTTTTCTCTTGTCATTCCACTTTATAATTCCAATGCCATCATCACCTTTTGTGCTGCTAAGCCAAGCTAAATCTGTTCATCATCCCAAAAGTCACGTACATAATTTCATTTTAAAATTAGACACATACATTGACGTGAACTTTGAAGCGAAGCGAACTGTGGACAAATGCAACCGCAATGCAATGCAGCAGTGGTAATGATTTGAAGATGGATTTATGGCATGGCTGCGGTTGTGCTTGTGTTTTAAAATTTTAATTCTTCTCAGCAGCTTTTCCTGCCACGATGCGGCTTGCCTACATCATCATAAGTTCAGTCGCTCACATTCCAAATCTAATCCAGTCGTCGACTCCTGCTCCGCATGCTACATTGTAACATGACGCACACATGGAAGCTGAAATTTAAAGTTAAATAAGCTTCCTTGCTTGCATGAGCAGGATAGAAGCGACCAGACAGACCAAACCCTTTTCCTGATCATTGTAATGCGATGAACTCTGTTGCACTAATACCAAGTTTTGTGTGTAATAATGAAAGCAACATAAGTGCATTCATCATATTAAAGAGCAGATCATAAAGCTTTTAAGCCTAATGAAAGATCAAAATAGAAGGCGAACGCATTTAAATAGGAATTTAAACTCTGGTCATCAAAGTGTGGTCGCATCATCGCCATCAAGATCCCATCTTTCAAGTATCTTGGTTTGCTTTACACATCTTTTGTGAGTTTCGTCAAAATTTAAACGGGTTCGAGGTTGAGACTGACAAGCTGAAGTTTGAGGTTGGTTGAGGTTGTGAGCCGAAATTGATATAACCACTGTACTTTATAAACTTCTTTAGAGTGGCTAACCTTGCCCAAATAATTTTTAATATCAGTTTGATTCGGCGTCCACCCTCGACACGTGTTCAGGATACATCCGTTAAGAAGTGAAATCGGGTCATTGCAATTTTTAAAATGATGACTCATTAGTAGGCTTTACTTGATGACTTTTCACTTATGTGCTTGTTTACTGAAAGTCTCAAACGCTATCGTACTGACTTCGGGTCTGCAAAGTGTGCTGATCAATTAAAAACAATTTAATGTAGGGCAAATAACAAAAATAAATATCAGTCAACTGAGGATGAATCATGGTCATCGCCACTTAGCGAGAAGCAGTCTTGCCGTCCGCAATTCGGCTTTAGATTTCTTTGTTGTGTCATGGACAGACACATTTAGTCTTATAAATGCAAACCAAGATTTAGAGCATCCACTAATTTAAGCCAAGCCAGCATTCATTTTCGTGTTCTGATCTTAATTCTTTTGTTGTTCATTGTTAATTACCTCACCCTGTGCCTGTGTTCCTTTTTTGAAACTCTTGACTCGTCTGGAAAAAGACACAGGAAAATTAGCAACACACTTTCCTTTACGGACCGACAGACATAAGCACAAATATTTACTCTGGGCTCTGTCAATCACCGAAACATCCAATAACCGTCATTGATGATATTCGACATTTGACATTGAACTTCTACGGTAGGGTTATCGATATTTGGACAAGCGAGACTGTGATTACCATTTATTATCAAGTTCAGCAAGTATCAGTTGGCAATTGCATTACTCATTGAAGGAGGATGATTCAGCCCAAACCCGAAGTTAAAGACAAGTTTAAATTATCAAGCAGGGCAAGCCAGAATAATATTTACCATTCCCGTCAAGCAACGTATACTTGAAACCAAACATGAGTCGTACGTGATTAATTTCTATTCTATGTATTGTGGAGTACACAAGCGTGGAGTATACGTTGAAATGAAATGATAAAAATGCAGAATCTGTACCATAAGATTAACTCATCAAAGTTGTACAATATTAAGTTTCAAAGTAAACCTTGTCGGACAGCCATAGCCAGATTACATGTGCATGATATTAATGATATGAGTAATGCAATGACATTGACCACTATGACAGTTATTACTTGTTGCCTATTGCTCATCATCGTGTAAGTTGATATCTTAATCTAAGCGTAAGAGAAACCATCAGGGCAGAATTCACTATGCCTCAATTAAAGTTATGGGCTGGAATTTCTGTTTTTGCTGGTCCTGCAATCGAGTTACAACGCTTTTGCCTTGTTATTCAGGTGATTTATGGCTTTGCAAGACAACTTGTACTGTTGTACATTGGCAAGGTGTGTGTATTGTCTGACCAGATTAACAATGCAAAAACAATATGGGAATGCCTGCACTTTTGCAATGTACAATCCGCAGAAGGCATCTTTCATAGAAAGTTGCGAAGTTCGGACAAAAGCTTCATGATTCATAATTTTTCGCCTAATCACACTTATCGCGTTGGGAGAAGATGCGCACTAATTGACGAACTACAGCTCCAATATCACCATCACCAAGTATTTGTCTCCTTTCTCCGTTTACGTGCGCCATTATCGATTAAATAGATTCAGAGTTATCCAGTAGTCAGCTGTAAGATTAGGCTGCGTGATCCATTTCCATCGTACAGTGGTTTCGTTTGCAAATCTGGCGCGATGAGTGATCTTGTTTGTGTATTTCCAATGTGGGCTGACCGTAGTGTCAAAATTACTGGTGACGTAATCCTTTTGTCGCCATCGCCAGTGGGGTACAGTAACTTCAATAATAGAATGAGGTACAAGAGTAAGACCAAGAGTAAGGTAGGCAGACGTACGAATAATTTGATTCATCTCATTATTGTCCACAAAGGCTGATGCGCCGTGTAGTGGTGGTGACTGAGTGCCTGTGCGTACTGACACGACATAAATGTCGTAATAAATTCTAATTCTCGAACCTCAGACCAAACAAAGACAAAAATACCAAATAGGATTATTTAACAGTGCGGCGCAGGGCAGGACAGGACATTGTATTTAGTGAAAGTTGAATGAATGCAAAGCAACAACAACTGTGCTGTGTAAAGATGAAGAAGTGTGAACAAAGCAAATAAATAATGGCATAACAAGACAAGAGTGACTGAACAACGAATAGTTCATTGGTTTACGTTACGTACGCAGTTAATCTTCAGTGGTCCAACATGACATGACCGTGCTCGTGTTTGCCATTGAGTTTAGTCACTGGACAAGCCAAGACAAAACGGTACATTAATTCGTAGTGTAGTTTGTTGCTCCTTCTTGTTCTCGTTCGCGATCTGGTCAAGTCCAGCTTAAAAATTAATTTCTGTCCCTGTCATTGTTCTCTGCCTTTAGGAAGGCGAACCAACAGTCAACTCACTCAAATACATCTTTGGAACTTTGGATTACTTTGGAGCTCCAATAACTTCAATTCGTGTTTCGTACACTGCATGGCCACAGTGCAACCAATAAATTGTGCGCAACTGAACATTTCAGTGCCAATTGTTGGAGTTAAGTCAAAAACAAAGTTTGTCATCCGTTGCATTGGTACTGTGTTGTATACAACGTTATACAAGACGCTTAGACGTACTCATAAGAATTGGTTCAAAACACATCAGGGATTCGGACAACGACGCAGTGAGAAGAAGAATACCATTTGGTTTGAACGAGTTTGGATTTTTTGATCCTTCGCCTGTATGAGAATCGAAAAACGACAAACGAACAGACTTGATACAAATACAACACACAAGTCAATTCTAATCAAGAACCCAGCACCAACGAGCAACGAACGAACGCCTGCACCATGACCGGAAACACACAAAGGAGGAGACCCTAATTTCCTCGAAGAACAGTAATAAGTCAAGTCAAGCAATTATTGCAGGGAAGCCCAAAGCCAAACCAGAACAGCCGGTGAAGAAACTGAGGAAGGACGATAGCACGAGCGGGCAGCACACAGCGGGATCGTCACCTGCATGTAAGTTTAAGGCGTCAAGGGTTCATTTTCTGAGTACAACAGAACTTGTTATTCTTAAGAAGAAACGAGCCAACAGTTACATTTACATGTAAGTTTGCTGCTGGAAGGCGAAGGCGCAAAAGAACTGGTACAATAAAGGATCAATTAGGACCGTTTCTTGTTTTTCAGATGGGGTTAATTAACATGCACACTAGACAAACATGGAATGGTCTTCGCGTCTCCCGCGCCAGTGTACCCTTCTTCGTTGCAGCCTGAACATAAACGCATCGCATCAGGCACGAGCATCAACAGTCAACGAGTCAAGATATTAATCGCCGTGCCGTCCCTTGATAAGAACTTTAACATTCACAGGAAATGTGCATTAATAATTGCTGTGTTGTGCTGTGGAAGTTTAACCGGCATCATGCAACATTTTAAACCACGTTTTAATCAAAGGCAACGGCTAACCTTGTGTTCAAGTTTTATTGGTCGTTAGGCTTTTATCTTGGGGTTTTAACTTTTAAAGAAGTCGGCGTTATGAGACATGAGACCTGGCACATGGATATGTGATAATCAGAAGCAGTGTAATGACTACTCTTTGAGTTTTGAGCTTGGTTGAGAAGGTTCAAGGTTTCGACCTGTGAAATATTCCATTGGAGGAAGAAACTGCATCGTCCTTTCTTCGTGTCAGCGCCACTACAACAACACCTCCAGCTTTTCCATCAATTTGGCTGAATTTTGGAATTCTTGGAACATCTCAAGATGGAATCGATCAACGGAGCAGCAACGCCAGTAAAGGCTGAGAGGTACAGCCACCAATTAGTGACAGCAACGAAGACGTTGACACCGACGCTGTCAGGAGGCTGCATCGCATTGCCTCCGGGAAGTGCAAGCAATGGCGTGGCAGGAGCGGGCAGTGAGGCCAGTTTATTGCTGCTCGTTCGACAGCAAGCCGAAGAAATCCGCAAACTCAGGAAAGAAGTGCTGAACGTAACTAATGAGAGAGACGCTTTACTGTGTGAAGTTCATCATCTGAACATGGACATTCTGGCCAGTGAATTGGGTCGAATTGGAAGCTGCAGCAGCACAAGCGTTGGCGGTGGAGACGATGATGACCTTAATCTGGATGAGAATGGAGACACAGATGGTGAACACGACGACGACACATGCAACTCCAAGAAAAATGGTAATGAGAGCTCAAGATTGGGGTCTGGGCCTGTCAGACTGGGCAGGCGCTACATCAACAACAATAACAACGAGAAAATGCGACCGAAACTCCTTCACACGGATGCTTTCGCGATTAGCGACGAGAATGCACAAGATTCTTTGTATTACGGAAATCATTTCCATGAGACACGTGTGGACGATGGAAAGACAATGTAAGAATTTGCCAATTTCTTTAATTCCATTTAGTTTAGTACTTTGTTTAGTTTAGTTTAGTTTTCGAATACCCGCATCGTATTATCGCCTTATTGGATTCTCATAATTTCATCCATAGGAGGCTCAGGATTTAGATCGCGTCCAAGTAAATGTCAATTGCATTTCATTATGCGATACTGTCTGCCAAAACGGTTATTACATAAATTGTATAATGTTGACTTCCTGATTGTACTGCCGAGTAAATTGGATTATGCTATCGCCAACTCTCATCGTGCAAATAATTATACCTCGGCACTTGACCAAATATGGTGAGCTTAAAGTGCTCTTTTAAATGATGGTGTCATTGGTATTGATTTTTTTCTTTAGCATTGTCGGTTAATTACGTTGACATACAGATCGCAATGATTCGCATTTACGGCTGGCAATATGAGAGAGAGTCCAAGATTTGCCCAATTTCCACCATCGCAGATTAAAAGTATAGGGAAGTATCTAAGCAAAAGCAAAATCAATCATGTACACCATTATTAACACTATTGGCCAATGAGTGTAACTGAAGTCGCTTCTATTCAAGTAGCGAAGAGTCGAAGGTATCTTTGTGGTATTAATGCTGCCGTTAAACTGACGGCATACAAAAATGTCAATAGGTGATTCTTGCTTTTAATGGATGAGACAATCTGAAAAAAAATCCTGGAATTCAATTACTAAGAGTAATTTGCAATAAATTCTGTAGTCTCGGTTTATACGGACAAAACCTCAAAGGAAGCAGGTTGAAACAAAGGGGCCGACCGGCATTTCCATAAGAAAGAAGTGCCGCTACTTAATGATTGCATGCACCGTTACAGGGGTCCGAGCGGTACCTTTCTCGTTTCTTGTTTAATATGGAGAAGGGGTAACAATGCAATAAATATCGAATGGACTTTACATAAATTTTCACACCTTTCTAATTAACCGTCGGCAGTGAGTATTTTATTGACTGGCTGTTCTTGAATTCTTGAAGTTCTCCGAGAAGGGGTCCAAAGGTTGTGCTAGCTGTCAGGCAAATCTGTAATTGCATAGCATAATAAATTGCACTACATTAATTTCGAGCATATAGACTGGGTTGCGTGCTGCTGCGCGTCCGATGCACAATGCAGAGTTTAATGACAATGACATTGGAGTGACAATCGACCACGAGCAGACTCTAGACGTAGTAAGCTGCTCAATAATGCTATGCCATACTGCCTTTACGTAATAATCATATGAACCAATTTTAATAGCTTCAACATTTTATAACTTGCTTCACAGGAATTTTGCATGTGATACTGTGTACTGTGTCCTATGTCGTGGCTGCACGTGCCTGTCATTCGTTTCGCATTCAATCATCAACTTAATAAACCCACTGTTTAGTTAGTTAACCATCAGTTCAGTTGAGAATTTCTGAACCAGGAGTGAGACAAGTTAAAATTCGCAAGTGAGTGTTTCTTTTGAGAAGTTTAGAGGCAACTGCGATTAACAATGTACAAGCGCGAATTCCATCACTGGAGGATTGCGAGAAGGATGGCACAGCTGAGAGCCCATAGGTGAGCCACAATTTGAATATTTGGGCTATTCGGCTATTATTAATTATGGTTGGGTCAATTGTTAAGTGATCAAATCGCGGCGTTTTCAAGTGCGTAGTCTGTGAGTCGTTTGTTCATCTTTCGTTTTGCATTTTAATGCGGTAGCTGTATCAGTTTAAAATGTGTCACTCTAGCTGATGAACGCACATAAGAATCGACCGTGACAAACAGGTGACAGTGTCACTGAATAGATAATCTTACTCTTGGATTTTTGCCCAATTTGTATATTCTGCTACGGTGCAAGTAATGTAAGTTAAAAAGGAACTAGACACTTGGCTTTAATAGCCGAAATAAATCCAGTGATTACTTAATATTCAAGATCATTACTTCCATTGCTATCATTGTTGTGCATGACCTTGTTCGTGTTCCGGTTCGTAAAGTACAGTCAACTCTGTGTAACTCAACGTAACTTGTACTAAAGGATGTCTATGACTGAAGGTTAGAAAATATCGAATAGGCGGCGAAGTGTTTGCCTGCTCATATCTGCAACCTGAAGCTTTGATGGCAAACAAGCGAGAATCTTCGGGTTCATTTGAAGACTGAACTTTAAAACTCTAGATTTAACTTACCATGCCGAAAAGTCTAGAAGTTAATAGCTCATGAACTTGGAAATGCATTTATTTTCCATGGTTGAAAGAGCAGGTGGTAAATATTTCTATGTACACCTGCTGAGAGACTTTTGCCGGTCTGCAAAAACGCAGCGGCAGCTCAGCAAATTGGCAAATGCGATTGGAAAAGTGCCGTTAGTCGTTTGTGAGCCGATGCCGGTCGGAGTCATAACCTCGCCAATTACTTCCTGCTGGCTGAACTTTGCACGAATGAATCGCACATTCACGTGCGTTATTTGTAGGGAAGGTGAAGATCACAAGCAGCGGATGAAGCAATTTAATATCTAGCTACGTTAATGCATTTTTAATGTTGTTGCAGCTGAGATCAAAGAGTGTGAAACTAATGTAATAGCTGATAACGCAGTGCCAAAGAAATTTACCGGTAAGCCGGCAGCCAGAATGTGAAACTAATCGCACACACTTCTTGCCTGCTATATTTTGCCTCTTCTTAACCTCTCCTTTTAATTGCCAATATGTGCCTTCGTCTTGGCTCCGGCGTTACTGATTTGATTTTAATTCCTGTATTTGGCAAACACTGATTCGTCTAGACCTAGACTGATCAGTTAGGGCTAGACAAGCTCAGAAGCATTACACGCATTGCATAATTGCCATTTAAGTTGAGTAAACATACGTACACATCAGCAGACAGCATAATTTAATGTCAACACAACAGTGAAAATGGTACTGACTTGATGGCATACTTTAACCAAGAAGTTGTCATTGCCTGCTACGACCATTCCCACTTCTAACAGTGTCATTTATATTTATCTTGTCTTAATGAGTTTCGTCATTATTCCTTTTACGACGGATATGTGCTTGATGACTCAAGTTGCAGAGTGGTTGCCTAAAATATTGGTTTGGTCGTGCCATCGTGTGGATTGTTTGTATTGTTTGAATTGTCAACTCGTTAATTTGTTCATTACACGAGGCTCCGTCGACCAAGACCGAGTATTGCAACAATAACTGCTCAACAATGCAAATGCATTGCTGCGATAGCATGAAGCGCCTGGCTCCAGAGAATAGAAAATTCTAATTTGCATGTATAATTTTATTGTTTCGCATTTTTTGAAGCATTTGGAGGCTTGGGCTTAACGTCTTCGAGACAAAGTCACGTTAAAGCGATTTGAACCAGGCTGATTAGCTTCTGGCTGTGGCTCTTGGAGGATGTGAATGTGAATTGGAAATTAAGTGCGCTGAAAGCGCTGATGTGATGATTATCATAAGTAAGACAATGCACAATGAGCTTCCAGAAATTTAATTTACTCAACTCGAGCTAACAAAAAGGGAATCTTAAATGCTCTCAAGCTTGAAATCAAGTCTCGAGCACTAAAGACGTTCTTCTGTTGTCTGTTGTGCAGTTGCATTCTATTGCAGTAAATTACGTAACGATAAATTAACATTTCTTCTGTTCATAATGATAGAAGGAAAAGTTGCATTTTGCTTCTTCTTGTATGCAATCTGCTACTACAATCACAGTACAACTTGAAACTTGCTTACGAACAGGTGAAGTCAATAAAGCGAGAACGCGAGGCTTCATATTCTCAGCCTATGTGAACTTGTTGTGCATTATTGCATTATTATACTCAAGCGTTCATTGTGTGCCAAGCTTGTCATGTTCCTAGTGCATTGTACATAGTTAAAGATTTTCCTTAGTACGAAATCAGAATTGCACAAGTTAACAAGTATTTAAAAGAGAATTAATCGTACAGAGAAGAATGCAACATTTTTACTGGCGTCAGTTGAGAAATTCTCTGAGACCTTGAAATATCTTTGCCGAATATTGTTGTTTGTGTGCCTGAATTTGTCATCATCTCCTCTTTCCTTTGTGCAGTACTGTGCAGACAAGACGCAAGGCAAGTTGATTCGATAGCAAAAGGTGAATTGAATTGAAGACTGGCTGTATCTGCTTTTCAATTAATAAACAATGCGTGGCGTGGACAGACGCCTGTGACATTCAGGAGTGAATAGCAATTCATTTGGAAATGACAGTTGCAGAGTGGGCCTCTGCGACAGCTCCGTCGTTTTCTTGAGCCACTAGAGTGCTAAATTGAAAGTGTTTTCATGTGATCCGTTGAGGCAAGATGGAATTTACAATTTGCAAGCATTTGACATCAATAATCTTGTGAAGCCTACGTGAGACCGAGCAGGGTGCTTCACTCATTCGTGAACAAACAGTCTTTGAGCAAGCAACGTGTTTTAAGTGAAAATTACGTCAGCGGTTGCATTGCACTCGTGCTGGTTGTAAAATTGTCTTTTTGACTAGTTGACTATGAGGCTTTGCGAAATTAATCGGCGAACTGAAAACTGCGTTCAGCCGTTTCATTTTTCCAGGTGATATGTGCTAATTCAAAACATTCGCGTGCTGAGTATAGTACAAGTTTCCGGTTTCTAAATATTACAAATTAGATGTGAGCTTGCGAGAACTTTTGGTAGCTGATTGAATATGTGCATGTGAACGCGTGATTTTGTGAAATGAAGCCGACATTCACCACGACTTTGCACATAATCGTAATTTTAAACTAAGAGTTTCTGGAACCTGGACAAATTGCTATGCAAATCCAAGCAAAGTTTGACAAGCGTTTTGTGAATTTATGTCCGCGAGGCCAGAGTTTATGTACAAAAATGGTGTTTTGAGTCCATTTTAGGATGCAATGATCTCAAGATAAAACCGGAATCAGATTTATTGTCATGATTGATTTTTTATGGTGCTCGCTGCATTGTTTAGTGCTGTAATGTTGCTGTTAATTGTGGTTGTTAACAAAGGCCAATTATGGACAGATCATTCCGGGCAATAAATTGACCAAATGAATTTGACGAAAACACTGCACTGGCATAAATCCAGTTTCAAGTTCTTATCGGCAGCTGAATCTTGAAAGTTCGAGTAACAGTGAAATACTCGCATACATTTGCGGATGAATTAGAAGTTCTTAATCTGTTTACCAACCGAAGTGATTGACTGATGATCTGTTGGCTTATTTAATGAAGTGTAAAACGTAATAATTGGTCTGCACATCTTTAATCAGAGAATCCGAAGAAAGATCGATGACCTTGATGAACTTCAAGTCAAACTCAGACACGCGGAAAACTGGATTGTTGCTATTTGGCGAGAATCTTACTACGCTCATTATGATAATTGGTTCATTGTCTTGCTATCAGAATTTCGCCCGCAGTTTAAAGTGTTAAGCTATTAAACTTCATTAAAAAGAGGATCCACTGTAAAAAGTGGATTCGGGCTGACTGGTCCACATGTGAAACAATTCAAGTGTGAATCGTCTGAGTAGCAATTACTGACATTAGGGTACTTAATCATTTTTAAGAAATGACCCTATGATTGACTTAAACAGTTAGGATTTAAATCAACGATCATCCTTCCTTTTGCTGGCTGAACCCAACTTTGTTCAATTTTAATAAAAAATGAAGCGCAGAACCAAACTCAAGAATTCTCGAAAGACGGTGACGACCATGTCCATGTTTGACGAAGATGAGTCTGTGCTTGAATACAGCGAAGCGGTACTCGCTTCAAATCTCCGGCGAAGAGTTTATAACAGCGAAGGTCAGCTTTCGGATCCTTACGCGCATTATCTGTGTCGATCCCGTGCATACATTCTGCATAGAAGGTAAGTAAGTGTGTCAGCAGAACTCTAACAGCTCATTTTGCATTGCTTGCTCCGAATCGACTCGACTGATCTAGATTTCTCGAGTCTCAATCTTCTTTCATTCGCTCTTGTTGCTGGCGTTGCCGTTTAGCTGTAGACTATCATTGTCCGAATTCGCAATGGAAACATTTGCATCATTATTTCGTATGATGCTCGCATTTTTTATTTTTGGCTCAATTGTTATGTTTGTAACTCATCATAACAATTGTATACTGGTTTTGATTTATATTTCATTTCGTTTTATTTTCACGGTTGAAGTATTGCATTGTTTCCATTTCTGAGTGCCTGCTTTCTGGGGAACTTGAATTTTGTTTACTTCTCAAGATGAACAACATATGCGCTCGTTGTAATAAATTGAAGAAATCTTTATTTAAAACTTGATTGAACATTGAGCTTGATTTTGAACTAGTGAATTGGATTTCAAAGCAAAGAAGAATGATGAAAAGGTAAATGTAAAGCTTCCTGCGAGTGCGAATATGCGAATGCGAACACAGTTTTATAAAAAGAGTTTGACATGCAATCATCAAGAAAAATTGTAAGCATTTGCTGACAGTATTAAGAATCTCATTTGTAACTGCATCGGATTCATCGGAATGAAATGAGATTGAGGAAGTAGGTCTCGGGCGGATCACATCTGGGATTTTGTGACGTTGGGTTATTTCAAAATCAGTGCATCAGATTGATTGAGGATTGGATTGCGTGAGGCTAGATGCTAGATGATGAAGTTCATTTCAATGCTTTCCCTTGGATGATGTGCATCTGCAGAATTGGCCCACCCAACAAAACAGGACAAACGCATGTGAAACGAAGTGAAGGTCTCCATTAATTGTTACTCATTTCAATAATTCTTTAACTTAGTTCTTAGGTCTCAACAAATAGCTGCGAGCAAGGATAATCAAAAGTAGATTTCTCTCTTTGGTCTTTGAACTCAATCAGCATGTATCGATGTCGGCTTTTCTTTTAATTAAAGCTTGTACCTAAAGTTCATAAAAATAATGTCAAGGCCGAGGTTGACTCACAATTTGTTCTCAGGTTTAACTCAGGCGGAGTACGTGATGGACTTCGTTCCAGAAGACAAATAAGACTTTCTACCGCTGTGTGACACATAGTTAAGTTCATGAAGCAAAATCGAAGCATTGTTAAGACACGGTTTCTTATGCACTTACAAACATTCAGGTTTCAGACATCAGTCAGCGTACCATTCGTTTACTTGATTGTGCTTGATTTATGTTATTATGTCATTATTCCGGCGCGTTGCAATTTGGAAATATCAAAAACTTCAAAGAGATTTTCAAATGAGATTAATGTGGGCTTTCCTGACGATGCTGCTTACGATATGTGAGTCAGTAGAATTTTCCCACCAGCATGGGATAATAATTTAAGGTGCGTGCTAGCCTGTTACTATCATTTATGCACGTGTAACAGCAGCTACTTGCTCACCGGTCGTCTCATAAACTTACGAGCTAACGCTCTTACAAAGTTCCAAAAGAAGTGAAAATCTGATTTTGTAACACGCTAATACTGAGGCTCTTGGCTAGTGGTTGGCGTGTTTCGTTCTCAGAACTTTCTTGATTATGCAAACCACAGACCCAACATCCAAAACAGTGAAGGCCACGAAAGGTGCTGAAATTCATTCTTGCAGTGCTGGGGTGCAGGTCTTGCGAGATTTTAATTACAATCTTTTTAATAAGATGCTCGTGCTCGTCTCATTGTCGTGAGAAGTTCTGAAAGTGTAAATGAGGTAGCTGAGAACGAAGCAGATATTAAATGTTCATGTGTCCGGGCGCGGAAGGCATTTTAAGATTGGGTTAAATTAGAGCACCTGCCATTGGGATTGAGTCTGCCATAAAAATATTATCTTTCGATTATGATCTTGATTCATCATATAGAGCTCCTGGCAAGATAAAGCACCTGCCCACACAGCAAAATTTTTGCCTCAAAACCGAAAACATCATACGACGTGTGATCGTGTAGTTTAACTATTCTGCTTATGAAGATTCGATTTGATGTGATGCCTGTCTTGATTCTTGGTCCCGATTTCTGAATGAAGTTTACAGTATGCTCTCTAATTAACTTCACACATTACCCTTATTTGTGCATGGAAGATTCCCGTATAATGATAAGCCTCCCGCAATGCTGTTGTAATTCGATGCCTGCTCCTGTCTCGAAACCATCACATCGTATCCTGCAGGTTGTGCTTTGTTTAGGAAATGCGAAACAGTTATAATTAAAACGGAGCAGCGCATCATGTCAAGAAACTAGACACTTGTAAACATGCGCTTCATATCTTGTCTTGTCTGCTAGTGGTAGACCACAAGAAGCGTTTATTGCCTCTCTGAATTAAGTAACCTGTCGTGCAGATTCGTAAGTCTGGGGAATTTTCCGTGGTTGATTCCTGCCACAGAAGAATTTTAATTCCTGGATTAGCAGTAGCAGTCTGTCTGAACTTTCAACTTCGGGAGTTGAATGAACCAGAACCACGTGAATGCAGATTCGTAATCCAAAAGAGCATAGAGTGTAATGAATCTTGTTTCTTATTATTATTCTAAATCACAAGAATTACCTCAAACGGGGAGGAATTAGAATGGATTAGGATCACACAGCATCACTCAAAGACCGCTAACTCGATCCTTCCTTGTTTTATTATCCAATCATAATCTCGTTAGGACGTGATTAGCGGCAACTTTGGCAATGGTTTGTGGTTCCACGACGGTAATCGGGAAGAGGTCAACGGATTGTAAACTTGCCTCTGAATTGCTCGAGAACATTTTACACGCAACGCGATGTCAATTCTTCGGTACACACGAACTTGCATTTTGAAGCAACGTAGCTAGGCTTGTAGGCAGTTGATGCCATATTTCCTCAATTACTGTTTATTGGAGATTATTTATTGTAAGAGACGATGCGATGCAATCCAACATTGATGCTTTATGGCCTTATCATTAAATTAGCATTCCAAGTGCATCAGTGAAAGTGCATTTCGTTGTTTTGAAGGCTATTGCGGAACGTTCTTTTATGCGCCAAGCTGTTAATTAATATTAAGATTTATTACGAATTGTGGGAAATTAATAGAGTGCCTATGCATGATTTACTTAAACATTGCACAGAATTCTTGTCTTTTACTAAAGCAAACTCATGATTCATAAAATGAACGTTAACGTGAACATGACACGATCTGAAGCGAATTCACGAATTAATATTTAGCTGCTGCGCGAAATCATAATATCCCTTAACACATGTATCACGAACTTCATTTCATTTCGCCTTTCGCTCGAAGTATTTATTTTGAAAGACTTGTAATAAGAGGAATATTGCAATGCACTTGCTTTGTAATAGCTTCACTTCAATTTTTCAAGGAGTTGTAAAATTTTGAAAGATTTGACCTCCGGTAGGACTCAAGTGTAGTAGCCGAAGACATAAACTGAAACCAAGTTCGGCCGCAGCTGGCATCTACAATTAAATGTTTGAGAATTAGGGTGAGTTGGCAATGTCTCTCGCTTTGGCTTAAGATGGAAATGACTTGATAAATTCCGCGCTTGACATTCACGTGTGTCCTTTATTCCAAATTCTTGAAGCGCAACAAAAGTTGGTGAAGCATCAAGTCAAGAAGAATTAACACCTTTAATCACTCAGAAGACGTAGTGAGAATTTACTCGCAATGAGTATGCGAAGCATATTGAGAATTAAGTTCACTTAATTGAGATTCATGTCATGGATTGGTGAAGAAGACAAGAAGGCTTGACATGGCGTGGCGACTTTGATGACATACATTTCACTTCGGCTTGTACGTATACGGGTTCAGAGTCAGGATTCAGGATGTGCCACGATTAATGTCTGTTAATGGAAATTTATGGGAGAGCAAGGTGCCGAGAGTGCCGACTTGCTCTCGGAGAAGTAAGCCGTGATCAATTCGGTCTCATAATTAATTGCCAAAACAGGCACCGCGAAGTTTATGGCACGCGCCGACAAGATGTTGAACCGGATTGTGCGATTGCCACCTGGTTTTGATGTTTGAGTTTTGAGTGAATTGAGAAATTTTAAGGATTTATCGCCGCTTCCAACGGTGAAGTTGACTTTTTATCGTAAATAAACGCAAGTAGAAATGTGGAAAGCGGTTTGATTGCTTTACTAATTTGCTAATCGGGGAGATTGGAAACGGTAAACAACGTGAAGGTTTTCACACTTGATTCTGTTTGCTTACCCAAAACAAGACACGACGACATTGTTGCGTCATTTCAGGCCAACGAATCGAAGGCTTTTATTCTGGCTTACTACTTTTTTGCCAATACGTTGCCACTTGTCTAATGAGCTCTATGATTTCTTTTGAGGGTGCGGTTCAAGCAATCAGTTGCATGGATTCATGAGAATTTTACGCACTGAAAGACTAACTATTCCGTTCCTTTCAGTTGAAGTTGTCTCGACTCCAATTATTAGTATGTAAATTATTGAGCAATTGTGATTGTTCACGGTCTGATTTTCTTGTCATGAGAAACTTGGATTGGATTCTTGAAACTTGTATTTTAAAAACCTTAATTATTTGTTATTGTATTAATTGCTGATTTTTATTATCGCCTTCGCGAATTAATTTAAATATTTGTTGCCGCCCTGCTGCTGCGGTTGATTTCGCATTTTTGCATGAGCTCTCTTCAATTACCATTAGCTTTTGCTGAACCATGTGTAACAATTCTGAATCCTAAGTTGGATGAGTACAACTGGTATTTCCGTTTTCTATCGCGTGCTCCCTTTTGAGCAGAAAGGAATGTCATTGTTGAAAGCGCCAAATGGAGTGACAGGTTTAGGGCAGTCGATCGGAAAAGGAAGTGAATCGTCTGCTCAATTGGCATATGTGAACAACACGTACACTCACGTGGGATTTGGGGACTCATTGTTTGCTTTGACTTTTTACAAATGTAATGAGTAAATTGTCGTAGTATTTCAAACCCAGCTAATTGACGACGCATTGAAAGAGCTTTTGTAGGAAACGGAAACAGCACAAAGTCCAAGCAGGATTACGCGCATGTACAGAAGCCGGAGGATGCGACAAAATTCTCAGCGCTTTAGCGAAAGAAAGACTGCAACTTTCTACAGTGTTCTTATTGCTTGTGGCATATAGAAAGTTATCAATTCTGAATCATACTGATAGGCATCAACATCAATCTTCAAACTGAGATAAACAAAGAAAGAGAGCATTGGAGAGTTCTCGAGTGGTTGTATTTTGCCATTCAAATCGTTATGCGCGTGGTCGCGTGGTCCGACTTCAAGGAAACCTACACTAAATAGTAAAATGATTGCATATTTATTACACTTCAAATTAAAATAATCTTCCTTTCCGTGGAAAAGGAAAAGATGTTAGCGCCTGCAACCTGTTAATTTGCACTCATGCGGTAGAGTTTGCAAGTATTCTGCTAATAATAATGCACAGCGAAGGTTTTCAACTGTACTCAAAGCTCGCATTATATCTATTTGTATTGTTTTGAATGAATAAATATGACAACTTACGAGAATGGAAGGTCACTCGACTAATTCCTGAACAGGCACGAATAAAAGATTCTGATGAAACAGAAAGATTATGAAAACAGTCAGGATTTGCACCAAAGAACAGTAGGACGTTGGGTGGAACAATTTCGACAATTTTGCGTATCATTTACATTGACATGTGAATGCATTTTCTTGCACTTCCTCCCACACTGACTGACGGCTGATAAGTGTGCAGATTGGTGCCATTGACGCTCAATTCTTCAACTTACATGTATGCTTTACGGTGTTTTTTGGTCCACTTTATCATTATCATCCTCATCCGTGCTCCTATTCCGTCATTTCTGTGATACCAATTACAAAACAGTGGCCCTACCTTTACGTTTACCTTGTGGCAAAGACGATGAGAGTGCACTTTGTCATTGACTTTATTTACCCTTTTCCCTCATGAATAATGTTCATGTAAATACGTTCAACGTTCATGAATGATGGATGAGGACTGAGGCTGAAGAGGAGCTGGGGCGCAGTGTCTAAGTAATTGGTTCAATCGTTCAAGGATTCATTACCATTACCGACCCGACGCGATTCTATTTTTCTATTGTTAACCGAGGTTTTGACACCTTGAGTTTATTTGTCTTGAAAGACAAGGCAGCGCAAGCACAAAAGGCTGACTTGGAATTAATTGCCAGCAGCATAACGGGCAAATATCATTCGCAAAGTTCTCGACGAGCGGTCACGTGGAACGGTGAAACATTAGCAATTAACCGCATCAAATGCCCGTTGTCGTTAATGTAATATTTTCATTCTTTATGAAGGTTGCGCACGCCGTTGCTCGCTCGTGGGAAACAGCGACCCAAGTGCAATGCAGTTTTACTGGCTACGGGCAACGGTTCACTATTTACTCCGTGATTGCAGGTCATTGTTCACATCCTTTATGATGTAAGAACTGACCAAGTGAAAAATTAGTTTTTGGCTTTACGACCAAACACTCTAACATTCATAATGCTGTTGTATCGCCTGTTTATTGCTTGCCGCACTTAATTTGGGAACTGTACTTGCCACATGCGGGTGTGCGCACTTGAGACTTCATTATGTGAACGTGTGTGATGCGTTTGCATTTATTGCCATTTCCCAACAACGCAACAGCGAATTATGTTCAATATGTAAAGGTTTATTGTCGGTGTAGGTTGTAAAATGTAACTTGTGAGGTACAATTTTGCATATTCTGTCATCAAGGAGGAGTTGAATGAACGATGAATTGATTAATTGACTACCGGCAGTGGCAGTATTAGTACAAATTTCAGATGTCCGTGATTGATTATTGCTATCAGTGTGGAGCAGCATAATAAGGCGTCAGATAATTGATTGATGGGAGAAGAAGATAAGTTCAATTTGGTAGTCGCGACACAATTACAATTACCTCATTAATGAATTAATGATAATTTTACACTCGTACCTACGTTGAAAAGTAGAAAATAGGCTCACATTAACAACTACAGTTCGAAAAGTATAATGCAGGGCGTGAGTGTCTTGGAGAATTGGCTTTTGGACTGCCACTGTGCTAAGCTGTCGATCATAATCACTGGCACTGATTTGTGGTTCAACCTGGTCTAAAGGAAGCATGTTATTTTTCATGAAAGATCGATGATATTAGTTTGATTGCTAAACTCTAACGTTTGAGGAAGTTTCTGCTCATTACTCGGATCGAGGAAAAATTAACCTCCGAGATTGAGTTCAAAAAGAAGATTCGTTCGTAAACAGTTTTAATGAGTTTTAGATTCCAAATGATACTTACTTCAATTTGAACTTTAGACAAAGCTAATGAAGCCTTCGTTTTTCCATTAAGCCAAGTCGAATTTCAAACTCTGGAATTTTGAACTGTGATTCATTCCACAGGTAATTGGTAACATTCAACTTTAACTTATTCCGCAAGGTACAGCAGAAGAAGCTAGTTGTTGTTTTCGAGGCTGAAGATTTCAACAGTGAGCATAGTTAAACCAGAGCAGACATATTCATAAATGATTTCCAGTGGGAAAGAATTATTATAGCTCGTAGCCCATTCAAATGCTTCTTAAAACACAATCTTCTGAAACACGTATTTCATAGTTGATGCGTCTGGTGCTTTTTGCAATTAATTTCGGGACGTTTCAATTTTCAAGCATGCTTGGCACGAGCCGCGGCAAGACATTAAGAAGAGCAGATGATAAATCTGTTTACCAGAAGTGCACTGTATCGAAATGCGGTTCAGTAATCAACAATGTGTGTAGGAACCATCTTTGACTTCGCCGAAAAGACTGTTCACTTGTACTTAATTTCGTATTTACAAACTTGAAGCCTGGCAGCAAGCACCGAAACAGATGCGACGTCTTGACTGTGCCCGTGCCATGACATGCTTCATGTCTTTTTGACACACTGCTCGGAAAATTGTTGCCAGATTCTCCAGGTTCTTCTTGCGTCTTCGAAATGTTTTCAAAAAAAAAGTTTCTACAAAACATCTGGCCTCCAGAACCGAGGAAAGAGTATTAACAAGTCGTAAGCCTGGACCTCCACTTTTTATGCGCTTTGTTGCACTTCGTTGATGGTTCTAATATATTATTAACAAGCAATCAAACACTGGCAGTCAGGTAAGGTAAGGCAGCAAGAGACCCGGCCCGACCGACCGTCAGTCTACCACCTGTCTTGCTCTGCTGAGCCCTGTGCTGTCAGCCAGGAGCCGAGCCGAGCACGAACCAAAAACATAAAAGATGTTGATTTTCTCGATAATAACAAGAACGACAATTTATAGCATACGTGCAGCAAGAAAGGCAAGGCAGAAGGAAGGCTCCCTTCATTATAATTGAATCATACGCGTACCTTTTCCATTTTCTTTCCAATTGCTCCCATCTTACGTGGTGTAAAATGAACTCGACTCAGATTTACAATTTACGGTGAACATCTGCTCTTCGGTGGCTGGCAGGGCAAGGCAGCAAATGTCTTGTCTTGTCCCGTGAAAGGTTCGTGTGGCTCAAATTATTGGGGCCAGAAATAAAAATGCGTAAGTGTAGGTTAGTTAGCAAAAGGAGAGCAGAACAGAGCCGTGGACTGTGGATGGCTCTGATTTCGAGCGCATGGCATGGATTTGGATTTTGAAAAATTAGAAAAACACAGCTGGGCAATACGACGGCGACTTGTTGAGCTTAATGCATGACGTCTGCCTGCCTGGTTCATATTGCATTACGATACGAGACTGTTAAGTGATCTTTTAACGACAATGTGCTCATGTTCGTCTTCGTCTTAAGGAACGACAAGAGACTGACTAATGGTTCAAGCGCAGATGCACATGTTTGTGTTAAGGGCCACTTGCTTACTGAAGTGCAATGCTGAGTCAGCCTGCAGATGCAGCTAGAGGGATGCTGGAATACAGAGTGCGTGTATCAAGGCAGGACTGGGATGGATTACCCTCGGAGCTAATGCAACTTCTTACTGCTTAGCCCTTTTTCTTAACAGCCTTCCTCAAGAAATCCGTTTCTTACTTATACCATAGTCTCGGTTGTTGTTGTTTGTTGACTCATTCGATTGTTGGCAGTCGCAAAGTCTGGAGATCGTTCTTTCGTTCTCGTGAAGCAGCAGCGGGCTGATTTTCGTTCGTTACTTCTTTCCACAGCAAGCGAGTGATTGTTTTCCAAGTTTCGTCTCAGCTAAAAAAAAGTCTTCAGTTTGACTTTTCTCCGCCGGAGAACAATTACATTGATTATTTTGAATTCTGAATAATTTATGTGTTTTTAATTTGAACATAAGCATGTACATCATTGTGTTGGTTCTGTGCAAGGGTGACTTTTGCTGAGAAGGGGCAGTCGAACATATTGCTCAGTTTTTTAATCATTTGAGGCATTCACCCATAAAATACGTTCAACATGTTGATTTGTATCGCTGAATTCGTGAACCCAATCGCGTACGTCGGTGGCGAGTACCCGGTCTCAATTCTCGGTCCCATACAAGAAGATGAGGTCGAGGCAGGCGACGAAGATGATTGTTCTTCCAGTTCAGCTTCATCGGATTCGGCTCGAATGCACAAGAATGAGTCTGTCTGTGGCAGCTGTCGCGATTGCAACTGCAGAGAAATCAGAGCGAAGGGGAAACCGACAATTGCAGCGGCAGCGACTGATGCCAAGCCAATGTCAACGGCAGTGTCACCTGCGCCGTCCTCGAATGTCTCATGTGCAGTTTCTCCTTCAAGGTACGTAACGAGTAACGATGCATTAAGTCATTTGATGAACTCTAGAGAAATACAAACCACAAACTCCAAAAATAATACAATCTCACGTGTCACGTCAAAGTCAGCCAAGAGATTTTTAACACATTACACCTTGGCATTCAAGCCCAAGCACCATTAACACTAATATTCAAATGAGATGAAGATGAATCTCAGCCATGCATGCATTACGTCGCGTTGTTCCGTAGCGTGCATTGTCATATTATTTTGAAATGGTGCGGCTGCATCCATTCATGATGACGGCGTTTCGCGGTTTGGGTTTCTATGCGGTCTAATAAACATAAAGATGACAAGATATTTTTATGATGACTTTCTGGGTCTCCGTGCGTACGTGAGTACGTGTGCGTCTTCCCTACGAATCTAATACATGCCATACAATTTCAGACAGAATCTCAGTGCACGCATGACGATGCCAATGGCAAGTACCTTGGGTGATCTGATCTGTGCGCTCATACTTAAATACGCGCATGAATGAATTACATTCCAATCTTGACTTGCATACCTGAAAAATAATCGTATTGTGCTCTTGCGTTGTAAGATTTGACTTGTAGTATGTCTTCTTTTGTGTTCCTTTTCTTCTTGCATAATGAGTAAAAGAAGAATTCCAGCCGGGTAGGCAAGACTTTGAAGTGGACTTAACTGGGTTTGAAGAAGGCTAAGATTTTTGAAGTATAGATACTCTTTTCTATGCTAATTTGGCATAGATTCCTCGATACTCTTTTTTCTAACTCGTGGAGTGGCCATGTGAAATGTGCTGCGCAATATTCCTCTCGTTTTCACATGCTCGCATCAGGATTCATGGTCGTGAAGCAAGTGTGAGCCAATTAGTCAGCGAAGAGGTAAAATCGAAATGCGCGATATATTATTTTGCCTTGATTTAGCATGGCACGGCATAACAGTTGGCAGTCGTGAATATGGCCGTATTTTGAGACGTCAGTCGCAATTTACATATTTGAAAGTCATATTCCGTAAAGCAATCATTTGAAGTTTGTGTAATTAGAGTGAGTTATATTTCTGTGCTCTTCGGTGTGAATGTCGGTCGGTTCTTGGCTCGACTTCACTTTCCTGACACTTTCTCTATTTTCTTGACATAGTCACGACAATGTGTGGCTGACTCATCTTTCTTGGAGAAGCAGTAGAAATTATGGATAATTCAAGCTGCAAGCTCTTGCGCCCAACGAGACAAGAATCTTGGCAAGGCACATGCCCGCCTGTGTCTTCGTCACAGCGTGTTACGAATAAAGGCGTGTGACTTTGGCTACAAATACAAATTTTGGCAACGTTAAGACTAATATTTGTATTTGCCATTTGCTGTGCTCTTCAAATAGTTTTGTGCTTTTGTAAGATTGCTTGCAGATATCAGAAAGGTCGCCATTCGCTATTGTGCATCGTTGTCGTGTGCATTGTCAAGTCGTCGTTTTCACCCAAATAAGAGTAAGGTCTATGTATTTGCAAGGTTGAACTGTTGAAATCTGTGTCCAGGCGAAATGTGGAAGTTTGCAAGTGTTCAGTGTGGCAGTGTCATTATGGAATTTTGTAAATCAACGGCTTAACGAGATCTGAAATGGGAACGTAAGTAAAAGATTTTAGTAATGACGCTATTAAAGCATTCACAAAGCACTACCATGCAGTAGTCAGAATTACGTCCGTCATATTTACACAACGGTTTTCAAATTAAGGATATCGAAATAAATTATGGTGTGTATCTGCACCAGCGAAAACAGCTGAAATTAATCCATTTTAGACGTATTTGAAACTTGTTGTTAATATGGCTGTGTTTACCCAACTGGAGTGTGTGTAGCATGATTCACTGTGTAAGCACACGTCTCACGTCCTCTGCCCTTGCATTTCCAGTTCATGTCTGTAGCCCGCACCCGCACTGATAATCAATGTCGATTTTTATGTTTCCTGAATTGCGGCCATGAGAAGGATTGCTTTGAGAAATTAATTCGATCGTTATTCCTGTTTCAAGTAATGAAGCCTTTCGTACACTCGTTTTACAATGTATGACAGCCTCTGCACCAATTTAGGAAATGGAAGAATTATGCATTTGTCACTCGGTTCAAACAAGCGCAATTTGTTGTGCCAATTTCTATTTTAGAATCTGTCTATTCAGTCGTCGCGTCTTCGGGCGTTTGTGTGATTTATTGTGGTTCGCGTTCTGGCGAGATGAGGTAATTTCTATTTCTGATACCAAAATGCCACACACGCTGTAGCTGAAATTTTGAGATTCAAATGGTTAATTCTTGGAAAAGTGAAAGCATCTGTTTGTAATTTGCACTTACACACATCTGCTGAAAGGGCGAACCCGAAAACATTCCGATTAATTTTAAGCATGTAAGCAAACATGGAGCAGATGTAGGCCAGGTCATGATTTGGATTGTTTTATTCTTGGCGATGGCACAAGAAAACAATCTAAATCGAATTATAAAGTTGTAATGTTGTGGAAAACGACAAAATGAGGTTAATTGTGCTTAGCTGTGGCTTGTTGACACTGCAATCACTCTTCTGCTGCTCGCTTTTTGGCACCTATTAAATGGGCGATGGGCGAGTGATGTGGGTTTCTGTTGTGATGAGTCACTGACGTGATTATCACAAAACAATGGCGAATGACTCTTAAGATCGTAAACTTTCCTTTCGCGCTTTAGGTGCTCGAATTTTCTCGTGCATATTCATACTTTAACCTTCATGCATTATTAATTTTAGTGCTATTTTTATGGCAGCGGCTCTGATGCTCTGTGCTATTTAGAGAAGCTAATCGTTTCTGACACATGATTGATTGTTTCTGTCTCTGTGCTGGTATTAAGCTTCTAAAATTGGAAGCTGCGTGTATGCGCACAATAAGTTTTAAAAAGAGACACGAGGTAATTAAAGATTAATTGAATCCAGGGCAAAAATTGTAAGAGACAGCCTTGACATTAGCCTTTGTATTCAGAGAAAAGTGAGGACTTGGCGAGTAACAATGTAGCATGGCATAAATTCTCTCAAATCACACACGAGGCATTCTCGCCTTTTGACATTAAAGACTTCCAGGAAACTATTTATTAGTAGAAATCAAAGATACAGAAATAGCGCATAAGTGGAAAACCCGTGCATCAAAACAGCTATTGACGTCCTAGAGTCCGAAATCAGGCTCCAGTTTCAACCGGTTCGCGACTGGAACCAAAATTCGTAGGTTAATGAAAGAGTATTCGATGTGGCTCTACTGGACTCGTGGTTTGTTTTTTGACAACTTGTGGACTGTATGTCTTCAAGACTGCATGGGCACGTGTAGCATTTTGTCCTTTAAATGTCCAATGTGCAAGACAACAGCGGGAGCAATGAATTGGAGACAATTTTCTTCGAGAACCCAAACGAATGCAAATGAATTCCAAATTATTGTGTAAACTTGTGTAGACAATGAACTAACCCGTATATATTGCTATCTGTGCTAAATGTGTGGGATTGCCATAAACATTAAATGGTGACACTGGCCAAATATGGCACTGTCACGACTGTGCTATTGACAAGTTCCAGTTTCTGATTGCACAAAAATGCAGTCTCGTTTAATTGAACTGGAAAAACAGGAACTGCATCTATGGACTTGCGACCGCAGTCAGCAGACTCCAGGTCGCGCAATCGTTCACGTATTCTTTTTCTCTGCCATACATTCTGCATGTGCATTCCATTGCAGTGCATTGCATTCCCCAGTTCAACTTGAATTGCATACAGTTGCATGGAATGCAATGCAAAGATTGGTTTTGCTGGTCTCTCTGAACTCTGGAATGTGCATGAATTTTGTGCACGTAGTGCATTTTTATTTCATGTCAGCGGGTATATCGAGTAAAAAATTCTTGTCCGTATTTGGACGTGATTCATTGGCTCATCCTTTTAATGCTGAGAGAAAGACGGACTGCCGTGGCATGCATTTTCTTTTATGGTTATCGAATTTCCATTGTAATTATAATGTGTTATGGATAAAAAGATTGCGTGCTCTGCTTGCTCGGCATTTGCTCCAGCAGCGAATGCCGGCAGGACAGCAAGACAATGTGTAATATGCAATCTGCAGCATATCTCATAAAAATGCATTGCATACCTTGTAAAGATGTAATAATTGACATTTATGCAGTGTAGAACTGCAGTGTACTGCCATTGCGCGTGATTCATTCTAACAATGACAGCAACAGTTTGTAAGTTTCACGATGTGCATCTGTAAATCTGCATGTTGCCAGCCAGCCAGCAGCTTTGGCTTACAGTTACATTTAGTTAGCTTGTGAAGTTCGTAGTTCGTGGTTTTTATGATGTATTTTATTATTGGTTTAGGGTTTTGAATTTGACGTAAGCAATAAAAAGTGGCCAATTGCGATCCTTCTCACTGCTCTCCGCTTGTCCGCGCTGTAGTACAATATTTTAAGAGAAAAGCATTCATAATTCACAATTCACGGGTTAATGATTTTGATATTTATAGACTCTTTCATTAAACTGTTGTTGCTCTTAAATTTCAGTTTAAATTATTGTGACGTCCATCATCGCATTGCAAATGCCAAACGCGTAATAATCCCATGCGCGCCTCGCAATTATGAATTTTTCCCGTTGTGTAAAGAGAAAGAAAAGCCGCCCATGTAACCCAATGCAGTGGAAAAAATAACAAGCATCACCAAATGCCAGTGTTCATATTTGAGGTTTATGGCTTGGTGAAAAGAATTTGAGTTTAAGTTTAAAGTGGTGTTGGGTTTCAGCTCAGTTTAAGCGCTTAAAGTTTAATTCTTGATGTGCGCACAGTTTGAGTTTGACCGGCCTGGCCTGGAGAGCAATTTAAAATATTCATAAATGCCATCGGACAAGTTCTTGCATTTGTGTCTATCGGCACCATGAACTCCTTGTGTACTCAAACCTTGCTGTGCCATTAGTTTAGCTTCAGCTCTGCCTCTCGTAACCTAATCTTCGTGCATTACATAAAATTATTATATCGCATAACTCGAACGTACGCCGTAACTCGTTTCTACACTGCGTCATGTGATTTGATGCAGGAAAAAAAAAGTGAAATGAGAAATTGCACAGCTAAACTTGAATTTAACGAGTATAAACTTGGGCTTGAGTCTGGGTCGTGGCGTGACGGCGAATTCATACACTCACATTACCCATTACTACTACGAGTACGATTGCTCTCAGCCTAGCCATAAAAAACAAAAGAATTAAGAGTCGATATAGAATCATATAAAATTCCATTCCATATGCTTAGCATTCGCGCAAATTGGATTTATTCGTTCTAGTGCAATGCACGAACCCAGTCAGCAGTCAGTCAGAGTTTTGTTGTCAGTGCGCAGTCCACAGTGCAACTTTCTTTTGGACGCTGCGCTGGCTGCAACGCGCTACTCAACGCACCGTCGATAAAGTTAATCACTACGATTGTGGCTCTCATTACGAGATCATCTTTGCCAGCAGCAGCAGTGGCGAGGTGATGAGTTTCACATTTTCCCACGTTACGGACTTAAAACAAAACTCAAAACTTGCCGTTATCAAAGTCCAGTCAACTGTTTGACTAACTTCATTCTCCATTGTCTTCTGACTTTTCGTGACATTGTGCATGTGAGTCGGTTATCATCGCTGTAAGTACCTGCCTTTGTGTTTGGAGCTTGTGCGGTGAACTGTAACTGGTTAATGTTCTGAGTGCTATTTATCTAGCCCGAGAAAAATAAAAACAATTGAATCGTGTTGAAAGATGTTTCCTCAATTATGGCAATGGAAAGGGCTGGAATTCAGAATTTTTGAGTGCGTATTTGTATAAGGCGGTTTTGCCGTGAAGCAAAGAAAGAAAGCATCTTTGTGTGATTAATGCCGACCTTCAATCTTTGGGATTCTATTCAACCGTAAATTGAACTCTGTAAATTGACAGGCGAAAGAGTTTTTAGCAAAATTGTGTAATCTTACGAAAAAAACTCGAGCGGGAATTGAGAATTGTGATCCCGATCACGTAAGATAATGAATATGAATAGTAAAGCTGCTTGAACGAACGAAATCTTATAAGCTGCTGCTACTGGAAAACTGAATGAATGAATGAACACGAGCAGCAGTGAATAGTGAACAGTAAACAGCTTCTCCCGTACTGCAATTGTTGTGCAATGCTTGCAATTGTAGGAGTATAAAGGAAGAGGAGGATTCAAGTTCACCGAGTGCACAAGAGAAAAGAGAAGAGGATGAGAGATTCAATTATTTTCTTTTCAGAAGAATAAACGTAGTTTGTACATATGCGTGTGTATTTATGCTCAAGAAAGGACAGATTTCAAATGCAATAAGCGACTGTGAGTTTTTATACGCTGACATCCAAAAGGAAATCATTACATCACAGCAATCGTGTTTCGTGTTCTCGTGTTTTTCGTTGTGGTGCGAGACATAAACTAATTTTTCATAAAACTCTCAGATGCAAGATGCAATAGAATGCAATGGACACGGATTTTAACGCAACAAAAAACTAAAAGCCGGTACTGGTCGTCTCCGGCTCGGCTCTTCATCTCCATCAACTTAACTCGAACTGAAAAATATTATTTATAAAAACCACAAGAAGAAAAATGGACCGCTACTATGTTTAAATTTTAACATTGTACTGAACAGTAGCAGTACGGTGCGGTGCTATCGAAGATCTTTCTCCCATTTAACTCAATTCAATCCATCTATTCAGCTGTTTATTTATAAAATGAGATGGGTTACACTACTGCGAGAGCAAAAAACGAACAGCAGTACGTAATAATCATCGTATCTCCCTTTTTAAACTGAAAGGAAACTTTTCCATGAGAAGACCATTTGTTGGCAGTCTCAAGAGTACATTGCATCGCGTCTGTGTTGTGATTTGAAATGGTTCAGTGGTCCTTCCCGTTCCAATAATTTTGTATTTATGCCTATTAAAATTGTACTGCTGCTGTGGTGTGGCGCTGTTACTTTTAACGTTCGCGTCGTGTTACCTAGAAATGGATTGTATTGCGTAATACGGCGAAAATTCTCACCAAGCAGTGCAGCCTAAAGGAAAGCAAGACTGTCATTACGGATTTAAGCAACTGGGATGATTTTATTTTAGTTCCAAACTCGTACCCGATCTGGCTTGAGCGAGAAGTGAAGACTGATCTAATGCAGTCACTGTGCAGTGCAACCGCACCGTCGTCCTTGTAGCATGGCCATGGATTAAAATTAAGAAGGAAGCCGTGTCTCATATTTAATCAAGACAAGGACTCATTAAAATTGTGGCTGCCGTGTACGGCGAAGGAAAGAAGTGTCAAGTTCATCATTTATACTTTAGGTGAACTGATGTGAATGTAACTACTTTCAATTGAGGACAAGAATTACAGGCGCAAGCGCAGACGCAATTCTGTGCCTAATTACAAGATGGATCGGTCTCGTTCTCCAACCAACGTCAGCTTGGGGTTGTTGAGTGTCGCAACGGCTGCGACGTCAATACTTAAAGTGCATTCACCGTCGCATAAAGCATTCAACCTGGAAGAGTAAGTCAACTTCGATATTGGTAATCGATGCTAATCCAATCCAGTACGCGATACGCCTGACTTCGAATTTCCTGATACCTGATATGTAGAGTCAAGCAGAAATGGGTGAAATGAATTTTGTTGTGTCGACCTGTTTGTTTGGGAAATGCAAAAGGAAGAGGGCTCATCAATAATTTTTCTGTCTTCGCATCATCGTGTTTCTCACAGTAAATCAAAGACGGTGCTTTCTCTCTGTCAGCGTGACCCACTGAACAAACTCTCAGATTCTAGCCACTGTCTTACCGGGTTTTAGACAAGAGTTCTCACTCGAAAATTGATGTCACAGCTGAATTTTGATACGAGACACTCAAATCTTTACCTGCGATTTAGTTTACTGAAATGTCGAAACATAAAATCATATTTTTAACATATAATCGCATTGACATGTTATAGTTGGTCCTACGAGGACGGTGCTCGCAAGCTGACCAATGCATGTTCAGTCTTAAAGTGCATTTAGTAGAAAGCGTAGCGAAAGTAGTGTAGGCAAAGTGGGCGTAATTCGTGATACTTGGCACAATAATTTCTTGGCAACTAGTTCACCGAAATCTCTAATTTGAGTTTTATTGCCTGTTACGAAGCTACAATTCAAACTGCTTATCACGAACAACTTGCATTCCTTGCTCTTCGACACCTGCGGATAATAAGAAATTAATCGAGTACGCTACACTATAAATGAGGCTTCTCGACGTGTGCGGCTGGCCAGTGATGTGTAATAATCGGCTGTGTCGACTGGTCAAGAAAGACAGGCTGACAATGCAGAATGCAGATGCATGGTTTCTTTTTCTGCCAGTTCATAATCGTATGCACTACTGATCGATTGAATTCAGCTTGTCTTTTTTGAGCCGGTTTAATCCTTCTAATAGCATTGTTCAAATGGAATTGGAATTCGCGCATGTAGAAGACACCTTGCATTCTAACACATAATAGTCTCTAACACAGTTTACTCCTTGTGAAGTGCAGCAGGAAGGAATAACAATGAAAGGGATAGACGAGATGACGCGCGTAGTAAGATTGATCATTGATCTGTTGGATATAGTCGGGCGGACATGGTGGGCGTAAATAAATAATGGCTTCGGTGCTTTTCCAGCGCACGTCATTTTACTCCTTTTATTGGGTTAATGAGCACGAGCCCGTCGTAACTCGTAAATCGTAAATTCTGCATTTTTTGTACGAGCGTGCCGTTTTCTACATGATCTATGAGTTTGTAGTACAGGGAGGGAATCTCGCTCGGATTTACACGCCTCGGCCTCGTCGCGATATTGAATTTCTCGCTTTAAATATTTCATCTTTGCCTGCCTGCCCAGGAAAGGGAACGACAGCGACAAAGCAGCAAAAAACTGTAAAAATGTACACCTGGTGAACTTCGTTTTCGTTCTCTGTTGTCATTTCATCTCTCCGGTATTTCTATTTCTATTCGTATTATTATTTCATTATTTGACACAATACAGGCAAAGCAGAGGAAGGCCGCAATAGAAATCGTAATGTCGAATCTGTGGCGTGGCTTCGTGCTGTGCTGCGAGACCCCTTTTCGGAATCGCGCTTACGACTCAGTACAAGTGAGTACAGAAATAGAAATAGAGCTCTAGAAGAATTGATCTGGAAAGAATTAACGTAACCGTAACGTGGAAGAAATGTAGACGTTAATCGAAAATGAAAGGAGGGTATCGTGCTCCTTCGTCATCGTTTTACAGTCAAGGCCAGTGCACCATACAAAATAAAGAGTCAACATAATTTTTAAGTGGTGGAAAAATTATTTCTGGCGGCCCAAGAAGGAGGTGAACTTCATGCTCCATGCTGATGCGGATGCAGTGCGGAAGCCCGAAAAGGATATATGCAGTGCTTCTCGCACCTTCATCTTGATTTTCTCGATCTGTACAAGGCAGCGGCGAGGTCCGACTGACCGGCACTTTGTGCGGTGGACGAATAAAGAGATTCTAATCGCACAAATTACAGCCTATCATCAAAGTATGGTGCTTTCCCGTGCCGTGTAAGCAAAAGTCGGTGCCCAGAGTCCAGTCTTGAAAGCGATATGATGCAATGTGATGGTGATTTACGTTCTAAGGCTATACACACCAACACGACAGGACACGAAAGCATTCAAAAAGTAGCGAAAGAATGTAGGCTTTGGAATGCTCGAATGCAGAGTGAAAAAGTAGTCATGACTGTCATTACATGTGTGGCGAAACGAAATCATTCCGTAGTACATATTTTATTTGGGTTTACATTAAAATGGAATGCGCTAAGCTACTTTCTTGAATCGAGGATTTTGCGTTAACATGCAAAGAAAAGGATGAAACGAAGCAAAGATTAAAGAGTGTTTCGTGTCGAGTCTCTCAGTCTCAAAAGAATGGAAAATGGGAATAAAATAAAATCGTGAGAATGGAGTGAGTTTGCGTTTACTTCGACTCGGGATTCCATCTGCGTTGAGGTTGTGAACATTTCCAAGTTCCTTTTGCGCATTTGTTCTGGTCTTCTCTCTGGAGAGTCTTCACTCTAAAACAAGCACCACACGTCGAAGAAATTTTGTGTGCTTTTTCCATTTGTTCTGAGAAGTTCTTACTTGGCTCATACGAGTACTTTCTTCTGGCGAGTTGCGAATGCGTGAATTTGCATTCAAAGATGCTACAAGCATACGCTGAAACATTTACACGGTCAATATTTTCGGGCCTGCAGCCACGATCATGACTGATGCTTGCAATGGAGTGTGCTCGAGAAAAGTACTTCCTTATTTGGAACCTAGAAAACGTGATTCTAGTACAAATATTGTAAACATGATGAATCACCGAGCTGCAAGTGAATTTGTTCGCTGCTCTTGAACGAAGCTTGGCAATGCGAGTTTTTGCAAGTTACAAGTTACAACCCAAGCACGTCAGTCTACTTCCACCATTCCAACTTCTCGGAAACCTTAACCATCATAACTTGCATAGCCATGGCGTATTTACGGGTGAGTAAGAGCTACCAGGCGCCGGACAAGGAGATTCATTTTGTGGCACCCAGGGATGAATTATCTTGCAACTATTATTCCATGAGACAACAAATAATAAATTACGCGGTTTCCTTACCTGGAAAACTTTATAGGATTCTCAGCACATGGCGCTTTCATTCATTATTCTCGACGCTCGTAACTTGTGCTAATGCTAACGAGATTTTAATGAAAATTTCTTCGCTGCGCTTTCACGAAATGTGCCTCTTGAACATGATAGCAGAAACGTGTGTTGTTCTCATACTAGCTAATTAGTTTTAGCACCCTTGTCACACATTTTGTAATTCTAGAGCTTTTCCTAGTACGGTTGGTATTTTAATTATGCACTGTACTTGGGTGGAGTGCTTTCGGTTCGGCGCAATGTCGTGTTGATGGATATTGAGTAGGTATTAAGTAATTACTCTGCCCCTTCTACTTCGAGGTTTGACCTTCTCATTACCGGGAACCGGGTACCATCCTAGAAATTTTCCCTGGAAGTCTATTTACGTCAAAGTGTAATGGCAGCAGTGGGCGATGTTCATTTCGCACGCATCGTCTTTAGGAATTGAGAACACTAGGATACTAGGAAGAACGATCAATTTAATGATATAGTTTCACGGCAGGGGAAAACTAATTTAATTCTAGTATTAGCTTTCATGGAACCTGCCTAAACGACCCTGACCAATTTAAACACGGGACGGCGTAGCTGGAATCCGATTTTAAATCCAGGGCACGCTGAAAAATGGAGGATTTCATCTTTCTCCCGTTAAGAAGATTAGCATATTTATAGCCACTAATAGCGTGGTGCCTCCCGAGTGTGGGAGTAGAGAACAAATCACATAACTTTGTGCAAGTGGGAGCGGAAAGCGTATAAGTATGGGAGTATGAAATTCTATTGTCAGATAGACAAACCACAATCGTCAAAGGATAACGATGAAGATCATCAAAGAGCAAGTCCGACTGCCGATTCTAAAAATAGTTCACGTCATATAAATATTTGTTTACTGCAGACTGCAGAGGCAGAAGCGTAAGCATAAAGAAAGAAGCCAATGATGCATTCGAATCCGAGCACGAGCATTATCACGAGGCCGACATTGAATTGAACTTGAATGCAATAGAACTAGAAACTGGAACACTCCTGTCCATTGAATAGGGCATTCCAGATTCGTGCGTGGTCGGTGAAAGATTGAGAGGAGTTTAAAGGCTCAAGAGTTGTTGTTCAGTTGACCATTTTACGTCATGACTGTCATGAGACGGACACGCTGGGCAATGGGTATGGGAATTGGCTGGCTGGCTTCACTCAATGTCAGGACACGTGAGCGCGTGCTGACAGAAAACACGCACAACTCGGGTTGCTTGACCGATTACAAAACCAGGCTAATGCTAATAGGAATCATAGTCGTTTTCGTAATAGTAATGGTCATTTGTATCTCGAACTGGTGTACTACACTGTAAACAAACCATGCATAATGCAAAGAACGCGGAACGCATAGAATGGACGGACAACAAAAGTTATTCGCGTTGGAGACCTGCTTTCTCTCACTTACACTTGACTAGACAGCAAAAGCCAAGAAGAGAAAGTTAGCCCATGTCGATTCGTTAGTATACAGAAGAGCGCGTCGAGGAGAGCGAAAGCGTACGGTTAATGCATTTCATTACGTTGTGTGTATACGGTATGATCCAATAAATAAATAGAAAACTCATGGCCTGGCCTGGAAGAAGTTTACACTTCACCATGTTTTTTATGCTGCTGCTACTATTGCTCGAAATGAAATTTGGTACAACTCGTTTATACTCGATGCTGCAATTTTAGACCTCGTGAAAGAAAGCAGGAGGTATAATAATATCCTAGCTTCTGTTTCGCTTCCAGATACGACTACGATACGGTATCATGATGAAATGGAATAGAATTATGGCTACGAGGTACAAACACGAAGTGCCGCCAGTAAGGAGTGGGACGAGAAGGGTTAGCGTCCGAAATTCCGAGATATTTGAACTAATAAAATGAGAGCACATAATATCCTGCGTGCTGCTTACTCCACCTTTGTTTTCTTCCTTCTCGTCTCGTAGTTTTCTCCCCCACTTGAAATTTTCGTCTTGGTCTCTTCTTGAGTCGGAGTAGCAGTATGAAAGTTGAATTTCTCTCTTAACTTGACTACTACGAATGAGAACCGTGTACTTCTTTGTATTCCTTTCACATTACGATTACGTTAACGTGCGGCCTGGCTGGCTCGGACTTTCCTGGAGTGGCGGCACGGCAAGTGGAGTTGAGGAAAGTTGGGAACTGGCTTGGGTTGTGCACTGTGTTGTGCGTAGGTTGAAGACTTTTGCTTCTTGGGAACATGTGAAAGTAAAATTTTTGTACAAGACCATGCAAGTTCGTAGACCGAAGGTGTACGTACAAGCAGTGTTATTTTACATTGTGGGTGAAATGCAATGAAAAGACTTGCACGACTGGCGAGAGACTTGTAATGGAAGTGGTATTGACTGATTTGGGTTCCTCGCCGTAGCCGAATTTCACCGAGGAACCCGAAAGCTCGTTGTGCAACGAGATGCAAGCAGTGCGTGCAAGGAAAGCAGTAAGCAACGGGCTCTCGTATCTCGTGCATGTACGCACGCATGTCGGCTTTGGTCTCCTTTCCTTCTCTTTTAATGGTACATGTTATTGCATGGCTTTTCCAGAATCGGGTATTTCGCGTTTCGCATTGCTATCGCTTCTCTCCCACACCGAAACTTTCTTCCTGCGAGTGCGAGCGCACCAGTGCTTCAGAGACCGTGGGCCGTGAAGTATTCGTGTCGTGAAGCCGCTGCCGTAGTCGTCTGTCTCCTCCGCAACTCTTCCTTGAGTAGAATTCCAAGCCAGCTAAAATTTTCCAGCAAATTTTTGCAACGAAGAGACAGTAAGTCTGGTTTGTTCAATGAACTATTTTCCAGTCGTCTTTATCCGTGCAGAGCAGTGCAAAATTTACAGTCGAGCCGAGGTACTACTTCCTTAGAAGACTATAAAATGGAGTCTGAGAAGGAAGCCAGGCAAGCGTAAGCTCAAGAGATCGAAGAGTACGAAGAAAATCAACCCCTCTAAAGGAGCAAAAAAAATTAAAAATAGCATTTGGATGCCTTTCCTTCTGCGTGATGCGTGCAGTGCAGTGATCTTCGTCAAATCTTGACTTGCTCGCTCGTCAAGAGCGTTCCTACTTCTAGTCTTCGTCTGTGTCTCACGCTCTCGCGCAGGCACGGCAGAAAGCGATCTCATACATTATTAACATAATTGTGTGTTGGCTGGCGTTAGTTTTGTGGAAAAGTGTGTGAAGTGAAGCATCACATGCGCTTATCATCCACACAATTATTGCCCGCAATAAATGCGGCCGATGCAGAAGTTCACAGTCTTCTGGCTGCGACTGGGTAGCCCTGTTCAGACGACTATCTTCGAATTTTAATGGTCTGGCTTATCGGCTAGCTTCGAACTCAGAAGGCGAGGCGAACGCGATACCAAGAAACTTTTAAGTCAGACCAAGTCGAGTGAGAGTGTTGTCGTGCAAGGCAGGCAAGATTTGGATCGGACCATTTTACTCAAATGCTGTTGATTTTCTAACTTTTCTTCAAGCCCAGAGTCAAACCCAAAAGAAGAGTGAAGTTTCAAGACCAAAAGGGTTCTATTCTCAGTTCTGACTTGAGCTTGATCCCTGCCTGCAGGGTTCTGGAAACGGAAACATTGTTGTAAATTATTTTGTTGTATTTTCAACGTGCTATTGTCGCTGGGCCGCACTGTAGTGCACTGCTGTTTTGATAAGGGTATCCTTAAACAATTACGTTTATTTACAAGACGAAGGACCCTTTAACGCGTATTAGCAGTGTTTAGTGCTCAAGATTTGTATTAAGTGTCTCCGAGAACTCAGCTCAGCGCTGTGTGTGGTTTCAGAAATTATTGTTCACTATTCACCTGAAATAATACAGCACAGCAGAACAGAACAGAATGTCAGCGTCATCCTAAATTATATTAGAGTGGACATGGACACATGATTCATGGTTAGGTTTCCGTGTCGCATAGGCGGTGTAGGTGCACGCATTGTCAACGGAGACGGACCAACGCACAACACAACAGTCTGAAAGCAAAGCCTGATTAGAGTGAACATCGACTATGTGTTGGTGGGAATTTTTCCTTAGTCATCCTACAAACAATGACCTGGTTACAACAACAATGCGTGCGTGGTGCGTAGAGTTGAAAATGTGAATGTGAACGGAGAAATGGAAGTGGACTGATGGAAGATTGAAAACTGAGATTACGCTCAGCAGCAGCACACATGTTCCATGCTCTGCTCATGTAGCATTCATTCATTTGTCAATAATATTCATAAATTAGTAAGACAATAAAATGCTGCATTTGGGTCCTGCACTGCACTGGTAATAAATAACAAAACCTGGCAACCAGAAATCGACATGAGTAACGAACAGGGATCAAGTGCCATAGCCCCTTCGCCTACGTCTTCTGGTCAACAGGGTCAGGCAACTCAACCCGTCACTTCTACGGGTTCGACTTCGACTTCTGCTCCAAGTGCTTCATCTTTCACTGATAACAAGAATGATACACTTCGTGCAAGTACAAGTAGACGACCGAGCAGACCAAATCATTTGGGTCGTCATACTCATGAGAAAAGCCAGCAGAGTCAAGAGGGTGAAGGTGAAAGGTATTGACTGACTGCGTGATGTTATAATATATTTATGGCCATAAAATGCTCATCAGGCTGAGTGTCTCGAGGGACGGGCGACTGACCAAGAGCCAGAAAACTAGAGAGCAGCAGAATGACGCGAGACACGAAGCGCGACGCGACGGGTTTATGATTATGGATTTATTGACGTTAATTTACTGGAGGCACAGATGATGACTGCCTGGCTCTAATTCTCTGTGACGTTAGTCTTAGTTCCCATTGTCCCACGACCACGCTCAACCCAATTATAATGATTTCAAGTTCCAGCGATGGGAAACTTGAAAATACAAGTGGAAACTTCGCGTTTTAATAAAGCTTTCTCGTTTCTTGCGCCCGCTCTCTGCATGTGCCATAAAAGTGTTCAAATAGCCATGACATTTCTCTCAGCTCCGTATTTTTCTTCTTGAATGGGCAGTTTTTATTGCCTCTTCCTCTCGTAAGTTTGAAATAGATAGGATTAAGTAGCACTAAGGAGCAATGCATGGCAGTGTGCAGTGTTCGGCCGTGCGAGCGCGAGTGGCGCGGCGGAAGAAGCAGAGAGAAATGATTATTGAGAATTTCTTTGTAGTTCTAAGAACTTGCGCTTCTACTTGCAGACTGCAAGACGCAAAACGCAAGACAGAGACGAAGAAGGAAGAAATTGAAAGGGATTTACAAAATAGAGACGAAATAATCCAATTCACCATTCGAGATTCGTCGCTCGCTCGCATTCACGTAACGTTCATGTTTTCGTGTGTGCAGCGAAAGCACCAACTTGAACATTGGAGATTCGATTCATTTCCGTACTTCTAGGCTGTCGGTCGACTATTGTGTGCCTGAGCGGTATTTATTTTCTTCCTCCTGTCATCATGTCACCGGCGAGTTATTGTTGTGATGTCTGGCCCGGTTGTAAAATTATTTGAGTTGTTGAGTTCCATTTTGCGCTTGCCAGAGCCAATCCAAAGTCAGTTCAAGGCTTGAGCCCTGAGTAAGAGTAGCTTAGCACTAAAGAACTTGCAAATGCCGATGCTAAGCCGAACCCAAAAGGAATTTGTGGCATGGGACAAAATTGTTCGCGCGAATGTGTCAAGTACGTCTTAACCCTCTTGAACGATTTGGATAGAGTTGGATCCCAGTTGATCCGTCTGAACTCTGAAATAAACTTGATAATGAAAAATATATCGATTAACTACATTCCAAGTTTTCCAAGTCCTCGTTCTTGGAATCTTTTCAAAAATGTTTATTTGGTGTCACTTTTTATGATAATTTCTCTCGAAATGATTTATTGCGTTTCTTCGCCTTAATTTACTATTTCTAAGGCACGGAAGAAGCATCGTGACATGAGCGATGACTGCTTGACTACGGCAAGTCGGCACTCGCAGACCCGCAGATCGATTTGTGAATCTGTTTCTTAAATCAAGGATATTTGAATAGTCGGGCGAATCCATTTATATTATTGGTCTGCCTTGATAATTTTATCAGTAGGAAGCGAAAAGGTCTTGATTAATGAAGTGTGCTCGCAGTTTGCCTGCGACGAGTCCAAACAAAGCGTGAGTTTGTACTGAAGCATGAAACTGGTGCTGGAAATAAATACGATACGATCGATACGATTTCTACGTGCGAGCACCAAACTGCTTGAAAGTCAACAGCGTTCCTTTCATGTCTTTCAACTCTTCTTTGGTGAACATGCAATTAATTTTCTCCTCTCTGTTTAATTTGCAGTATTTACTCGAGCTCAGAGATGACTCGTCTGTCTACTTCGTCCTCATCATCCTCAGCCTCTTCTTCGCCAGTGCTCTTCGCTTCCTCGCAGTCATCCTCCTCGCAGTTCCATGATTCGACTGAGGTAAGTAGAAGTTCCATAAGCAACCTAGACCGCGTGGATGCATCTACCGTTCCAGGAATAAATGTGGAAACAAGATTGCAATTATATTGACGGCTTCACGTCGTTCTTATTGTGTTTCGTAAATACGAACTACGAAAATATGATCACCGTCGATTTATTGCTATTACAAAGTTTGTGGAGACAAAACGGATTGGAATTAGACGTGTTTGCAGGACGTGTGACGAGGTCATTGTCATTTTGTATCTGTGCCAAAAGTCTGCATGGCACCAATGCGGTGAGGGTTTATGGCATTTTTCGGCACAAAGGCCACCATTCAGCGGCCTGTTTACAGTTGCAATGCAATACTCACCCAAACACGCTGAGGAGGAAACGTGTATTGCGCCAGTGAAATAGAGTTACTTGTATTTAACCAATTTGCCATGCAGCGGTAGCATCAGCATCCAAGAAGCAGAAGTCAAAGCAGGACAGGAACTGGGCTTTGGGAAACTTGTTCCGTTCACGCTCATGTACGCATTGACAGCTGTAAAATGTTTACATTTTCAGCACTGACTGACTGACTTTGGTGAACGAGTCATGAAATTAAAGACGGCATGCACGCGTGTCTTAAGAAATGTCAACCATTCATCGCCATTGCATCTTGCCATGCCTTTGCGTGCATGTGCATTGCAATGAGCACGAATTTACTTTACTGCCTCTGCCACGCCGGCAAGTTAATGGGACATTAAAAACTTTGTCGTACAGCAAACACAAGAAATTGAGATATAATTTATGACCATGAAGCCAAACAATGATTAGGGTTTCAATGAAACACACTCGTGTTCGTGTTCGATTTGAAGTCTTGTTTAGAGCATGTTTAATGAAAAATCTTCCTCGTTCTTCGTTCTGATTCCTCACAAATTATGACTTCGTGTCTGAACAATCAAAAGGTGAACTGACCATCCTAGCGCTCTGAATGTGAGAGTGAACTTTGTCAATATGTCAATAGTTCAGTTATGTGTTTTCGATTTCCAATTGTCAGTCTGTTGTTGTTTGTGCAGGTCATGAAAAACCGATTAGAATCCGCTTTATCTTAATTATTAAATCAGACGAAACGCGAAATTGGCCATGTGAAATAAGGAACTTGAAACTTGATTTGATTGTCACTTGAGAAAGTTTATTAAAACCCTTGCCGTGCGTAACCTTGTCAAGCTACATCGAAGCTCACGTCTTGTTCCCATTTCACTGCTATCATCTCCCAATTGAAACATAAACCTGAATCACTTAACGCTGACTGATTAACTCGAACACAAGGCCATAAATGTGCATTGACATTGCTCCGTCGTTGGCTTCGATCTAATCTCTGCCTTGACTTGTAGTAATTATTTACCATCTAGTGAACGGAATTTAATTAAAAGAGTAATCAATCACGAAGAGATTCTCTGACAAGTTTAACCACCTCCATTTCTGGTAATAACAGACTGCCCGCCGTTGTATTGATGTAACCAATCATAACTGCAATTAAAGTAAGCTATAAGCTTGACCTGTAATTATTTCAAAGCGAACCTCACCGCTTCACGACCAGATCCATTTTAGAGTTACCACCCGGAGTACGTTCAAACGCACTGGCGAGAAGCGACAAGGCGTTTATTGTTTCAGAATGCAGTTTTGTACGTAAACAATGCAGCCAGCAAGTGCAAAACTGCAAGAAGAGGTTAAAGTGCTAACTGTTTAGAGTCATAAAGCGTAATTAAGTGGGCAACTCAAATGAGACAAGAAACCATCACAGTGCACTGCATCACAAAAGGAGGCGATCATAATGAGGAGTACGTGCGTAGCTTATTGTATTGCCCATAATGTGGACAAAAAGGCTGTGGCTTGACTTACACTTTACACATGGCATGAGAAGATGATAGATAACAATGCAATGATGAGATGAGATGAATCTCTGTCTTGAAGCTCTATTAACCAAACTAAAAGGCTTGGCTTGGGAAAAGGTTGATTAGAAGCTGTGAGCTGTGCTATGTTTTGTATTGTTGAGGCAGTTGAGAGATGCACTTGCAAATGTACGTCTAGCACTGCAATTTTGGTGAACAAGAAAAGGGCTGACTTGTGACTATGACGCTGTGACTAACGCTGGTTGTAGTAAGTAAATTAACCTGTTACTGCAACTCAACGTGTAAATGCAGAGATCATTATTGGCATTGGCAAGCACAATTGAGAAAGATGATTGAATTTTCCTACTACAAGAAAACAAACACAAACGATCAGAGTAGTAGCAGTACAAGATTAGCCACGGTACGGTGCGGTACAGGCTTTACAAGTACAAGCGAGTTTCCCAAATGCATGAGCCAAGACAAGACGAGGCAGCGGAAGTGGCCAATTAAAAGCAAGTTAATGCGCGTATTATTCAGGACAGAAGTGGTCAGTGGCTGGGCAGTGAGTGATGTGATGGCTTCGTCAAATCAAGTCAAGTCAATTGCTGTTGTCTCTTGTTTTAATGGAGTGAAAATTTTAAGCCTTGTAAGTTCGCACTTCGCTGTCAATATAGCTTGAGGATTTGACTTCAAGCGACAAGGAGACAAGTTCAAAACTGTGCTAATTCAAAATTCTGAGAAGTAGTTTTCTGTTGGTGCTGTTATTCACGTTTGAAGTGGTGGTGCTGCTTTAGAAATAGAATGGACAAAGTGCTTACTTCGAGGCAGTTTAATGAAGCTCATTAAACTTCGCACTGCAAGAACATAGAAAATGGTCAAGTATTGATTTGCGATTTGGAAGTAAACCGAAAATGGTGCTGTACGTCCACGCTCCGGCCGTCTACTGGATACCTTCGGCTGCATGGCGTCCACCGGTCAATCCGATGTTCTCGAGACAGACGAGACTTCATCATCACTCATTCTACTACCACAACCTGGTAATGTGGATAGTAGCTTAATTGCACTGATATTTGCGACTTGCGAGTTTAAGCAGCCTTGACGTCATTTGTCATAAGACTCTTAAATGGAAAAGCAAAGCGTATTAAGTTGTCGTTGTTATTCGTTCAAGTTGAAGATGTGCGAGGAGCAAGTGTGATTACCAGTCGCGAATAATTGTATTCAGAGTCACACCGTCATCTTCATCTTCAGCCTTAGCCTCTTTCTGATGTATTTATTGCTCCTCAACCATCAAAATTAATGCAGAGTCAGCAGCACCGGCAAAATTTTGCGTTTACAATTAACAAACACTTGAGGCAGTGCCACACGGGACAGAATACATTATTTGAATTAGGGTAACAATAGAAACTGTGATTTGCAATAGAATGTCTCAATCGACATCGACGCGACGCGGCACGAGGTTTGGACTCAGGCTTACACAAAGAATTTGAAATTTACATGAGCCGAAGGGCAGAGATTAAATTCACATTCACAAATTTCCAAGTAGAAACCGTGTAAATTGACTGAGCAAACTGAGACTGCGAAACTTTCATGGTTATTTGACTTAATTAAACCCGACGGCCGATGTTGTGCAATAAATTAGCTCGAAAACCCTTATCTTGAACCAACTGAACTTTTATCGCGGCGATCGAAAACATTTTATTGGCGTTGGCGATTTCTGGGAATTCTATTAAACGTACCATTAATCGTAACCACTTTCTACTAAATTCAATTTGCATGCCTCATGATTTGGGCTTGTGTCGCTTCCTTATCGCCTAATCCCTAATCGTCATCTAATCACGATCGAACAGTTAGTACCGGCGCAGTCAATGGAGAATAAGCCAACGTGAGATAAAAGGCTGCATCATAATTGAATCGGAGAGATAATTGTGTTTGTTTTGTACTGGAAGCTCGAACGCGAACGCAGTTAGAAACAGCAGTAGTAGCATTGCCCTGTAGCACTAAAGCTAAGGCTGGCGTGATAATTAAATTACACACAACACAGTATGTGCGATAAGGATAATAAGCTCGAAAATGGTTAACTCTTCGTTAACGAAGTTGAAAATTACGATTTTAATGCATCATGCTGCTGCTGCTGGATGCAATCAGTCTCAATTCTTCTGTGCCGTGGCCGTGAACACTTCCAGTAAATTCTGCGATGTGCCCTGCAATACTTTTTCATCGTCTGTAGTTAATGTTTTGGTTTAGTGTATAACTTCAGCCCATTTTTGCTTGGTGTTATGTTTGCCCTGTTTCAAGGCGCACGGCTGATTTGTGTTTACCTTGCGAAGATCACGGAAAAGGTAACAGAAATGTGTGAAGTGTTCTGCAACAGTGACAAGAAATGGACATTTGGCAGAGCCTACAGAGCATTGATATAGTTTACGTAACAATAAACGCGGTTATTCGTTCCTCTGCCATGGTCATGGTCAGATTAATTAAGTTAGAAATATCAAAAGTTTCCGCCAGACTCAATTGAATCTTGTGCACGTCTTGCACGGCTGCTACAAAGCTACCGTACACGCACTGAGGAAAACTTTGATCTTACGTCAGTTACGCTCAAATTACTTGTGCGAAAACTCGTTTGCAGATTTTTGTACTCCAGACGTCCAGACTTGGTCTGTGGCTCAAGGCGAGGCTCGCCTGGATAATTGTTGTAAAGCCTCGCCTGGAGGACTCGAAGCAGTGCGCAATGGTACCTGGCACCGACACAGACAAGCAGGCGTAAAATTAGAATATTTTCCTCCTTTATTGCACCTCCCAGGAGAAAACCTTGCGAAACTGGTTTGCATTTACGCTAATTAAAATCTAATTGACAGACTTTGCTTTAAGAGACAAATCTGCCTTCAATGTTATGTCAAAATGCAATACAATTCGCAAAAACACGTAACTTTACGTTGCAAAGTTTTACTAAAAAGCGAGAGAAGTCTGGAAATTCTGTTATTGACTTGCTTTCCGTGCTCGAGAGTAGCATAATGCTGCTGGTGATTGTCAGATTAAGTTTGAAGAGCGCTCCCGGAGTAGACTTTAACCGTTTTTGGTCGTTGAATTCTTAATGTCAAAGTACCATGTAATGAAATCCTTCCAGTGCAGGCAGGACAGAGTCGCAATAATCCTTCCTCGAGGTACAATTTATATCTGCCTTCTCACTAGTTTCTTGGAATGTCTTACTCTTGAGTCTCTTACGCTTTTCTTGAGCTGTGTACACGAAATCGTCGCATGACAAAGTCTTTCTTTCTATCCAGTTATTTTCCGCTTTGAAGACGAAATTCGTCCTGGATTCGATTGAAAACCAGAGAAGAATTGAGTTGCTCTGAGGTACTGAGTGAGTACTGGATGCTAAAATTCACACCGTCTAGAAAATATTTTCGCATGTAGACGCACGCAGCTGAATAAACATTTTCGCTGTTTTCGCTTTTCGCACGAGCTTGTCGATTGCCAACTAATTTCGAACAAAGGTCAACTTGGTTAGTTTCTCACACGGCATGGCAAAGCTGCACAACAAACTCGTCTAGTATAACACAGTAGATACGAAAAAGTGACACGTGAGACGAAACATGAAAGCACCTCTCATCGTGATGCAAAGTGCATATAATTAGCTGGCTTATCGGCTAAAGCTATAAGCGCTAACATTATCAGTCATCTGTAAATAACCAGTATCACTCCTGACACGCAACGCAACTGCGAACGTCGAACATTAGCAAGTTCAAGCTGCCATTCCGTCTTTCGTCACTTGCACTGCAAGTCCAACCAGATTCTGGAGAAATGTTTATCAACATATACGAATATTCGCAATAAATCAAATCAGTGACGCACTTTGTAGATTGTAGAGGTTCAATTTGCTTGCCAACGTCTACTTTACATGATGATCTTATCACTTATGCTGTCCTGTCTGAGATTTATGGACTCTTTCCATCAAACGATCAATCTCATTACTCCTATGGTCAGCTTGTATTCTTGGTAAATGGTGCGAGACCAAAGTAACGAAGTGCGCACTGGCACATTAATTAATCCATGTCCCCCCGTTTACGTTATGTAACCCCGACGGAGAATAAACATTATTGATAATTATTGCCTGCATTCGTTGAGCAAGTGCGAACGACAGCAGACACAGACACAGATTCAGTCTCATTTCATAAAAAAAGTGAAGGATGTCACAATCTCAAAGTCGAGTCGAGCACAGCCTTGCTCTTGCTGGTCTGTGTTGCTAAGTTCGTGCAAGTGCGACTTTGATTTGTCATTTCTTCTTGTGAGGAGAGGACACCGAGTATGTCAACTCAATTGTTATTTGTCAATTAGGTTGCTCTCGAAAAACGACGGTCAAGATAATTGCAATTTTGTGCACGTTTTTGCACGAACACGAAGGACGAGTTAATCGGCATCGTCTAAACTGTCCGCCTATTGTGAAATTTGCAGGAGACTGGTGAATCTGGAGTTGTTGAGAGAACTTATGGAGGCCAACCAGCGCGGAATGCCGCCCTCGTCATTCAGCGAGCATTCAGAAGGTAAGAAATACCCGACTCTGGCATTTCCAAATCTCATGAAATAAGTCAGCTTTGAAAGAAGTCAATTCAAGTCAATCACAAGTGTGACCGTTTTATTAAAATGGAGCTAGGAGCAGGAACTTTAGATGCAAGACGGCAGCCCTCTAATAAAATTGCAATTTTTATGTAATAACATAACGAAGAGTTGCACAATTCACAATTTTATGAACCATAAAACTCTTGAAGTAAATCTCTTAAGCTTAACGTGTGCCATTTTTGTTATGCTCTGCCATGCCATGCCGCATAAAATGAGTTTCGAGTCTGTGCTTCACTCAGGAGAAGTATTTCATGCACGACAACAGATTTTTGATTACTTTCACCTTTTGCTCTGTGAGCCAAGTGATGCGAGAGCAAATCAAAGCACTTTCAATTTCAAATGTGCTTTACTGCCACTGCTACTGCGTGCATTTCATTTTGAATAGAAAATGATAATCATTCTTGCTCGTACGCGAAAGAAAATTGCAATAAATCATCACGCGGCATAATGAGAAGCGTGCCATGCTTAATAAAAGTGCTTGGTGATGCCTTGCACGCTCGCGGGTGCGTCACGCGTTTCTAAAGCGTGCGTTGCATTTTTTTAAAAGTTTTGCACCCATTTGCTGAATTTTACACTTTTATGCCTGATTGACTTTTCAAACGAGCATGATCAAAGGAGCAGAGAACCTTTTAATCGAGGATGATCAATTTCCATCTCATTGGAGTGATTAACCACAAAAATTGAATTTGCGACACAAAAACTAGCCAACCTGAAATCAATCAATATTCTCTACGCACTTTTCAGATCCGGTCAATTTTTGCACTGCTAACATTGTTTTTCAATAACAAAGCTTCAAAGTACATGCTATAAACAGAAAAGAGGACCTGCTTCTGTATTCCGGACAGCACGTGAGCTTTATTTACAGTTCAGAGCACGCACGAAAGACGAAACAAATGTTGTGTATGGCATGGCATAAAGCATAAGCGAGCGAATGAGCTATAAGATAAGATACGAGGAGATATTCGTGCAGAATTCATTTCTGGTCCACGTTTCGTCTTCATATTTACTATTTATTCATTGTTTGTCCTTTGGACTAGATACAAATAATTATAAGAGCATCCAACTGCGAAGATATCGCTATAAAGCATTAGTGCTGAGTGTCGCCTGTCGCCCTTGCTCTTGATATTTGTTTACTTTGGCGCATGCTCTTGAGATCTGCACTGCATTGCTGATCGAGTTTTCAATTTTTGTCATCCGTCCTCGCGAAAACGAAAAGCTTACAGCCCTAACCTTGAATCATGAACATTGAGTTAACGTTAGCGCTCGCGTAGAATTTTGCCGATAGCCAATTTCAAGCCTTTTCATGCACAGTGCAGTGCACTTAACTTGAAATGTGTTTTGCGCCTTTGCAAATTATATCAATACTAAAGATTTGTTGTTGCGTTCTACTTTCCCCAGCAGCTGCTTCCGCCCTCTTATTATTACTCATTACTCAACTTCCTTCCACTGCCCGTGTAATTGTGTTGGCTTGTTTTACTAATGCAACCGGAGATTCGATCCCGACAGGCTTAAATAGATGGAATATTGATTTTATGGGCGCGTAGTCGAGTTCGGCGTCCATGATTTGAATCTTTGCCCTTTACGAACCTTTAAATATTTATCCTACTCTGGGAAGGAAAGCCGTAGAAGTGACTGGAGCAAGTGCCAAAAATAGCGTTCGCGCCACTCGCGGCTCAAATATTCATTATTTTATACTTTCATCTCCATCCAAAAATAGGCGGGTATGAATAATAGAAGTTATAAACCAAAGGATAAATGACAAAGCTTTCTAATCTTCCTAAACGCCGAACCGAGCCAAATTGCACGCATTAAAGCGACAATGACGAGGCTCACGACCACGACTACTGCCACGTTATGATTATTACAATCACAGGCGAAGTTTTCTAAAACTGAACAGCGACTGCGACGACGAGCCAGAATGAGTTATTTCATTACCAAGGCTGATGTCTTTATAACGATAATGAAATGAGAAAGATCCTCGGCTCTTCGCTGCGCTGCACAGCGTCTGTTAGCCGGTTTATTAGATTTAGACAAAGGCTTATCTTCTAGATGACAACAGCGACGGCGATGGCTCGACAATCCTCATTTAATAAAATGAGCGCGGATAAACTTTCTCTCATGCATTTGCGGCGACGGGAATTTCGCTCTCTAGACCAACCGACCGACTCATTCATTCTCTCTTCCTTTGCATTTCAGGTACAGCATGGTAAAAGAGTTTCAACGAATCAAGACTGAACGTCGACTCTCAAGAAGGATCAATAATAATGTTCCGACAACCAATGCTAACGGAGGACTCAATAATGGGTACGTTCACTTTCACGTTTCGTTATGTTACGAGGACTCCACTCCGCTCCAAGTCAGACCGAGTAAATACATAAAACGTAATACACGCATTACACACAGCATTTATTATAAAACACAATGCAATGCAACGTCAACCAACGTGTTACGTGAAGCTTAATATCTCTGAGTGGCAAGACCAGGAACAAGAATACGAATATGAGCAGGGGAATATTATGCTCGTAATGTGAAGTGGAAGCGGGCGAAACTGGAAGAGACAAAGAGAAAGCGGCGAGGGTCGAGGAGGAGACAGAAAGTAAAAACTTTCTCCACGCCAGCCTGTCCTCCCTGTTCCGACTCAGATAACGGTGCGAACTTTCTTCTGTGCTGCTGTGTTCTGCCATTCTGTTCTAAAATCTGAGCATGTTTGAGACAAAGATGAAAAAGAGGACAGCCGAGCTGAAATTGTCTCTATTCACTTCAGTCGTGTTCATATGCATAGAATTCGTAGACACTATTTACAACGCTCCATGCTACTATTTCTGCTGCTGTTTTTGAGACTAAACATTAAACTACTTCTCTTACGCCTTAAACAGCTTGAACAGTCACAATGTGTTGTAAACTATTTCTACTCTGCTCGTTCCTGACTCGATTCGTTTATTCCAGTCCATAGGAAGCAGACACAGCGACAGCGACAGCGACAAAGTAGAATAGTTCAGCCATTGCCAGTTTTTTAGGCTGTACTGTGCATAATGTGGTTCACGAAGGGGAAAAATCTTTAGCATTCAGTCTGCGACAGGCGAAAATACAAAGACTTGGTCCTGGGTTGGCTTGGCTGGTCACTTATCTCTCGCTATAAATAACAGGCATAATGGGCTCTCTCCTCGCTGTAGCCACAGAAGTAAATGCGATACAGCTTTCTCCAGACAATTTGCTTTCTCCCTACGACCACAGTCGCTGAAGAATGAAGAGCTGTAAATATAACAATGCAATTTGCAAACCGGCCCAGACTACGAGACTACGCGACTTGGATTAAACTTGGACTTGGCTAATGGTTGTGAGGCTTTAGAACCTGGGATCATGATTCAAGTGCGGTCTTCTTCTGGCACTTTTACACTCAAGGAATAAAAATAATTAAAAGTAGGAAGAAGAAAGTAGAAGAAGAAAAATTAAGATGCCTTGCCAAGCAGCTCCTGGAAGGAAAAACCACAACTGCGAATTAGAATTCAGGGAGACAGCGTCAGGCATCCAGTTTAGTTACTTTACAAGAGAGAATGAATGCATGATGGGAACGAGAAAAGCGGGGAAAGAAATGCCTGCCAATTAATCAGGGAATTCGTCCATGGAATTCTTCCACGTGCATTAGCTAGAAGCTTTCAAGGAATTTCGCCTGGCGTTCGCTTGTCAGTTATTTCACAGACCCCTGCCCTTGCTAAGCATCTGTATCAGGAAGTTGCTGTTTTGGGTGAAAACATTCAAGCTGAAACTGCTGGCTTCGATGCGTTATTTTGTACTCCCGGTGAGAATTTCGAAGCGCAGTTTGACTGAAATCAAGTATTGCGTTTCAGTTCTTGTAAACAATAAGTACCTTCTCGCTCCACTCTAATCGGATGCCAAGCTTTAATTGGCAATTCACCATACAAACTTAATAAGGCCACAATATTCTGCCTAATTTGCTACAACATGCATTTTATATTCACAGCTAAACACACATAAATTATATAACACGCTATTTTGTGTATCTAGAATGTATGGGACATGACGTGACACTTGTTTTCGCTTAATTGAATACTACCATTAACTGCATTAACTAGGTCGAACGGCAGCGCGCGCATTTCCGATGCAGAAAGTTGCCTCAAGAAAAATGGCATGTTATTTGAAACATTCAGGAGACGCCAATCTCAATTGAAGTGAAACACTACTTTGTGGCCGGTTAAAGTGGAAAATTCTTGCTCCTTCAATATTTTAGTACATTTCCATGTAATATGTGACCAAATGCAATAGCTTCCTTCCCGAAGGAGGAAAATCGCACGCTTATTGTATCCTAAGACAATTGACCGGCTGAAAAATGGCGACTTCAACTTTTTATAAATTATTAGCAGCCCTTTTGTCTAAATTCATTGTCAAGATACTTTGATCAGACAATGGAAATGCTCGAAATATTATCTTGAAGATCAAACTTGGAAAGACCTCTTTGATTCTATTTTAGGCCATTTCCAAAAATAACAAATCTCATAATTGATTTCATATCAAATACTCTGCGAGCTACCACTTTGGCTTTGGCGTGCTTTGGCTTAACTTTTGTTGTTAATGAAGTTTGACTTTGACGAATGAGTTGCCGGTCCGGATAAATGATGATAAAAGGAACCCTTTCTCTATGATAGCAAACTTTTCTCAGTTCGAGTTCAGAGTTTCTCAGCTTCAGTTCGCTTCGGGTGAGGAATTAGTTTTAATCCCTTGTTACGATACTCTCGAAGCGTGGAGCGAAGTGAAAAAGAACTTAAAAAGACAAAACTTGACACTGTGCTCAAAAATACAAAAATATTTCAGAAGTTTCCAATACAAACTCTTAATTCTATTTTTTCTTTGCGTATTGTGCATAAAAATCCCAAAGTTTGCTTTTGCTCCGCTGTGGATGAAATATTTGGACATGTCTCAAGAAAAGAAACGTGATTTATGAATCAAAACCTTCCAAAGCCTGCTTGGCATAAGATCTTTCTCTCTGTCAACCACAGCCTGACTTGTTTTCAATTCCATTTTGGAATTTAATTTCAATTGTCAGCGCCACAAAAATATTGAGCCTTCGATGATTGATCTTGCTAATACGCATTTTCTATTCTGTCTCCTGTAGATGCGATGTTTGCGTAGACCTTTGTCACATTTCATCTTCCGAAGACGTTCATCACTCAATCTGCGGTGGCGGAGACGACGAGGAGGAGAATTCTTCCGTGCACTCTGGCGAACTCTCGCGCTCGCCTTGCCCCGACGTTACTGAAGTAGAGATTGAAATTGATCAACAGCATCTTCCACCACATCTTCGGACCAGCATCAGTGCCAGCAGCGGCACCAGCAGGGCGGTGACAGGAAGCGCTGCCACGATGCCTCCGACAAGTTCCATGGCCCAGCATGAGCTCCAGCAGTACAACGCCAAATCGCCAGAACAAACCCTCCCCTATTCCCATAAAAAGATGAACGCCAGTGTCGGTGACCAGAATGGGTCCCCAGCTGCCGCAAATACAAATGGCACTGCGTCTAGTCGTGTCCACAACTCGCAGTACGAGCCCAGTGCTAGATACATTCCTACGAACAATGTGACTGTGAATAATCAGTACCCGCTGCCGCAACAGCAACAACCTCCGCGTCATTACGTGGACTACCAATACCAGCACCCGTACGTCGTCAATAATCACCATCCGCATCAGCATCAGGTCCAACCCCCGCACGCCGTTAATCACAATCACCAAATGGTGTACGGCAATCATGTGCATCACTGTGTTAACCATAGTTCGATAAACTCACAGCAACAGCCGTGCAGTAAAGTGTCTGTGACTGTGTCTTCATCATCGCCAGATAATTCCACTGTCGTGCTCTCTCCGAACAACGGAGTACTGGCGCAACATGGTCATCATCGTGGACAATGCGTTGCGAATGCGAATGGAGTCAGCAGAAGTTCGATCACTGGACCGCAGCATCACTCAAATAATGTTCCTCCCCTTATTCCAATAAACAATAGCAACTACAGACTTCCGATGACTGATGTAGAATGCGAAATCCTAAGAAAAAGACTATATCGTGTTGGGCTGAACCTTTTCAATAAGAAGCCCGAAGTGGGAATCTCGTATTTAGTGAAAAAGAAGTTTATCGAAGGAACAGGTAAGAGTAAGCGGATATTTACGTTTTGTCTTGCCGAGATAGGGTGAGATTTAACAAGTGTGTTTCATATTTCAGCTGGTGCCGTCTCACGATTCTTAATCTCAAGAAAAGGACTGAGTAAACAAATGATTGGAGAGTATTTGGCGAATTTGCAGAATCCGTTTTGTCAATCTTGCCTCGAGTAAGTTTAATCGCCTCAATTCGTATATTTAAATGGTCGGATGAACTTCAATTCTTAACACAATACTTGTTGCTTTTCCAGGCATTTCTCAAGTGAAATTGATCTGTCCAAGCTGCCCATCGATTTAGCTTTACGCAGATTCCAAACCTTTCTTCGCATGCCTGGTGAAGCTCAAAAGATCGAGAGAATCATGGAAACTTTTAGCCAGGTACGTACGAGAAGCACTTTATTTGTGTTTTTACGTAAGAGAAAGCTGCAATCAAACAGTTGGTGTTTCTAACAATTGTGTTTAACATTTGAGACTTTTTGCTTACAAGTACTCTCATGTTCCAACCTAACAATATCATTTGCAGCGTGAAACTTAGCAAAGAACGTTCTACCTTCGATATTATGATTACGCTGACATCCTTCCTTGTGGAGGCAGATGAAAAGATGATTTCGAAGTCCGAGCTTAGTAGCATCATGAAGTACTTTGTTCAATTTCTTTTGTCCGACGGAATCCAGAAATCTTAAATTTCTCACCTCAGTTTGTTCATGACAACCCATTGAATTGGCTCAGTTGTTTCAGCGTGCCACAAACCCATGTACTAGTTACAATGAACATTCGTAATTAGAATAGCATTTACAAGAATGAATGAATCCTTACTAGAAAGTAGGCTTCGTCCGCTTCCATTGACTCAGCTGAGTGAGCAGAGAAAAGCAAAACAAAGTATCGCCTTGTTTTGTTTTCTCTGCATTGATTGCCGCCAGCAATATTAAAACAAATCTTTCAAGATGACTAATGTATTCAATATATATTTCTAGCGATATGGAGTCTGTAATCCTCAAGTCACGTAAGTGGTTTAACCATGCCCGTTTACTGACGGCTTGCTTAAAAGCCAGCAGCGACACGAAATAACAGAAATGAATGTTACTTTGCAGGAGTCAATTTCGCAATGGCGCTGACACCGTCTTCGTCTTGGCATTCGCAATAATAATGCTGAATACAGATTTACACACTCCGCACCTGAAAGCTGACCGTCGCATGAAGCTTGAAGATTTCGTGAGAAACCTGCGTGGAATCGACGATGGCGCAGATATTTCAAGAGAAATGTTGGTTGAGATTTACGAGCGTATTAAGCAAAATGAATTCCGCACTGGTTCGGACCACGTCACGCAAGTCATGAAAGTCCAACAAACTATTGTCGGGAAGAAACCGGTAAGTTTTTCTAGCTAAACTGACGCCTGAAGCTATGCTCTCGAATAGAAGCGTTGAAAAGTTACTAATGGCCGTTTTCTTTCATTCATTTCTCAGAACTTGGCTCTTCCTCATCGCCGACTCGTCTGCTACTGTCGTTTGTATGAAGTTGCTGACTCGAACAAACGCGAAAAAGTTGGAGCGCATCAGCGTGAAGTATTTCTCTTCAATGATATCCTCGTTTTGACGAAGATATTTCACAAGAAACGCAACTCAGTCACTTACAGCTTCCGTCAATCGTACCCTCTCATGGGCGTCTCTCTGATGCTGTTCACAAACCAGTACTACGAATTTGGGTTAAGTCTCAGACGTGGCGATACAGTTCTACTCAACTTGAACGCTCGCAATGAACATGATCGTGCCAAGTTTGCTGAAGATCTGCGTGAAGCGATTGCTGAGTCGGATGAAATGGCTCGAATGGAAAGCTTATCGAAGGAGAATCGAGACTCTGGAGTTGATGTCGGAAAAATTAAACGATTTAGCAATTCCCTTTTGGACATCAATGATCAATGTAAGTTCGCGTTCATGTGTTCGTGATGGAAATTTTGCTTGTGCACGGATTAAAATTTGACCAATGCTTTTCGTTTTCGCAGGCAAGCCGACTCGACGTGGTAGTTGCGGTTCGCTGGACTCTGGAATGTCCATATCGTTTCACTCTGATGAAAATCAGCAGTCGCAGCAATCTCAGCAGAATAGCAGCAACAACAACTCTTCACGAAGCAGCAGTAGTATTTGTCATAAGCATCAAAACAGTTCTTGCAGCAACAGCAGTACAAGCACAACTCAGTCCAAATAAGTGTACACGTATTCTAGCAATAGCTTACCCTCGTTTCTAAAGGCATGACCTACAGGTAGAAGAATTAAAAATGCATCGCAGTCGCAGATGACAGATCTTACCCTACGCGCTAACTGATATCGGAAATTTTCGCTAGAGCTTAAAGTAAAGCTAAGTTAAAAATCCCATTTGTAAATTTCACGGTTTAAGTTAAGTTTAATTAGTCCGTATGTAAATGAAACTAATTTAGCTTTCTAAGAAACTTTCAAGCCTGTTTACAAGTCAAATAATACTCTAGCAAATAATCTTAAGAAGTTAACATTTTGTAAAGCAAAATTTCATATTTATCGTGTAAGGCAGTTAACAAGGATGTACTTGTCAGTGTCATGTACATTCGTCTTTGAAGCGTTGTAATTGTGTCGTTATCGTCTTGCCAAATGCCAAGAGAATGATCGCTAACGGATTTGTAATTTATACAAGGAAAAAAGCTTCGGTGTTCTATTCCAGCCAGAAAGTATAAATTATTAGCCATAAATTTTCGATCATCTCGTAAAATCTCTAAAAATACAGAAGCAAATTCGTCTCTAGTCCGACAGTCATTAGCGAGAAGCAAGAAATAAGTAATTTGAATGTGTTCGCAGAAGTGAGTTAAAATTATCTCGTATGAACGCATATTTATTACACATTTACGATTTCTGGAATACATTTAATATTGTACGCAATAAAAGAAAAATAAGTAACATTTAAACATTTAACAAGAGTATTGGCGTTGGTCCATCATTTATTCCACCATTTTCTGAGCAGCTTCTGTTAGCAGGTCATGAACTTCTTTTGCATACGCAATCTGGCCCTTCACGGTGGTAAGGTACTGCGGGTACGTCATACTTTGGTCCAACTTTGTTTGAGTGACTGGGGTGGGAAGGTATCTCTGCGAACTCATTCCTTGCGCCAAACATTCGATGGATGTCCTCTTGAATTATAATTTAACAGGATGGACAATGTAGAAACTGCGCTAGAAGCATGCAGGAATAGGAACCTACCAAGTGCATTTCCATTTGGTCACATACGGTTGAGAATTCCTCGTAGGCTCGTTCAAATTTATTTGGGTCAACATCCACCGGTTTCCTATCAAGAATTGAGAAGGTGTGTTGGAGTCGAGTAAATTCGAACGATTTTACCAGAGAAATAAGACTTACGATCCACTATCCACGACGTTGTTAGTATACGCAAGGTGTGCCCCGGTCCTCAGAACATTCTGGAGATAAGAATTAAAATGAGCATATTAAATAAGTCGAGAGTCAAAATCAATAAAAGATCCTTACCTGACACGACTCCTTCAAATTTGGAATAAGCTGCTTGGCTTTGGAAATGTTATCCAGTTTCTGCTGCTCGTTCGGGTTCAGTCCTCCGCCTGACTGCACGTTGGGAGGTGCAGGACCTTGCTGCTGAGTATGCTGAGGATGATGGGGCGACGCTGCAGCGTGCATACCTTCCATTGTCATCCTTCCGTGCAGCTGCGCCTGGCCCACTCCTCCATCCGGTCCTGCAGGGGAATGGTGATGCTGCATTTGACCACCAGGCCCCATCATCACCTGCTGCTGATGCATTGTCGGACTGCCACGGTGCATCAGACCGCCACTGCCCATGTTTGGTATTTGCGGCTGCTGCATTTGTTGTGATCCGGGTCCACCACCGGATTGCTGCATCATTTTTCAAATGAAGGTTAATTCCAATCCAAGCGAGGAGGTCAAGTGTGACGTGTGATCCAGGTCCTTCTTGAACAATTCAAGACAGATTAGTTCACTTCATTGCCATTTGCGACACAGTTGGAAGTGGACAGCCACCTTATACTGGATACGCGAATTTGCACACAATTTAAAATGAAATGACGTCAAAAGCGAGTAAAATTCCCGGTATAATTTCGCTTGAGGTTTCTCGTCTCACTACCTTCTCTTGTCTGCGTTCATGAAATTCATGATTTGGTCCAATCACGATTAAAAATCAGAATGGTTGGGAATGGTGTTTAAAATGTTTATTGTTCGGTGATTAATTTTTGTAAGAAATTAGACAGAAGACAATAAACGCAAGTGTGCGTGGTGAAAAGGCGAGAATGATGCCAGCTTAAATACAGAAACGAAACGCGAGTTGCATGTCTGACTGAATGCTGCCAAAATCCACAATCATGAACTTGCGAACATGGTGATTCTTTTTATGTAAGCTCTTCAGAAATGACAAGTTCGGAATTACAGACTCAGTGGAAGGCATTCAATGATTTCTCTCGCAGTCTTCTTGATCGTATTCTGCAAGTATTCCTTCACGGAAGTCTTGATTTGAGTTTCAAGGGCTGAGTCATTCTGGATGAAACCAAAAACGAAATCGCGTCAAGGCATCCGACCAGTTAGCCAATTATTCGAACAATCTTGAACCTTACCTCATCATTGGACAGCAAATCCACTTCTCCCAGCCTCCCAAAATCAAGCGCGAGGGTACCATCGCTGTCAACATCGAATTTGTCAAGACTTACGGCAAACTCTTTGCTGACACTGCAAGCAATACTCAATTGAACGTCTTTCAACCCTCCTGTCACTTGCGCCTCATCTTCGGAAAGGCACAACATGGTCACTTGTGCCAAGTACTTAATCAGCGCGGATTTGATTCCAATCACAGCTTTGGCGGAAATGATTGGATCACTGAACGCCTAAAAGGACAAAGGCCGAGTCACGACTCACGAGTCAGTTGGCAAATGATGCCTTTTCAGCCGACACTGATTGGTGCATATTCTTTTACGTTTATTGTGAGGGCGGAGTCGTCCATCCGACAAAGTGATGACAGCCCCGTAATCAGTCCTTTTTGGAAGTCGACATCTGCCGGAATCGTGAGTCCACAAAGAATTGTTTTCTCCACCGCCATTTTGTGGTCTGGCAACTCAAACTGGTCCAATTGATTGGATTCTAGTTTTTCCGCCATTTTGGTCAAAACTTTGTCAATGTAGCCATTGAAATCGACCTTGATTTGTCCATCCAAGATGGATTGAATCTGCACCACGCCCCCTGTGACATCACAGATTTTCTGGAACAAAGGTGATACCCTGAGTTAACTGAGTTTACAACTCATTCAGACGTCGAAGTATTTGCAAGGGATCAGATAAGTACTTTGCCCAAAACGAACGAAGCACGAAGCACCCACCGGCAAGATTATTAAAACTCACATCCGATATCTTCTTGGACACGCCATCCACGAGATCGTCCAAGAATTTAGGCCGGTCTAATTCGCTCGCTTCTGTGGTCTGAATATTTTCTTCTACCGCTGCAACGCTCATGTTCTTCCTGCAATGCAATATGCAATGCCTGTCTGACTGTTTACTTTACAAAAACTCTGGTGTTGCAGTCGAGTTCTGAGTGAAGAGTGGCTTGCTGATTATTTAACACTGTTGACTGTCCGTTGTGATCTTTGATTTAAATGTGCTAATCACATTATCTAAACCTTTTCAAGTAAAATTCTCACAGCGAGATGTTAGTACTTTCAAGCTTATATGGGAGAGTGTGTGGGATGTCTCAGCAATGATGTTGTACCATAAATGAAATCATTAGTTAGTTATTCATGGCCACTCGTACTCGTACATGCCTACAGTGTATCAGAGATTCTTGCAAGCTAAACAAATGCACAAGAGTCTGAGCCTGAGCTGGTTCACATTATGAGCGGGGCTTGAAGGATGAAGGTTGTGAATCAAGCTTATTTTTAACCCATGTGAACATTAACGAGAACGATGACATCAGCAACGCGGTTCTTATTGTTCTTGAGCCTAACCTAACCTAACTTGAGCCATTACATTTTGCACTCGAACAATGTGATAATGCGATGAAAACCAACGAAGAGTGTGTCATTGCGTCCTGTTGCAAAGTAGTGATTCAAATTCAGTCTTCGATCACCATTTCATCATGAATAGCGTAGTAAGCGATAGAATTTATTGGATATGCGCTAACAATTAACGCGTACACGCGTTTACAACGTCCAGCCGGATTCGACGTTGTCGCTAGAAAATTTCAGTACAGTCCGACGGATCAAGCAAAATATGACTCAAATGCTTCACAATTTCAGAGTCCGAGCTTTTAAGGCTGAGCTGCTTCAGGATTTTCGGAATGGACTTGAATGTGTCGTAGCTGTTGTCGTTCTCTTCGCTCTCCATAAGCATAGTCTTGAACATGTACACTTGGCCTTCGATTTCGCTCAAAATGCTGCCGATGTACGAAAGTAAGCTCAAGTCGTCGAAGAATTTCGTTTGGCAAAAACCTGCGTTTCTGAAATTTTCAAAGAAGACCCCAGAATAGGCGGGACCAGATATTTTCTTGCTTTCGTAGTCTAAAATTGTGACGCAGCTAAGATCGTTCTGATGAATTAACTCGTGAATAGTCAATCGTTCGGGCAGGCAGAGCCCGATGAGTTTGAAGCTTTGGAAATGAGCCCCGACCAATATTCCTTGATGCCACTGAAGTAGTTTGAATGATTTCGATGGATAACAAGGGACGAAAGGAATCAGGCAGTTAAATATTTGGGCAATCTTCAGTCTTGTCGTTTCTTTACCAAAAATCACTACAGGACGCCCAATGAGGATGGAATAAAGGACGTGGTGAGCTGTCGAATGAAAATGGCGGAAGAATTTCAGGAGCCCGTAACCAGAATCGTTCTTTTCCAGTTTAGTCTTTGCAGCGTAAATCCACCAGTGCTTCTTCTCAACTTCTGCAATTGAACTCTCCTCTACTGAAACAACATCGAAGGCATTTCGAAGCGTTTTGATAAGGCTACTTTCGTCCCCTGATGCATCTCCTCCATACTGATTCACTGAACCTCGGGTTTGTGTCGAATTCGAACTCGACGAAGATTTTGGCACTTTCTGGGCGTGATTGGACGACGAACTGCATGAAGCAGCTTCATTTAGTTGTACCTCTTCCTCTGAGAACTCTGGCTCCAAATCCACCCATATACCATAGGTGGCTTCGTCATTCCTGTATTTTGGAGGATTGCTTGAAGTGGATAGCAATTGTTCAGAGCCAGAGCCCTCGGGTTCACTATGCTCCTGCAAAGACCGGACCTGTGATGGCGATGGAGAGCACTTCTCGTTGGCGGTAGTGGCAGAAACGATTCGGCTGTCCACCGAGCCGAAAGCTGTCTGGTACGAGCTCGATTCATTTCCATCTGTGCTTGGATTCTAACAGTAAGGCAAAAACCAACTACAGAAAATGAATTTCTTTGCAAATTGCAATATATACTTACCCACACAGGAGTAAGCGTGCCGGAGCACTCTGATAATGTAACAAAGGAATCACTTCGATTGTCAGTCGATGAAATTATTGGACAACTTATATGCAACTTTTCAAGGACTTGGCATATTTCAATGTTGTTGAGCAATTCTATATTTTGACTTCCTAAACTTCCTATTGAGCCACTTGACTCTAGTTCATTGGGAATGATTTCCCCTGGTTCAACTATCTCGGTTACCGACGTTGCGGCATCAATTGCTTCTTCATCAACCTCAGGATCGTTTTCGTCGTGTACATCAACGCACGCCGTATGCTTTCTGAAATCCTCGGTAAGTTTACTCATTTCGGTAAATATTAAATCTTCCCTAAATTGGATGTAGATTTCCAGCAGACGATGAACAAAAAGAATAGCACCATGCTGACCAAGCACTGTCAGCGGACGAAGACCTTCGCCTTTTCTCTTCAGAGGGTGAACAAGTGGCAGGTGCAACGCTGAAAATGAGTTTCCAACGAAATTCAATTCGGAGATAGCTTGAGATAATGCACATTCTGGATCCGAAGCACACTTTTGTTTGAGCTCGTTTAGTTTGGCGACAATGAAATGATTAACTTCAAGAGAGTCAATAATTTGAGAAATGTTCCTAATTTCTTGAAACTGATGCTCAATCTGCTGAAGGCTGATCGTGTCACCACAGCTGTCCACGTCAATTGTGTCCGAGTTGTACGACTCAGTTCCATGGATGAAGTGATCGTCCAAGTTAGAACCATCGGAGGACGGCGGAGTGTAGGAGCGAATGAATGGATAGTTTTCTTTCGCATTATTCAGCTTGTTCAAGTAATTGCTTAGTTCTCCCTTGAACCAACTACGATTGGCATATTTCAGAATCGTTGTAACCTGTAAGTCGGAAACCAATGAGTGCGGTCAGATCAGAGCTTCTGCTTCAACCAGCATTAAATACTTTTCTGGATTCAGCTTCTTACTTCATTAAAATGGCGGATCAATGCTTCGAGGTGTGTTTCCAACTTCATGTTGTCTTTGGTCACAAATCCAAAACAAAATGGTCGAACGAAGCCACGAGCTTTGATATCATACAAAGTGAAATATTGCATAAATACGTGGACATTCTTGAACACATTCGTCCTCATGACTTGAGTATCTTGAGTAACTTTGAACTGGCCACTACAAATTACAAAAATGTCATTCAATCAGATCCGTTATGTTTACCTAATAAGATTCTGCGTACACGGTGTTGACTTGATAGTCGGTGAACATCACATGAATAGCAAGTGAATTTAAGTTGATATCAGTCTTTTCCAGAGCATCCGTTGGAATGGTTAACAGTGGAATTGGCCCCTGAATTTCAGAGAATTCGCAAAGAAGAATGAAGTCTTCATTAACTTCGTCCATATTCTGTAACGAAGCAAGCAATCTTAATTTTTTGATAAAAATGAACGCCACCAACAGTTAACATACCTGCAGAAATGGCACTGGCGCGTCGAGATCAATGACTTGGAATTCATGTGGCAAATTATGCCGTACATTTGAGGGTGGAGTGTCATACCCGTACTCGGTTGAACCAGACGAAACTGATTCCAGTTGCTCAATTGGATTAATGAATTCTGAATACGTCAACGACATGGTGCTGGTGCTGGAATTGCTCAATAGAATTTGTGGTTCTGGAATATCCTGGTCAGAAGCAGACTGCTCTTGTTGGCCGCCCTGACCGGTCGTAATAATCATAACTTCGGCTGTCTGTCGCGTCTAGCAAAAATATAAAACATCAGCAAATTCAGTCGCCACTGCATGGTGCGAATCGTCACTTACAAAGGAGCAAGTTAATGAGCGAATGGAACTACAAAATTGTTCTGTCTCACAAGCGAATCCCCTCCAGCCACCAGGACAAACACGAGTTGATCGTGCTGGTTAAAACTTTCGATTTGCGAAATGTTGACTAATTACGTGACTGATTCTCAGCTTCATAGTTCTGTTTCTGCTGAAGCGTAGTATGATGAAACATAAACAGTGGGCAGCTGAGTTGAGTGGCTCTGCCCATCATCTTTGAAACTGCAGGCAGACAGTCTGTTGATAAAATCAAGATCGTATATAAAATTCTCACGCAAGCAGTGAAAGAGAAACCGTACCAAGTTTCGAATTCGTTCCATTTCGGTCGATAAATTACTACCAAGAAATTAAATAAAGTTGAAATTTGATTGTTAAACATTAGTCTGGGGCTGCCTGGCGAGGCTTCACCATGTCTTTAGCACTATTGCGGAGTAAGCTCATCAGCAGCAGGGCAATACTTATTCCGTTAACGAAATCCAATGTCATCACTGCTGTAAGAGAGGCGCATCAGCCTGGTACTGGTTACTGGAATCGCGATTGGCGTCCTGGCCCGTACCCAAAGGTGAGTTTCAGAATCCAGAAAGAGTAGTTGAAGCAGTTGAGTAGGATGATGCTGTTAAGCTTGGCCATTGCATGCTCTTAGACCGAAGAAGAGAAGATCGCAGCTGCCAAGAAGTACGGACTGCTGAGAGAGGACTATGAACCTTATCCGGACGACGGATTTGGATACGGTGACTACCCCAAACTGCCAATTGTTGCGGCCGAAGAAAGGGACTCAAATGAGCTGTACGAAATCGACTCCATGAAGAGGCATTTCGGCGAACCACTGCATGTTGACATTGATTTGTATGGTGAAGACCGATTCAATCCTAATGAAAGGTGGGCGATTACTTAAAGTTCACGAAAGTTTGCATTTGCATGTTGATAGTGATTGACTTCTGACCATGTTAATGCATTGACTGACTAATTCTTTCAGGTTTCTGGTCCCACTGTGGGCTCAGTACGTTTGGTTCATTGCGTGGATGGGTGGGTTCTGGATTCTGTTTCAAATTGGAGAAAGGTATCGAATTCAGGTTGGCAAGAAAATGCCGAAACAGATGCCAGGCGATGGTAAAGCGCACTACACTTTTGATGTGGAATAACAGAATTTTAGCAGTTAGTTTGAGATGTTAAGTTCTTACTGTAGAAAGTTCAAGTCAATTACTACAAATGTCGAAACTTCGAAACACGTACGTAAATAAAAGGCGTGACAAGGTACATGAAGTTTGTTTCAGTCTTACATTTTACTGGAGGCACAATACTGCGTGTAACATTAGGAGAAGTACAAAATGACAATGAAAATACCAATGAAATAGATTAGATGAAATGAACGCACTTTAATCTGTCCTCTTAACTGCGTGTTTAAGAGTAGCTTCTTCAGCCTTACTGCGAAAAACTGGATAGTCTTCAGCAACCTCCTTTGCAATGTCTGCCATAAGCGGGTCCGACAAATTTGGTTCTGCCAGAAGAATTCGAATTGCGCTGAGGACCTGTGAAAATACGATGCAGCGTTCACTAATTAATTAAAAGAGACCAGAATGTTGTACACGATGGGAAATTTTACTTACAACTGGAATGTTCATCGTGACAGTCCAAGTACCGGTTGGCTTCGGCTTCAACGCGGAGAGGCAGATTCGGCCGGATGGATCAATATTCGGATGATAGACTGGTGTGATGAATCTTACAAGCGGAGGTGTGAACGGATATCTGAAAGCAATCCAATTTTATCTGCTAGCTCATTTAGTTCATGTCAATCATAATTCGCAAAGCGACATGTGTCGAACGTTCTTCGAGTGTGTGCACTGGGGGGACTTTTTCTAGCAACTCCAACTCACCTGTCACTTAAAATGACCTCAACTTGAAAAAGTCCTTTCTCGTAAGGTGAGCCTGGCGGTCCGGAAATGTGAGCCATCAACGCTTCTGTGGAATCATTTTCTTGCCAGCAATGGATTCCTGCAAAATGAATGAGTGTCCGTTAGGCTCCATTGGCATTGCGACCTGTCGACGTGAGACGCGTTCGTTCAGACTTACCTGGCGGTGGGTTTTTGGTCAACATCTCCAGTTCTTTCTTGAATCTCGCTAGTCGTTGCATGGTTACGATAAGATCTTGTGTTTTCTGAAGTAAGTTAAAGTTCGATCGATGGTCACTGGCTAATGGTTAGGAGATTTCTGACAGATGAGGCAGAAGATGCAATGTGTGCCTATCCCTTGGCTTGACTTGACACCCTCGTCTTCACTGTTCACGAAATCACGAACTTCGAAGATCAGACAAAAGGAGCCACCGATGTTGAATGTCCTTGGGCCAGTCACTGCAGCAGTCACAAAGAAATTAGTAAATTGAAGACCTTTCTAGAATATTAGGAATCATGATCGCGAAGCTTGATGTTAATTAAAGCGTAAGTACTCGTACGTCTCAAGACAAGAGGCACAGTTCGACTTGACACGAGTCGTACGTTTTTTGCACTCAACTCAACACCGCTTCCAATTGTTCAAAATTGTGCATGGATGAACTTGCTGGCACCGCGAGTTTAAACCGAACGCATTTTATGAATGCGCTACGTATTCGATTGAAGTTATCAATTTATTGAATTTGCAATTGCATTCGCCTGTCATTTGCGCAATTAATCCGTGACTTGACGTGTGAACCTCCTGCTGGACCCGTCCAGCCAGACAAGACAACGTACAAGTATCGTTTTGGTTGCGTAAAAGTTAACGCAGTGCGGTTGCAGTTGTCTGTGGAAGGATGCCAAAGTCGTCGTCATCGTCATCTTCATCTTCTGGGTCATCTTCGTCCTCATCCTCCTCTGGTTCATCATCATCGTCGTCGGAAGATGAGCATGAGCAGAGGAAGGACGAGGGGCAGAGCAGGAAACGTAAACTGGACCCGGAGTCTTCTACTGATAACAAGAAAGCTTCAAACAATTCCGATCCGCCACCGATTAGTAGGGAAGCGGGCGCTCCCGCAGCCGGAGGAGTTACAGTGAACACACCAGGCGCAGATAAGGGTGGTGACAAAAGCGATGATGACATAGGACCACAACCGGCACCAACTTCGGAGGTTTCGGTCGAAGTTGGAGAGGCGGATGCAGAAGTTGCCAAAGAAGGCCGGCAAGATGAAATCGTGATGGTCCCGCAGAAGAAAAAGAAGGGTACGCCAAGACATGTCCACAGCCCATGGCTCCATTGTTTTAAGAAATTGACTAATGCAACCCGAATGACTAATGATGCTTCAATGCTTTTCAACAGTTCTTGAATTTGAAAACATTTACATCGACAATTTGCCAAGCGCCGAGTACTACGAACGAAGCTACATGCACCGTGATGTGGTTGTGCACTTGGCTGTTACAAAGTAAGTAGGCAATCAGTGCAATCAATCTGACTTTTAGCAGTAACGGACTTTAATTTGATTTTAGGACAGACTTTGTGATTACTGCAAGTCAAGACGGTCACATCAAATTTTGGAAGAAACAAGAACTTGGAATTGAATTCGTCAAACATTTCAGATCTCATTTAGGAAATATCCAAGCAATTGCTGTTAACTCTACTGGAACATTACTCGTTTCAATATCGAACGACAAAAGTTTGAAAGTTTTTGATGTTGTTAATTTTGGTAAGTGCCGTGAGAAGAGACGTAGTATTGTGTTTTGACGCGACCTTTGACTTTGGAATTTTCAGACATGATCAACATGATGAAATTGGATTACGAGCCACGAACTGCGGAGTGGATTCATCGTTCTGGAGATGCAGTCACAGCGTTGGCAGTGTACGTAATCTTAATCTTTGTTATTTGGAATCCGAACACATTTATCTAATTTAAAATCCTATCCTTCGCAGATCCACAATGACTACGAATGAGATTTACATCTATGATTCGTCACAGTCGACATCTACTCCGATTAAAGTCCTTTCGGCAATACACCGGAATCCTGTTACGATTATCAAATACTCTGCTGTTCACGACGTTGTCATTTCAGTCGATTCAACAGCGATGATTGAGTACTGGTCTAGCTTGAAAGACGACTTTGAGTTCCCTAAAAGGCCCAGCGTTTCTTTCGACTCAAAGCTCGACACGGATTTGTTCGAATTTGTACAGAACAAGCTTACACTCTTGACGCTGACCATTTCACCAAATGGAGGGTATTTTGCAACGCTCACATCGGACAGGCGAGTGTGCCTGTTTAAATTCAGCACAGGAAAACTGATACGCGTGTTTGACGAAGGGCTGAGCGTAACCATTGAACTGCAAAACTCGAAGCAGTTAATTCCAGCCATGGAATTTGGGCGAAGAATGGCAACGGAGCGAGAACTGGAGAAATCGGACTTCATGAAATTTACCAACATGCTATTCGACGACACTTCAAGCTTCTTGATGTACCCAACTGTGTTGGGCGTTAAGGTATGGCATGGCACAGGTCTTAGCATTATTGAATCGCACTTCGTAAGGAAAGCTAAATGAGAATTTTCCTTTTCCAGATTGTAAACATTGTGACGAACAGATTGGTAAAGCTGATTGGTAAAACCGAAAATCTTCGCATAATTCAGATTGCACTGTTCCAAGGGAAGCCTAAGAAACTAACCGCCGCGGCACCAACAATTGAGTTGGAGACTGCTGAGAATCCGACACTGGTTGGATCCGAAAGTGATCCAACACTATTTTGCACCGCTTTCAAGAAGAATCGGTTCTACATGTTCACTAAAAGGGATGAAGACACCAATGCTGAAAGTGGAACAAGTCGAGATGTATTTAACGAGAAACCTTCAAAGGAGGATATAATTTCAGCTACAGACGACGCCGGTAAGTATATAGAATAAATTCATAATAATTGCACATCAGGCGTATTGTTAATTATTGATGAATTTCTCCATGTTCAGTTTCCCAGAAGGTCTACGAGAATGCAACCATTCATACAACCAAAGGCGATATCCAACTCAAAATTTTCATAAAGGAATGTCCGAGATCTGCAGAAAACTTCTGCGTGCACGCCAAGAATGGATACTACAATGGGCACATTTTTCATCGTGTTATAAAAGGATTTATGATTCAGACTGGAGACCCAACAGGTAACGCAGAAATACAATTCCTGCGTATTTCTGCAAGAATCTTTAATCCTTTTCCCTTACAATTTAGGAGTTGGAACCGGTGGACAGTCAATTTGGGGTCATGAATTTGAAGATGAATTTCATCCAACTCTGAAACACGACAGGCCATACACGTTAAGTATGGCAAATGCAGGCCCAAATACAAACGGGTCCCAATTTTTTATTACGTTGACACCAACGGTAAGTATATGAAAGCAAACTGGCCGCGCTCTCATTGTTGCTTCTATCACTGACTCCGATTTCGCGTTTTTTATTACAGCCATGGCTGGACAACAAGCACACAGTTTTTGGCCGAGTGACACGGGGAATGGAGACAGTTCAGAATATTTCACTGTGCAAGACCAACCCCAAGACGGATAAGCCGTATGATGATGTCTCCATCATAAATATATCGCTAAGATAAGCGTCTTCAAGAATTAGAATGTAAACTAATTTCTTATTTTCTTTCGAATGGTTTTAATAATGAAGCCAATAACCGATGTTTTAGTTCAAGCACGATCATAATTTCGTCGTTTATTTATTCGAACTTGAATAAATTGATCCGATTGACTTAACAAATACACAAATACGTAATGTAATTCCCAGACATGTAATTCCAATGCTAGCACGAACTATTCCGAAGCCAGACTAGAACAAAGATTAACAATGCCGTCAAAAATTATATTACAAATCGCAAACTGACTCGATTATTAGGTACAAATTCAATTAAATAATAGTTCATGACTTTCATGAATTCATGAACTAACTTGAAGCGCTCATATTTTGCATGGCCTGTCTCGTCAACGTAAAACTGCGAATAATAGCTACGGCGTCGGCATGTTAATTACAAGAGGAACTCGTATCACAAATCACAATAAAGGCCTTGCTTGAACATAGTCCATAAATAAAAGAAGCGTCTGTCGTATCGCGAACACTAGCATCATGTATCACAAAATTGGATTGACACTGAATGACCAATTACGTACTCATTTGCATTTGAGCAGAGCAAACAATTTGAATGGATGGTACCACAATCATGGCTTAAGTTTAAGCAGATTGTTTGACATTAAGATCGGTTCAGATCACTTACATATATAAATTAATTTCTCTTATTTACTTATTTCGCCCTGTAAGTAGATTGTATGATGCTGATCCGGTATTCCTCCTGCTTGTTATATGTGCACCTAGTTTAAATTGAGTCCCCGTCAATTCCAGGAATAAGAATTTTCGTACCAATTTCCTACACACAAATACAAGTAACGTACATTTGACCCACAAGTACGGCAAATATTTACAAAGCTTTGTTCTACTTCTACATTCTACGACTACAAATACGATAGTAAATTGCTAATTTAGACCAGACATTTTAAGTACAAGCTTTAAGTTGTCAGATATCAGCATCGGGCATTCACGAAAACCATTTTCCAACGCGTTCATGCATATATAATTATCATTTGCTACCAATCGCAACTACAAACCACCAAATACTGAATGGAAATACCACCACGCCTACGTCTACACAACTTCAAGCACAAGCAAATACCCCGAAATAAATCATAATAAGAACCTGCAATGATGAATGTCAGATTGCATTCCTTTGCTAAAGTAGGGATGGCTCATACGCAAACTTCAATTGTGGCGTCTAAAAATAACGTTGAAACAAAATAGTAGTAATAGCAAGGCTTTGATGACGAATAATTGAGCAGGCCTAGCTGTACAAGGACAAGCAGAACACTACAGCCCAAACCAGGAATATTAATGTACCCTTCTAATGTCTGACTGGCCCTCGTAGTGTGTGAAGGTCGCCTCTCCCGACAAAGTGTTGATCGGCTCAATTCGTTCTTGTGTCAACTGCTCGGTGGTTGTAAGGAGTCGTGCCAAAGGCGTGCTGAAACATGACCAAAATTCCTCAGATTGGAATATTGGAAAGCAACTTGGGTACTGGTTCTACACTTTTACTTACCAAAATATTGGCAACGTTTCCAACAGCGTTGGACGACTATGAGTTAAGAAGGGTTTCAAATACCGTTGGTCAAAATTACGCCACCATCTAGCGAGCCTGTGAATTTTTCATCAAAGGAATGAATTATATGATTCTCCCTAAAGGGAGTCGACATAAAGCGTTATGGTCTCTTACAAGGCCTTGTCTTGTGGCTTCGGTGGTTCACCTTCGACATACGGATCTGATGCACTTCCGTCCGGCTGCAAAAATTGGAAACAGCTGTTGTTACAAGCTATTTGGGTGTAAGAAATCTTGCAGAAAAGGGAAAAAGTAGGCAAATGCATCAGTTCAAAGCACAAGTAAGAGATTAGCATTGACTATTGACATAAAGAACTTGTAGCAGCACTGACAAAGGCTGCAGTGAAAGTACAAAGATACACAGTAACGAAGTGAGGTAATGATTTCACGTGGCTCATAATAAAACATTGCAGAACCATAAACATTTAACATGAATGGAAGGGAGAGGAGTTTTGACCCTTCGTTAGACTGAACACATTTAAACTTATTATTATTAGAAAATGAATGAATCATGAATGAAGCCGAATGTAAATTAAAATAGAAAGTCACAGTCAAACAGGATCACAGGAATTTTGAAATGAGAGTTTTGCAAGAGTGCAAGCCTGATGGCCGTGATTCAACTTACTTTTGGCCCTCCATCCAACGGCGAATACATCTTTATTTTTAGAGTTAATGAGCAATGCAAATTTGGGTCCAATTATTTCAAACAAAGAAATTGAATGTGCCGGTCCAAATAGGAGGGGTTCGTGAGATAAAAAGGAAAGAATAAGAACAAAACATTTAGAATCAAGCAGGTTGTTTTGCGGACTTGTTTTCAACAGAACAAAAGCTAATTAGCATATAAACATTTCCTGGAATCGCATTTCCAGGAGTCAAAAAATATTAATTGAAAACGAAGCCTGGATATATACAACCTATTCCTACTTCGTTCAAATTTAAAGATCCTTTCTAGAAGACAATAACACTTTCCCAATCCCCAACCAAAATAAGCTTAATGTGGTGGCGGTGAAAAGGCTGCTGCAGCACACAGAACCCAAAGAATCATTAAGATGAGAGCCAGTCATTAACATCCTGACTTTAAAAGGTTGAAAGTGGTTAAAGAGTGAGCGTGAAGGTGACGGCGATTAAAAGTGATTAGTGAAAATGTGCTATTAAACCATCGTTTCTTAATGGAAAAATATAAGTACCAGAAGTTCCTCAGTAATGTATTGGGGCTCTCCACTCAACGTTCCCGCACCACCACTTGACACGCTGGGAGTGGCAGTAGCAACATTTCCTAGCTCATGATTCACTTCATTTGCATTCTTTGGCACGGAATTGGGAAACTGTCCGTTGTCTGCACTACTTAGGGGAGGATCGGCACGAGATTCTAAAGGCACACTTACGCTTCGCATGTGAATTTGCATACACTCCGTCTCGTCATCAACTCCCACACTGAAATAGAAACCATAAACCAATTGCGATTGTGTGAATCCGCAAAGATAAAGCCTGCTTTGCGACTTACGGTATATCGAACCAATTTAGCAACTGCATTGTCGAGCCACCACAAACAATCACAGTCACGATTACAATCACACTGGATGTGGTCAGTAGAGTTTGCCTTGCGTCAGAAACGGTGTTTCGAATAGCCAACGCAAAGGCAATTGCTCCTCTCAAACCCGAAAAGAACAGCATGTGCTGAAAATTAGCTGATATTTTGTTCTTTCTTCCCAAATTTAGCAAGAAGGACAAAGGATAAATATTCGCTGCTCGTCCGATTATGATAGCCACCTGAAATTGAGGCATTCGAATAATTTATGCTCCAGCGTTGAATCATATATTGGCAATGTGGTCTTTACAAATGCGGCGAAGATGAACAAGGGCTCGAAGTGATGTTTCTGAAAGATAGCACAGATTTGAGATTAGATAAATTAGATTACGAGAAAATCGTAGAAATGTTGTAAGTTCTTGAGAACCACATAAGGAAACAAAATCCGCTTACTGGAAAGGTGAACATGCTCACACCAATGTAGATGAAAATGAAGTTTTCAGCAAGAAAGTTCAGCAATTCGAACAGCTGTTTCGTTCTTAGGCGAGAATCACGCGATAAATTATTGTACGTATAGTGAGCTTGACAAATACCACAGAATAGCACGGCAACAATTCCTGTACAAACGAAAAGATACTCCGGATCAACATTACACTTAATGCTACACACTTATGCACAACGTGTAATGGCAAATTACGAACCTGTAAGATCCAAGACCTCTGCAATTAAGAAGGTGCTGTACGACATCAGAAAGAACAACGCTGTTTCCAGCAGTGGAAAATCTCTAATGTGAGTGAATTTGGTCAGTAAAGCAGTAGCACAGCCCATGCTGGCCCCAATCGCAAATGAAGAGGCAAATGTCCATGCAAAGACTCCCAACGACTGAAAGAATGGCATTATGTGAAACCCAACAGTTCCAGCCGACCCGTAATGTTGAATAGCCCTGTACATCATTACAAATTACTAAACACTAGTCGCGTCGATAAACTAACTCTGTAAGAGCTTACCCTGAGAGAACAATGGCCACGGCATCATTCAAGACGCTCTCTCCAAACACAAGTGCGTACATATTCACGTCAACGTGAAGATCGTTGAAAATCGCAAGCACGGTGACAGGATCAGTAGCAGAGATGATGGCACCAAAGTTGAGGGTATCGAGAAACGTGAACTTTGCTGCTGCTGCCCACTCGCCAAACACCGCAACGAACCCATACAAAATGGCACCAATCACAAATGCAGAAATTGTGGTCCCCACAAACGCAAGGGTGAAGATTGTACCCAAGTTCCGGAAGAAATATTTCTACAGAAAATTATGACCACATCAATGCCAAAAATAGCCAGTAAAATTGTTGGCTATCGAAAATGAATGAAGTTCGTACTCGCTTCAAACTGTACCCAGCGTTGAAAATAATCGGAGGCAGCAAGATGTTGAAAAATATTTCCGGATCAAAAGTGGCCTGAAAAGTAGGCAATTAGTTAATTAGATCGTACTCATACTTTTCATACTCATTAGCATTGAGACATACTTTTTGTTCAATTTGTTTCGGTTTGTTTTCCAATACTTCTCCCTTGAAGAGGTACGCATACGTTTTATTCTGCATTGACGCCGTCGTTGATCCATTCAATGCGAGATGCAGCCATAAAGTATCAGGCGGAACCGACAAATTGTGAGTTGCAGTAGAATTTTCGGGCACAACGTCCAGGAATTGCGCCGAAGAGCTTGAATAAGCATATTTAATGATCGCCCCAACAATTAAGCCTGTAAATAAAAATAACAGCATTTTAGAGATTTCAGGGCATTTTCCACTTTCCATGTTAATGCTTCATTCGCATTCTATTCTCATGTCTCGCGTCAGAAGCAGATCAGTTCCTTTAGTAAATGGTACCACGATAGGTCTATTTGGTATATTACCTGACCAAGAACCAATGAATTTAATCTCTTTATGCTTTATAATATAAGAATTTCAAGGCTGGCGAAATGGAAATAAAGAGCATGACGTGCCACGAATTATTTAAATTACTTTTGTATGAATAAATTATAGCACCGTCTCTCAAAGCTGCACGCTACTGGAATTCAAGATCATAGCTGGACTTCATGCTAAGCTTTTAAAATGATGTACCATGATGTACGTAGCATTGCGTTCTTGGCTTTCTTTCTTTCAAACATGACACATGTAGTTATTGATTTCGAGATGGCTTGACCTCGGCCTCCTCGATGTTTCCGACAGACGATAGACACGATCAGTCGGTTCGTGCGAACACAATTACTAAATTCTGAGTTACTTACCATAAATAACAGCGAGACCAGTTTCATGCAGGAACCGGATTCTTCGGTGATGGAATGCCCAGATAGTTAGCACAGTCAGACTGAGGAGAATTGTGTAAAGTAAGATGTTTAAGGAATCCAATCGATGATTCTCCAATGCCTTCTCGTCCAGCTCCGTATCAGTCGAAGCTGAAGCTACCAGTGATGCCGTTGCAATCACGCTGGAGACGACCACCATGTGCCATGATTCTTGAAGTCGTTGTTCGAGTCTTCTCAATCGTGTATTTAGACCAAAGCGAAAATTTCGTAACCAAGTCAGGATGTCCATCTTCACCAGCACATTTCGATGTTCCTCTGTCCTCTACCACACAATACTGACTGAATGAGAGAATAAAAGCGACTCCCTAATTCTTTACGCAGCTGTCCAGCCTAAACAGTCTGATAGTCTTGCCAACTGTGAAAAGCATAAAATTGATTCTATCTTCTGTGTTGCCTTAAATAGGATTAATCCACGTTCTTCTGTCGCGTCATACAATAAAGTGATTAATACTTGTCGTTTGTCACGTAGTCACGATGGGAGGAACGGAATGTCTCTGCCGGAATTGATCTAAAAATGAAACCAAATCATCTTTTTGTAGTTTCTTGTTACATCATTCATGTGTGTCCGCTTTGGTATCGGCTGGTGCCAGTTGTGCTTGTTCAGATCTATGAAGATTATCGCTGAAAACACACAAAAGCAACAGTCGAGCAATTGACTGATAGCTTTGCCGCGTAACTTCTCAGTTAAATATTTGAATGTCTATCGCTTAAAGGACTTGAAATATGCTAACCTTTACATTCTCCGGTATGATTGCTTTGTCCAAACACTGTATTTGTTATTTGTATTCTTGTCAGATTTTCACGAAGAATTAATACAGAGCTGCTGGTGTATTCTTCATGAAAAGTTGTATTCGACTAGTTCAGTTCGACTTATCCAACTCGCCACAAACGGAATTTCTGCAATATTCCCCAAAATACCAAGTTGAAATTTGCCAGCATAAGGAAAGAAACGTATTGTCCATGAAAACTTACCATTTAATGACTACGACTGTACCGTCACTGTCACCCGCAACGTGTTCTTAGAACCAATACGGAACTCAGGACGTAGAACCACTGCTCAGTACGTAATTTGCAAAAAAAAGTCGGATTCACTCGATGACTACTGTGGTACAACTACTTGCATGACTATGACTAAACTGAATGAACATGAACTGAAAGTGAAACCTCATAACAAGAAATACGGGATGGAGAATCTTGGTGCGTGCGGTTACACTCACATATGATAGAAAGCCACCCAGAGCTTAAAAAAAGCTAAAAGGTAGATTCAATGACACAAAGAGCTAATACCAACAGGTCTTGGTCTTGGTGCTATTTTGATACTACAACATTGTTAATGTTGGTGTTCCCAATTAGCTTTGAGTTTATGCATCCCTCATGCCACATTGAAGCATCACAATCACATGCAAGTTCGTCATTCATTACCAAACGTAAACAATTAAACCTGGAATTTTCCTATCGTACTACGCATTGTTATAATCTCGTCTCTTTTTGCCTGACTGCTGCAGAAGCACAAAACTTTGCGTTCTATCAATGCGATGCAGACACGGACGGAACGATGCGATATGCGATGAGATGCATAATTAACTTTATAGCTACAAATCCATCTACTCTGTTCTTTAGTGGTGTGCGCGTGAATGTTGCATGACCCCAGTGCAGCGAGTAACTTGGCTAGATTACAATCTACAATGGGATTTTGCGGTATTGAATGCAACGCGACGCTTTTAGGCCCAAGCCTCAAGTACTCTTCTAAACTCTACAACTAGTGCTTCCGATTGCCTATTAGCCAGCTTCAGTTTTTAGAACCCGGTCCAATAATAACATGCCAGCTGGAGTAGTATAGCTAAATTATTAACTCAAATCGCTTTGAGACTACATGTGAGACTGAAATCTAGCCCTAACGAGGGGGACCTCTTTGGCCAGTTGCCACCATTGCTCTGCGACAATGTGAAAAGGTTTTGTTCTTTTTTGTTATCCTATTATTGGATTCTTATTGTGTTTTGGTGCCTAATTGGATACTTCAAACAGAAATGGAATGAAGAGGCACGGATTTTGAAATCGAAACTCACCTTTGAAGTGCGCAAAGGTTTTCATGGCCGTGGTTAGATATCCTTCGACCAAGTCGCGAAGGATGGCGATACTAAACATTAAATCCCGGAATTTGAAAACTTCGGCGAGCCACGAACTCGCTGGAAGCTGAGATTTAATTTTAGTCTTTGAGCTTGCTCGCTAGTGACCTTCCCAGGTCAATATCAAGGTTGGCCTCTTATCAGATTCGGCCTTCGTCAATATTTTCATTTGCTTGTTTGAAGACTCATAAACGCATATACCTGATGAAAGTCACGTACTAGCTTTGGATATTTATACGACTTATGCATGCAGCACGATTCGGAGCGTGGTAACTACTGTCATGCACGGTTTCATGCTTTGTTATGATTTACAGTCAGGAAGGCCATGCCACGGCCCGTTTACAACCCCCATTCAATTATTTGCCGAGCCCGAGCCCCACATTGATAAGAATCTATTTCTATCGTGCCTACTTTCGCTGCTATTTTCTATCAAGGTCAACCGGTCGTTTCCTTTCCTAAAGGGCTGGTTCGCCAAAAACAGAAATTGAGATTACCGAGCACGAGCAGCTCGATCGCGCTAACGAATGTTTTGCTTGCAGCTAACACGAATTTACGATTCTAGACGCGACCCAGACCCAGACTAGACTCATGAAACCGAAATCTTGTTATTTGGTCTTATGTCTCAAGACGCGTTGTGTTGTGTTCGATCTCCATCCGCATTTTAACCGGAGGCTATGCTTCTTTTTGCACTTTATGCCTGTTTCCTGTCAACCCAGCGTCACATTCTCAAGATCCTCTCAAGATATTTAGGCCAATTTCAGTTCTCAGTTCTTATCTCGGAAAATAACTCAAAAGACTGGAAAACTCGAAGAACGTGTCAAGTTTTCTAAAATCCGAATCAGCCATTTCTATTTGGAAGTTTCCTGTCTGAAGCGCTTCGCTTTTTCTCGTCTTCTTTCTAAAGACGCATTCAAGCATTATTAAGTGAAAGTTATTCGTTATTCGTACTGCCGCCAGTATCTTTGTGTACAGGCAGGCATAGGCATACGTGTACACAATAAAATGTATTAGGACTTACCAGGACCTTTTGCTTTTTAATAATACATCTTACGCCATGAGAAATTGGTTCGAGATGTGATCTGCCAGCATAGCTTTGCTTTGCCCATGGTCTGGAAGCAAATAATAGGCACTTTCGAAATAATGATGAAAAATGCATTTATGACATGATTCTGAATTCTCTGAGTCCGTCTCTGAATGGAATTTAAGTGACTATCACGTTCAGCATTCAAATCAAATATTGTTTCGCTTTTTTCTCGCATTGCCTCAGTTCGTGTTCCAAAGCTTTCATTTCATCATTTCATTTTCTTCTCAATTCTTCTTCTCGCTCTCACCCGCAAATCGCAGTGCGCAGTTCAAGTTCAGTGGTTGTTAGCCTGGAATGATTCCGGTCCGATTTTCTGCTAAGCTTTCGTACTCCAAGTAAATCTTCACCCTTTGCTTTGCTCAGATCATCCGAATTAAACTTTTTTCAATCCGTTCCGGTTAAAGTCTTGGACGCTTCCAATTCCCTTTGAACCCAGCGTAGTGGCTGTGCTTTGTTGAGTATTGAGTTGTTTAAAACTCGAAAGCGTAGAGTGCAGTGAATACAAAGTAAAAGTATTTAAAGAATTCAAAATTCAATAGCATTGTTCATCAGGTCTTGAGTTCGAACAGGAACTACTCGAAATTTAAGTCTAGTTCTAAGGAATCCTTGGAACTAGATATCCGACATCCGAGAATGTTCTATCTAATCTGTTTCTTTGATGTTTATCTTAGCCGTACCAGTGCTGTGCCAGTTGAACCCACCGTAGTACTGTGCCAACTGATGTGCCGTCGTTAAGCCTCGATGCGACCCTGTCGTCGTCTCTCGTTAAATAGTGAAGGCTTGAAGTGAGATCAACAGGCGCCTGCACATCTGCTGCTTACAGGTTCCAAAATGCGAATGCAAGTTAAGTGTTTGGAAGTCGAACTTCCATAAGTCCTGAGATTTCGAGTGTTTAAGTGCACGCTTTTCACGAAAAGCGAAGGCACAACACATCTTTCACGCGAAGTGAAAAGCGTACTGGCAATAAAAAGAACAAAAGAGAAAATTCTAAACTCGGACAGAAAGCGGAATGAAAGGAGGCGAGAAGATTACAATCGTTGGGGCTGTTAATGGAAGTAGCACAAATACTTTGCACTTTACTTTGCTTTGTCAACTTCTACACCCATCAACATCAACATCAACTCCTGTGATCCATTATTAAGAAGAGCTTCTACTCTTGCTCTTCATTAATCCAGAATTGACATTGGAGGCTTTATAAAATTCTGTTGCAAGATTTGCTCCAGTGCAGCAGCCCGAGACCCCAACTACGAACTGCGGTCCCATTGTCATTTCATATTAAACTGCACTTTCCAACTTTCACCTGCGAAAGTTCGTGGAAACAAGCAGGGACTTTCATTGCACAAATATATAAGCAGCGGAAGTGGAAAGAATAGTTTTACCTTCAACCCGGTGCACTTAGTCGTCTTAGCATTTATCAACTTTACGCTTACCAAATCGGATGAAGACTCCGACTCCAAGCTCAATTTATCGTGAACGCGAAATGGTGTGCAAGTGAATTGGGTGTGAAACCAATACAATGGGGCAAAATGGTTGATCAGCGGGGATCTCGAACTCTGCATTGCATTCCATCGCGGAGAACTGAACACTGAGATTCAAGACCAAGACTCTGCTCGGGTTCTAGTTTGTTGCAAAAATTCAGAATCGGATACAATTCAATGAGAGCTTCGTCCGAGATCACATCGCTCATCGACATCGCGCGTTCTTCAATTCAGAGCAGCAAGAGCTTGGAATAACGGAATAACGAGACCGCATACAACAGCGGTGGTCTGGTCTCTGGTGGAGCACAAAAATAGATTGCTGACATTACTGACATTGCTCGCTTTACACAGACCAAACCAAACTAAAAGCAGTCGTAGTCGTAAGTCGGTTGTCAACAGAGAGCAGATTAGATTAGAAAAAGTGCACGAGAGTGCAATCTCAAGCAAGGCGTCGTCTTGACTCTCGATTATGACTTGTAGACGACAGTTGTGGCCGTGGATGAGATAAAAACTTTCTCCATCACCATCATCTGTCATAACCTTGAGTTTTATCACCACTCTCATTACATAAAGACACAAGAAAGAAGGCCTGGCATTGTGAATGCATTATGTCACGATGTGAAAGTCAAAGACAAGTCAGTGTGATTAAAGGCTTCGAGGTGAAAGGTTCAGAATGCCGTGACGGTCACGGTCAATGTCAAATGTGAAAAGTGTTAACGCAGAAAGGCTAAAAGTGATAAACGCTAAATCCCTGAATTGATAAACATCAACATGGCTTTCGAAAATCCCAATTTACTCTTCGGCAACAATTCTTGGGCACCGGACGGCGACATCTTAACGGACACGTCCAACCCCAACTCGTCATTAACTTCAGATTCCGGTTCTGATCTCAACCTTCCCCTCGAGTACACGGCGATCTCGCCAACTTCCCTCCGCACAATCTTCTTTTACATGATCCTCCTATTTCTGGGCGTCACGGGCAATCTCTCCGTCCTGATTTCCTTCTACCGCCACCGACTTGCGCTGAAGTGGCGCATCACGATCCTCATCATCCACCTGTCTCTGGCCGATCTTCTCGTAATTACTGTCGTGATCCCCAGCGAAATCATTTGGCGGTCCACGATTCAGTGGTACGGCGGAGACTTTGTATGTAAAGTGGTGCAGTTTGGCCGCGCATTTGGACTCTACGCGAGTTCTATGATAATCGTCGTGATAAGTGTGGACCGTCTTTACGCTATTGTTTACCCGCTGAGGATGGTGCGTGGTGGACGGCGCGTGAAGGCGATGCTCGCGGCAGCCTGGCTTTGTGCGGCGGTTGCGGCAGCTCCTCAGGTAGGGCATTGTATTGTGTAGTTATTCCTGGAATTATGCATTAAGACATTAAGAGCGGATGTATTATTCCGTTTTGGGCTCCGAACACCTGCCAATCAGTCTAACGTCTAACTGTCTTCGTCTTTTGTCTTACTGCGTCTCGGGTCTCCTTTTTCACATTTTCATCGCCCGCTGGCCATGGTTCGATTAGCGTTGTGTCTCGTTGTTGTCGTTATGATTTATTTTCACTCCAAGTCTTCACTATTAGGGCGAAAGGCTAACAGTTTCAACAGCATCAATACTTATATTGAAGATAGAATTTAATTTGCAATGAAGTTTCCCAATTTCTAAATTGAGAATACGTAACACGTAATGCGATATACCCCTTTCGACTTTTTCGTGAGAGGAGTGCTTGAATGCCTTCCTCCATTTTTCTGCGCATAAATAAGATGACAACGTGACAGAGCATAGTGGAGACAGATAGATAATGGAGCCGTCACACGATTTCTCCATCACGATCAACGACATGTTTACATCTACTTACGTGCATCAGCATTTGTTATTGAGTTGTCTAAAGTCTGATCCCAGTTGCTGCTTGTGCTTACTTTTAGTAACGCCAGTTTCGTTACTTTCACATTTGACGCTTCGCACTTGACACAAAAACAAGCCAGAGCCAATTCCAAGGAAAGGCTATATGCTAATACAAATACACATCGGGATAAGAAGCCAAATGAGTTATAAACGTGTTATTTCTGAGAACTGAGTTTCTGAGAAATTCGAGTCGAAATTTCGATCCAGTTTATCCGGGAAAGGCCAGGCCGTGTTCCATATCCATGCATAATGGACGGCTACGCTTAACTCAATTTACGTAAGCAAGAAGCCGGATGCCTGACAAATGCGAATACAGAATACTGGACTCCTAAACTGCTGCTTTTGCATGCTTTTGTTCGTGCTCTTCGTTCCACGACGAGGGTAGCGCTTCTAAGCGCCAAGCAACCGTGTAATGAAATGTCTAACGAACAAAGCTCCTAATTCCAATAAACTTTCATGAACGCCTGAAATGAAATGATGATTTCTTGTTAAATTAATACAGAATGTGCTGCTGGCGACCAGCTTCGAGCAGAGCACAGGCTTTTGACTTCTAGACTGCAAAATTTGGCTAATTTTATCTGCATAATGAGAATTTACGATACGGTCGTCCTCCTCCGTCGTCTATTTTCTCCTTGTCACGGAATTTATGGAATCAGATTCGGTTTCTTGTAAAACCTGAATTGCATTTTAGAAACTGCGTCAATCAAATTACTGTCCACGCTACGCTAACAGGCAACGGATGATTCAGAATGCAGAAGAATCCGCCTGTATCTCTTTCACTTTATGCGCCCGCATTTATGAATGTAATGAAACAGTGCAGAATTTTATTAAAACTTTATGATCGCATCATTTCCTCATCACAGCCACGTCATATTTTCCATTTCTCATTGCATCGGCACCTGGCTCCAAGCAGCTGTCTCTCAGAACTCGGAAATAATTACATGCTATCATATCGCCATGCTCTGGTTGCACCTTGAACTCGTTGATTAAAGTTTGGGTCGCCTGGCAGCCTTCCTCTTGAGACTGAGCGAGATTCTTCACGCTTGACTGCCTAGACTCGTATTCATTGCATTTTCGTTCAGGTATTTCATTATTCTAGCTTAATAATTCAAGAGTTTGTTCTTGTCCTCTCCAGAGTCTCGTCTTCAGCGTCCAACGCCATCCCAAGTACACGACGTTCCAGCAGTGCGTGACCTACAACTTTCTGACAACGGAGAAGGATGAGATGATTTACAGCCTGTTCTCGGTGTTTGGGATGTACTTTATCCCGCTGGCCGTCATCGTCTTCTCATACTCAATGATTCTGTGGAAAATCGTCAGGAAATCCAGAGAGCACAGGCAGCAAGTGGCTTCGGTTCGACGCCAACTCCTACGAACTGGGCCCGAGGCTGGTTCCACCACCACTGAAGACAGACAAGACTTTGGCTCAACGAAAGTGATTCTGCTGCGGCGGAATACGACGACGATGGCGGCGATGGAAAGGAAGGCAAACGCCAGTACGAATCCATCACGATTCGGCCAAGGCCATACCCATATTCAGAGCCAGACTCACAATCATAGCGGCCCGAGTTCAAATGCCGCTAATGGAACTACAACCACTTGTACCCTTTGCGGGAATGCGATGAGCTCCACGAATGACGCAGCAGTCCAGATGATGGCACGTGCAAAGTGGAAAATACTTCGCCTCACTTTCATAATTGTGCTGGTGTTTGTCGTCTCCTGGACACCGTACGTGGTGATGGTGCTCTGGTAAGTGTTTATGCGCGGCGTGATTATTGAGAAGTGGAACCCTTTGATCTAAGGTAGGAAGGAATTAATCAATTCCCTGAACAGTCTGTAGTGGCTCGGGTCGGGACAGAGGCAATTTAACGGTTAATCGAAGCGCGAGGTATCAAAATAAGCGAATTTAACTTGTTCTTTTCTTTGCAGGTACATGTTTGATCGCCAATCTGCTAAGCAACTGAACAAGGGTCTCCAGGACGGGCTTTTCATGATGGCCGTCGCCAACTCTTGTGTGAATCCGTTCGTGTATGGAAATTACACTCGAGGGAATCGTACCAGCGGTGGCAGTGGAAACGACAGGAATTCAAAAGGGAATCAGAAATTATGTCTGCTGCAGGACCGGTCCATGCTGGCCTGCTGCGGTTGGAAAGAAGCCCGTACGGGAGTAGCAGCCACCACAACAGTGAGCGATAGGAAGAAATGGAGTGTTAGCAGTCATCGACTTCGTCATGGAATGGCGAACCCACGTCGTGCGGGTGATGGCGGCGGCTGTAGAACTGTCAGATGCACCTGCGAGCCAAATACCACAAACAATACAAACTGCACAAGCAACGCGACAAGTCAGAAATCTCACCCGAATCTACAGTCACATCGCGAGTCGGTCGTCGTCGTCATGGACAGCTTCCCCGTCACTTCCGTCATTTGACCATTCGCCACTCCAGCTTCAAAGACAATGACCACGTACCTGTAATGTAATTAAAATACTCTTCTGTGTTACTACTTGCCGTGCTGTATGTGGTGTTTGGTATTAAGCTTCATTCAGATTCCATGAATTGGTAATTATTTCGATGTGATATTTGAGCTTTGAATGAATTAAATCTATTGTGACCTGATTCCTGCTTAATGCTCACCGAAATTCGGCCTACCTGCCGAAAATGAAGGCTTGGCCGGCCTGAAGACTCGACCTTGAGCTTCTTTTGTGTCTAACGAGCCACGGCGGGACGAAACGTCTGTCATTGTTACAAAAGGTCTGCCGTCGCCCTCGTTGCTAATTTGGTGTCCAATGTTCCGTGGCTAATCATCTCCTGTAACTTGATCTGTCTTGGACGCTCTCATGCATTTAATCATTGAAGACTTCATTCATTTTATCATTATCTACGAGCTGTTGGTTGTTACATTCTTTCCCTATTGATAAATCGGCCATTATGATAATGCAAGTAAGCAAAGGGTTAACCACTGAAGTCTGAACGCTGACGCCACGCCACGCCATGCCACCTAGGCCAGAACTCAGCGCACACGCCGGCTAAACTTGAAGTTACTTTACTCGGTGCGGTAATGCGATGCGATGGCAAGGACGGCAACCTCCATCTGAGCTTCCAATAACACGCTGGCACTGGCAACAACTCAACTGGTTAACGAGGAGCAAGCGAACGACTGCCACGCACGCAGTTGGCATTTTATCGTGATGCCCCAATCCTGCTCGGCAGCATTTGGAACGAAGCGAGCTTCTTGGCTTGGCTTGGGTCCCTCATGCCTTGCGTTGGTTGGTTTCATGTTTCAAGTTTCAAACTCTAAAATCCCTTTCTGCCTGCCTTGCATTTTTCTTTCCGTCTAGAGTGTCGCGCTCGCTCATTTCATGTGAGCCCGGAGAGAAAAGAAAATGCAACTCAGCAAATAGGCTCCATTAATTTGGTTTATCAAGTAAGCTGTAATTTAGTATTCTTCGTTTGACCCTGCCCTGCATTGTTTATAGCTATAATTGGGCAATAAAAATGTCACAAAAGTCATCAAGTAATCGTATCAGATAGCACAATGTAAAGAGGTGGTTGCGTAAGTGTTCATACTGCAGCTGCAACGTCGATGTCAATGATCAATGTGATAACGCGGAGTTGATTCACCAATTCATGTGTTCTTCCCCGATACCAAAGGTAAGACTTGAACCCGACTTATTAAACAAATCAACTAACAATCCATTCGGTAATAATCGTAATTTCAAATGTGGGTCAAGTGTCATTAACCTCGCTCAATAACTGTAGACCGGAGGAAGACGGGAAATGCAATTATTCTGATGCGATGACGCAGTACTTGTATTTAGCATTCCTAAGAACCGAATCTGAGCTGGCTAATTCATAAATATTCGGCGGGTTTCTCATGCGCTCTTTATGTCAAATACAAGTGCAAGGAGATTGAATTTCACTAACAATCGTTTTACCTAAATGGCCAATGCTTAAACAGTACATGTCTTTTATTGTTTCAGCTCAATTCAATAATTGATAGCAATGGCTGCTACTGTCTGGTTCGACGATGAACCAGAGCGGACGACGATTGAAGATTGTTACGATGATGATGAACCAGAACGGACGACGATTGAAATTTGTGATGTTGAACCAGAGCGGATGACGATTGAAAATTGTGACGATAACGATGAACGAATGCCGCCAAGGCGGGCGGGTGACGTTACTGACGATGACGGTGATGGTATCCCGCGATTATCATTTCCTTGTGATGACTCTGATTTACTGGCATTGAAGGAGAAAATGGAGATTTTATTTGGCACTGGTAAGCAAGAATCTCTCACGACGCCATAAGTAATAATTTTAATTTTGCACATTGGCTCAATTTTCAGAGATAGATGAGGAAGAACAGGAGGAATACCTGAAGAGCATTCCAAAAGTCAGAGCACAGGTTAAACTTGATGTGCTAAAGAAGAAGTTTATTGTACGTCAAGCGACCCATGCCCATAACCATTACAAAAACGTGAGAGGTAACGTGAATGCGAAATATTAATTCCTTGAATTGGTTGAGTAAGGTTCTGACATTTTTTACTCCTTATGTAGACGGGCTTGAGTCGTACAACATAAATGATCACCTGCGAGAGAAGTACCTATCGAATCGTGGTGAAAGCAAAGGACTGCCGTGTAAGTTAACTTAGTTAACGGAGCAGGTGAATCTAATTAACTATTTAATTGGTGCATAAAGGAACTAATTTGTTCAACAGTTGATATCGACGACGAGGATTTCATCCAGCAATTTACGCGCTCCAGCTACAGTGTTCCATTTCTAATGAATATTGTGGAATTATTTGATGCAGCCGCCGAAAAGCCACCAGAAAATGTTCCAGGAGATGAAGCCGGTGTGACATCAAGTGCTTCTTCTCGAAAAGACCACAAAGTACGACGGCGTCATTTGAAACGTACTCATGTTCGAGTGATAACGAAGACGGCACATTGCGAGAAACCTTCCTCTCAACCAGACAAAAGCTGTACTTCCGAAGACAATCAAAGCCAAGAAAATCCAGCTCCCACAAGATTTTCAACACCGCCACCCAATTCTATCGATGAACATGAGTTTGTTCCGAAGATTAGCAGTTCATCTACCACATGTCAACCTTCTGTGAGAGTTAATTCTTTGTCACCGCTGTTGACAGCTACAAAAACGAAAACGGTAGTTGGTAGAGTTCACAATTTATACACTCAGAAGCCGAGAATGTCGATACCACTCCCGGAACAAACAGCCGCAGCTTTAAAAAGATTCGGTACTACAATTACTCCGACTTCGAATTCAAATTCAGACACAAATCTCTTCATACCAAGTCGGCAACACAAGCATATCGCAGCGTCGAAACACAAACCCATCGAGAAAAGTAGAGAGAATGATGTGATTCACATAACGCCATCCGACGCGGCGACAATGACAGGGTTGAGGTCGTCAAAGTCCTTCAGTAATTTCAATGGCACAGCGTCCAGCAGTTCGACGCACAGAGCATTTAATAACAGTAACATCCGTGTGAATGACAACCCATCTAACAACAGCAACCCCAATTTCGTAAAACATTCTCCAAAACGGTACGCACCCCTAAGAAAAGGTTCGAAAAAAGTCAGCCGGTACAATTTAAACTTCCGAGAAAGTCAGCCGCCAGAAGACAAAACTCAAGTAGATAAAGCGCCGCCGATTTCAATCATTCCGCAAAGCCAGTCTGGGAGTTCACGGCTTCAGGCCTCTGTCAGTTGTCCTCAAATAAGAATATTAAGCTCGTCAGCCGCTGCAACTCCCGTCATAGTCAGTGTTACCTCATTGCGAGAAAATGACCCCGTGATCACAAACGTAATGTCTCAAGCGCCGCCGCCGCAGAACTCAGTCATTTTACTAAATCCACCTAGAGCTACGCTTACTCCAATCTCGACAGCAATGAACAGTACAACAGCACAATCCGGAATGACAACGGCATCAATGGCATCGCCAAACTCCAAGCGCCGCTATGAAGAAGTCCTTCACAGCCATAAGCCAATCCTACCGAAACCACCAGAGGAAGTAACGGTCTTTAACAAGCTCAGAACTTCAGCAAGTACTGGTCGCCTGCTAAATCGAGCCCCTGCAGTAGATCCACTCGCTTGGACTCCGTCGTCTTTCTCTGTGTCAAGTACTCCGATTGCTAATGGCCCAGTGGTGATGACCACAAATCCAAGCATGGGAAACCTTCACACTTTTGATACGGTCGGCCCATTAAGATCTGTTATCTCAGAACCCTTTTTCCCGCAGACACAGTCAGCACAAAGTCTTCTAATTAACAGTAACAACATCGTGTTTATTCCTACCACTTTAACTTCGACATACAGCACCAACAGTATACTTACGCCACTTGTTTCAGAAACGCTATACAATGCAGGCGTTTCAGCTCCCTGCAACGAAACAGCAGACGCAGATGTTGGCACAAGTGATGAGAATGAAATTCTAGGTCTTTAGTTCAAGCAAATAACCAGAATACGTAAACCAACTTCAACCAAACCTTTACGTACTAAACTAAAAGTAGTACTTTTATGTAAAGGAAAGTATTGTGTCTTCATTAGCACTGAATGACTGTTACAATTATTTACAAAGAATAAAATATTTTTGTATTTTTATACGGAAAAATGTCTAGAGCGCACGAAAAGTTTTATTTAGCACGATTCCAAGTCAGCAGCGGTGAAATCATCGGCGTTCCAATTTGAACAGGAAACGGCATCTCAGGATACAGTTTGGCGACCTTCACGTCGAATCCGTGTTCATAAATCTTGCCAATTCCGGCCAGAAGTTGCGTGGCATTATTTCCACCATCTTGTTTTTCCAAGCCCCACACAGCGCACGTCTTGCCGAGAGCCTTTTCAAGGATGGCGATCATGTGTGCGTTTGGAGAAACTTCAATCACAGCCGAATGATGCGGGATATGCTTGAGGACAGGATGGAAAAGGACGGGGTTCTTAATATTGTTGACAATGTAGTCCACCATGTCATCGCCGCCTTGGCTCTGGGTTTTGGCCCAATCCTTCTCCGGAATTGAAGTACTAATCCACTTCTTAGAGCGTTGCCTGATGACAGTCTCCGGCTTAATCAATTCTCGAAGCTTAGCTTCGAATGTCGCAAGCATTGGTTTCAAGTACCGCGTGTGGTACGCGACGCCTGCGGAATTGACCTCAACTCCAAGCACGCCTTCTGCCCTCAGGTCCGCCAGAAACGCTGGCACGTCCTTTGCGAGACCTGCGACGGTTACATTATTCTTCGCATTGTGGCACGCGGGATAAATCCAAGGCGGACATTTCTTCAATGCCTGTTCCCAAGTCAGTGCGACTGAGGCCATGGTTCCACCCAGGCAGCTCTGCACGCATTCATCTTTCCAGAAGTAGGAGACGAGAGCCTCTTCATGGGATAAACAACCGTCCAAATAGGCGCACAGCAGTTCTCCACCCGAGTGTCCAATGTAGCCGTCAGTTTCGACTCCAATCTCGCGGAGAACATCGATAAATGCAATCTGCGCAACAGAGTTTGTGATTTAAATAGATCGAGCCTTGTAAGCTAGAAGACTAGAAGCTTATCTAACCGAGAGTCAACCGGACTTACGCCCATTGCGATGTAGCCTGTCCCCAAATATCGGTTAAGTGTAGCAGCGTCTCCTTTCATTAAGATCCCGTTCAGATCAATGCCAAAAGGTCTTAGGATTTCCGTCGATTTTTGGATGCTGTCCGCAAATACTTTGAACTTGATTAGATTGTTTGTCATTCCTGGCCAAAGCGAGCCCGGGGTTCCGCTAAATATCAGCCACAATGGCATCTTTTGAGCCGGTACTTCCTTAAGAGTAAATAATTCATTGTTGAGCATCTGAGCGTGCGAGTTGAAGTCATTCGTTTCGGTCGCAGATTACGTATGCATGCTGATCCTGCATTACCTTGTAGCTGGAGTCCACTGATCCTTCTCCTCGTACCAAATACCCTCGTACAGGATTTGACCAAGCTGGAGACGGAGAAGAAGGTTTGGAGGACTGGTCGCCTTCCGTAACTTTTTGCAGTAATGAGTCAAATTGGGCATTTCTTGGATGAAATAAAATCTGTGTAAAAGAAGCCAAGACGTCGTTGACATTTCATTTCTTTCGCCTTATAACGACATGAAAAATCTGAAGGTTTGTATATTTATTGACAGAACATAGTGTTTGTTGGTTTTGGTTACCTTCTGCATCGAATCATGAACTCCAACCTTCGTCCGACCAGCGATTGGAATTAAGACCGGAATCGGAGAAGACACTCGTCTTACTTTTGCAGGCTTGGAAGGAGCCTTCACAACAACGCGTGTCTGCCCTTCGGAATCCTGTTGGACCAAACGCAATTCGACAAAATTTTGATTTTGATTCATTTCGGGCAAGGCTACGGCAAATCCAAAGCCTTCTCTCGTAGTCTCTGGTGCGAGCCTCACGCTGTGTTGAACGTGCAAAATCAGTTTGATTAGGCTGACGAAATCATTCTCGTGTTCGAGTGTTCTTTCCGAAGAAGTATCGGAACCGGCACTAGTGACGTCGGCAGCTGTCGTAATCACGTCAACAATGCGCAAATACTCTCGCTTGGCTCCGAGTCGCTTTTGGATCATGACGGCAGCCACGAACTCCTCCTCCTTGGTTTCGATAGCTTCTTCGTTTTCTTCCGTGGCCAAGTGCAGATTAACTCCAGCCACAATTGCACGATCGCACTGACCAGATTGAATCGCATCAAATGCACTTTGCAGACCACGCAAACAAGATACTTGTTTGCTGTCCAACAAAAGCACGGGCCCTTGAAAGTTGAAGACCGTAGCAATTCGATCGCACAATCGCGTCTGTGTGTCAGTGTTTGAAAGTGTGCGCGGACAAACCACGATGAGTCCAGTTTTTTTCTGGCATAGTTCTGAGTAGGAAGTCCCTACACACGAAAGCGACCATGAATTGCGAGGTCAAACGCTCCAGTTCCAGAACTCACCAGAATCCAGAATGGCTTCGTAAATGACCTCCAGTAATTGCCTGGTAGCAGCACTTACATTGCCAGAGTGCAGACCAAAGAATTCGGCATCCATCTGATTTGGGTCATTCTTCAGTTTCTTTCCAACGAAGTTACGCCCATTTTCTACTGCTTAGAAAGTATTTACATTTTAAAGTTCAAGCTTAAGCTCTATGCACGCAAGACTTGAAACTTACCTTTTCTGGCTTTAAGGATGGTGTCCCAGAATTCTTCTACATTTTCCGCATTTGAAAAGCGGCCAGAGATACCGGATATAACAACCGACGAATTGTCGTTGACAGAATCAGTAGTCGCCATGCTCAAGGAACACATTTTCAACCGCGACTCACAGTCACTGCTTCAGATTGAAGTACTGAACGGAAAAAGACTGAGCATTGTACAGTCAGTCATCATTTATTTATTCCTTCCCATCGTAAAACGAGCAAAATTTTCCGTTGCTTCAAGGTAAAGAATCTTTTCGAAATCTCTGCTGAATTTTTTTGCTCGTATAATTACGAGACTTCTTTAATGTGAAGAGTTAAGAGCGTAGCTCTCCCGTTATGCATTTGGCATTTCTCAAGTTATGGCGTTTGACGAATTGAAGAATGCATTCATAAATCAAGGCGGAAGTCGACCTCAGACTCGATTTTACTCTGGGAAATAGCACTTCAAAAATTCACATGTCAATTCGAAAAGATGCAATGCCTCGCAGGTGCTTCAATTTTATTGGCTTTATAAACATTAATCTTAACCAGCTAAACTAGAAACTGACTTAGCACAGGTATGCTGCTGTCACGCAACGGGTATTCCGCTTTTGGGTAAATGCAATTAATTTTAGGATTCATTCCAAATTGGTAAAGTTTTCCAATTGCATTCAGGAATTGCTCTGCACACGTGTTATTGGCATTAGCTGCACCAGAACGTGGTGCAATACGGCCATCTTTTCTAATTAAGCCGAACACGGTGCAGGTTCGTGGTAAACTTTTCTCGATGGAACTGACGCAAAAGGAATTGGCTGATATTTCCAGCACGACCGCATTCTTCGGGATGTTCTTCAGGACAGGATAAAATAACACTGGATTTATCATGTTGTGAAGCAGATAATCTGCCATTCCGGTGTACGGCTTTGTGACCCAATCCTTCTGTGGTATAGACGTGCTCAACCACTTGCTTGACCTCGGCTTGATGCTTGTGACCGCTGACCGCACAAGGGACTCGTATTTCGGCCAAATTGGTTTCAAATACCGCGTGTGGTAGGCGACGCCACTTGTATTCACGAGCGAACTGGAGATATTTTCCTCAGTCTTGATTTTATCGAGGAACTTGGTCACGTCTTTCGCAAGACCCGCGATAGTGACATTGTTTTTCGAATTGTGGCATGCCGGATATATCCAAGGTGGGCATTTCTTCACCGCTTGCTCCCAAGTTAACTGAATAGACGCCATTGCACCGTCTCTGCACTCCAGTACGCATTCGTCCTTGTGAAAATACGCAACGAGCGCCTCAGCTTGCGTAATGCAGCCGTCAAGATACGCGCAAAGTATTTCCCCACCAGAATGACCCAAATAGCCGTCAGGTTTCAGGTCCAGTGCAATGAGGAGTTCAGTGAGGGCGATCTATTCAGGATAATGCGCATGTAAGAAAGTAAGAATTTGAGGTAGCCACAGATTGTTCACATGTACCAAGAACTTACTCCGATTGCTATGAAGCACACGCCCATGTACCGATCCAAGAGCGAGTCACTGCCTTCTGAAAGGATCTCGAACAAGTCAATGTTGTATGGCCTCATGATTTCCGTCGCCTTTCTGATGCTACTTGCAAAAATCTCGAAATTCATCAGATCACTCAGCATTTTCTCCCACAGTGTTCCCATGCCTGAGAACACAAACCACAGTGGACGCTTCTCTGGCGGCGTTTCCTATAAATTCAATTATGCAAGTCATAAGGTAATTTCTACTGATAAATGCTTTCAATTCATTTTGTACAGTGCAGTGCCTACTTGCATAGAAGTAACAATTCCGGTGGTCGGTTCGCTGACAGATTTCAGCAAATATCCACGGAACAATTTCTGACTTGCTTCGTCATCATCCATTTCCTCCATCGCCGCCCTGATTAGCGTTTCCAATTCAAGATTCCGATTTTGAGATTCAGTCTAAAGGACACCGGGAAATTAATTGCACATTTTCTAAAGGGCAATTAAATTGCATTAAATACCTTCGCGAGAATGCTTTCAAGTTGCTCCCGGCTTTTGCTAGTAAAAAGAATTAGAGCTGGTAGCGTAGAAAGAGAACTGTTGTGACCGTGACCGCAAGCGTTTGCATTTTTGCCCTCCGTATATCTCAAGACCAAATGCATGGCTGAACCAGTTGCAACTGCATTGATTCCAAACAAAAATACGACAGGAGCTGCACCTTCGTTGGAGGTACCAGGCAGGTTGATCGAAGTTGGTTCAGCCAAAATCTGCACAACAAATAATTTGAATAAAGTCATTATTGGAAATACAAGTTTCTAGCTTATTGTGAGTGTCGCAGATGTATGTGTACATCATTCAGAAGGACAAATTGTCCGCAGATAATTTATTGTTTCCGGAGACTTGTTCCGAGACGTTTCCAGGAAGCTTGCTTACAAGAAAATGTTGCCTAAGCCAGTTACTGTCAGTAAACAGCCGCAACCGGCAATAATCTTACCTGAACATCCTCAGGATTTTGAACGGTGTGAGAAAGCTTCTTCAGATCTGCGTTTCCAGGAAATATTTTATGGTGCAGACTCAAAATGAGCTTCAAAATGGAGCAGGGTCCTCCTAGATAATTGCTGCCTCTGAATTCTGATGCTGAACTCGCAATGAACAGCGGCGTCCTACGATAAGACATGTCGCCATTGCCCTGCGGCGAAGCCTGCGAGTGAGTGTGGGTGTGACCTCTAAACACTTCAAGGATGGCTCGTATTTCATCTGAGACGCTTGACGCTTCCTCCTCCACTGATGCCGAAAAACATGTTTCGATATAACTGAGTTTATTCCATTCGTTGTCCCTGTAAGCTTGATTTAAAAGTTCACGGAGGCTTGCAATGGCGCCGGCGGAATGTCCAGCTGCATTCTTGCTGCTGGAATGAACTGAATGTACGGAAAGATAGCACCGTCTTGCAATGGTCGCCTTTTGTAGTAGAACGAAAATCACATTCACATCCGCGTGCTCTCCGTTACTTTGAATGTCAACGAATCCAACAAGAGCGTTTTGATACGAGGTTTCAGTTTCGGCCCTGGCCACGGACAGCGATTGGCATGCTTCTTGAAATGAAATCAGTGAAGGAACTGTGCTGCTGGAGTGCGCGGAATAAAGAGGACCAGAAAATCTGTAGTACGAAGACAATCCACTGGCTATGGGCAATTCTGAATTTGATTCTGCTTTGTTGCAGGACAAAAACAGGCCGGTCTTGGTATTCTTCAAAGACGCAGGGTTTACACCTGAAACGGGGACTGACTACACAACTTTTGCTTGAAGTTTAATTAATGGAATCTTACCGGAATCAAGAATGGCTTCTCTTGAAACATCGATCAGAATATCCAGGACATCACAGGCCATGCCACTTTTTTCAGTTGAAACACTTACATTTCTCAGTTCCGCATCACCAATCTTGGTCGAAGGCTTCATTAACTTAAACCAGAATTCCTGCAGCCCGGCGCATCCACTCAATCGGGCAGATATTCCTGAGATCACAATTTCTTCGGTGCCCGATTCCATCGTAGTTTTACTGCTTCTGATGCGAGTGGTCACAAATGCGGCTACGCTGTACTTCGAAGTTGAAGCGAATGTAAGCGAACGGTCTTCACATCCGTTTTTGTACTGCTACCGCTTACGCTTGTCTCGGCAATCCAAATTGCGAAACGAGTGCATTACTCATTAACGCAGGTTTATTAGCAAAAACTCGAAGCAGATTCCCATAATGCAATTGTATTAACAAATCGTAGTCCACCTCATTCGTTTGAATTGCACTGCGTGTATCTGAGAAATATTACATGTATTTATTTGGCACTCGAGTTGTTCACAGACTTCTTTCAACTTAACTAGCAGCGTGTAATGGTAGTTAAAAGCTAAATGCTAAAAGCTAAAGCTGAAGTACAGTAATATCGTTTCAAGTGTTTTAACTCAAAGAATTCATTTTTTTATTGCTACCGGAACTCTTCCTACTCTTCCTCTTCGTCATTGTTGTCGCTGAATCCGTTGTATTCGCCCTGAAGGAGTCATTTATCCCCATTTTCTTCTGCCTTGCCACATGAATCGTCTTAAATCTACGAGTGAGTTGGCGTCTGGCCTTGAACGCTTGCTGAAATGTAAAATAATGGATCAATTCACATGGTTTACATATTAGGTTTCGAAAGAGTACAGCAAAACTGAAGAAACGTGCCTCATTTTTCAGTGCTTGTCTGGATTGATATTCAAGCCTTGCCAGCGCAATCTTGACCCAGGAAGGCACATCGGGAATTAATTCCCGGAGCCCAAATTTGAGGGCCAACAGAAAATGTTCGATAATCACAAAGAGAAGCACCCACTCCACCGAGTTCATGTTTGGAGCGTAGGATCTCAGCGTTGGAGAGAGGCTCAAGATGGCACAATTCGTAATGACGGCGATGCCTCCCATAATCTCAAATGCAATCTAAGATAAAATAGTACAAATATCTTAACAGATATGTACATTCGCCACGAATAGCTTGTGGAGAGAGATGGTATAACTGAATTTATACCTGCCAAGCACCAATGTCCTTCACACGCTTCGCTGTGGGCCTCTGATACACTTTGCAGAGCTTAAATGCGTCCGCACGGATTTCCAGCAAATTATTCACCACGGCCCAAACACCAGCCAACGGGTACACGGCACTGAATAAAAAGACGTACCCAAACTGAATGAACATCTCCAAATAGTCGTCGAATGTTCCCTGCACAAGTAGGATAAGAGTCAAGAATCTTCCTTCTCACATTCTGCCGCAACGTCTGCATGGCTCTTTAATTTACCTCATACGGGTCCATGTCACTCTCACTTCTACAGTTTTCTATTCGAGGGTCGCCATGCTGCAAACATTGCAGTCCAAGCGCTGCCGGAGACCAAACAGGATCCAAATCGTTTGTATAATTCGCTTCAGACATCCGCCTTTTCTCATCGTATTCAACGCTCGGCTGGCGGAAGTATTTCGGAAACTTCACCGTGAGATAGCCTATTGACTGCGCAGCAAGAAATTACAAATCATACATGCCGGAAGCTTCTACGAAAGATTTGCTTTTGGAAAATTCAAGTACCCAATTATATCCTTTCTTTATTATCAGCGGCATCAGTGCTTCTTGGAAATTGTTGATAAACTGCATGATGATTAGCATCACAGTGACTTGCTGTTAGAAAGGCAAAATTTATTGGTCACTTGCACGCTCTTGAATGACTTCTGTGTACGGTACCGTAAAAGATGACTTACATAACGAAGTTGATCCAGGTCCTGAATATAAAACGCAATGTAAAATAGCGACATGAAATTGTTCACAAATTCAAATAGCACGAGTTTTGTGACACGATGTCGTTCAAACTGCCCTTGTGTTCGGTGATTCTCTGAAATTGACCGTGAACGTTTTTTTTTCTGTGAATGTAAAATCGCTTATCGCAAAGACAGTCGTACTTACCCCATTCAGTCAGAAAGTTCGCGAACTTCCTATAGTAAAAGTTCATAATCCACACCAACGCGGCATAAATTATGCTCGGGAGCATCACAAACACTCCAGCCATCTTTGACCCGTGACGTTGCTTGGATTCAATCAAGAATTCTTCGATCCAGAAGGAGTACAGCATGATCCAGAATGAACCAAGAAGGCATAGTAGGACAATTGGTAGAGAGACACAATATGCCTGTTTAATACAACGAAAATTGGATTTCATTTTCTTGCATTAGTCAACCCTCATTCATTGATGTATGAATTTACGATATACCTTTGCTGCAGTCTTCCACCACGGATACCTTGGCTGATAACGCCCCGTGACCGGATCAATGGCCATTTTGCCTCTGAAGTTGGCTCGAGGCTCTTCCCATTTCGTCATCCGCAAGTTACCCCAGACATAGGCCAGCTCTGAGCACTGCCGCTTCCAGATTTCTTGTGAGATTGTGACCCATATCACGTTGAACACACAAAAGAAGACTAGACTGTTTGACGATGCAGAAGATTCTGGGAGCAAGAATTGAATCAGCCCAAGTACAGCAGGCACAAAGAGTGAGGTCGTGTAGTAGCCAAGAAATGAGAAGTAGAGCGCCAGTGCGTCACCGAAATACCTTCGGATGTCCTCTGCAAAGGCGACAGATTCATTTCTTGTCCTGGCCGTAAATGCCCGGCTGGATTGCTTTCCACACGAGAAACTTACCGAAAGGTTGTGCCTGAAAGAATGCGAGATACCATTTTGCACCTAAAGCCTCCAGTTCAGGAGCATTGTGAAGTGGAAAGACGTGTGCAACAAGCCCTTCTTCTAAGTAGACCTCGACTGCAAAGAATTAACGAGGGTACTTTTAGATTTCCCTACGACTTGAACTGACGTAAGAAGAAGCTTACGAATTGATTGTCCTTTGTGCAGCACAGAAGACGGATAACCTGGCACCGAGTCCTCGCCAGCTTGTGCGCGAATATTTTCTAACTCATGCATAACAATCATTTGCTTCTCGGCGGGCGTGAGTAAAGTATCCAAATGTATGTCTCTGTATAAAAAGTTGTCCAAGTCCACAACTGAGAATTCTCTGAGTACTCCATTGCAGTCTACTTTCTTCAGTTCGAGGTACTCGGCGACTTCTAAGAACTTTAGCTTGCTCGCTGTTACGTGCAGAACAATTCCCTGCGGGTCAACATTTCGATTTAGGGATGAACTTTCAACCGTGCCGGCTAGATAAACTCGTACCTGCCGCTTTTGCCCGGAACTTGTGAACGGTTCGCATCGCGCCAACAATTCAGCTCCGCCATCTTGTTTCTTACCGCTGATTTTTTTGGCCAGCCACGCCACAGCTTCGGGTTTAATATTCGGTCCCAAGCGTACAACCAAATAAGTTGGAGGAAACGCGGCCGGATTGGTTGCCGACGCGTCGTAGATTAAACTTTCCAGATTGGTTGTATCATCAACGTCAAAATTCGTGAGGACCCCGTTCTCCATTCCTGCGTCGGCACCTTCGAGGCTGTAGTCGCTATTAGGCGAGTCCTCAGATTCCTCTGCAGAACTATCGTCTTTGTCTGTAATAACAAACGTAGATTAATGTAATGATTGGTGATTGATGAATCAACGGAAAAGTGCTGGTCATATCGCCGCCAATCATGACCTTCGTCAACATTTTCTTCCTCCTCCTAATGGCGAAGAATCCATGGCACTTGGTAATTTATTACTCTATTAGCTGGTGTTCTTACACTTCTATATGAAAATTTGGAGTGAGTTGTTATTAAAAGACTGCACATCAATGGAACAATAGCAGACTGGACACCATTAACGAGTAAACCGTACGCCTATGCGTCGCACAAAGCATGAAGGCTTTGTCGTGCGTAACTGAACTTGCATGTGATGTATGAAACGGTGCAAAGCTATACAAATTGCATACCTTCTCTAATTCGCGAAATATTGGCGTAATTGACGTTCATGTCATCATTTAGGCTGTGGCTGTGATTGCTGATATCATGAGGAACACTTTCCACCCTGTCCACCTTCATCCACGCGGATTTCCAGAGCAAATGTGAAAGAGCGTTGACTAGATTTCTAAACTTCCATTTCTTGCCGGCTGTAACGTCTGTTTCTTCACTCACGACGGTTGCTGACATTACATCACAGTACTTTATGCCAGTATAGAAGGAAGTTTGGCAAAACTACACAATAGTGCGCAATAGTTAACAGTTGAGCACAGCCTTGCTCGGTCCCAAGACACTAAACCACTGCGATAACTCAAACGCAGACACTGCAAAGCACGAATTTACCACTGGAGTTGATGCTTGTTTTCAGAAATTTAATCTGATGGCTTGTTCAAGTGCCAATTGTCTATTTATTGTTTCACGATAAAGCTTGTGGTATGACTCAACACTCAACCCAGCTCATAAACATTAACAGCATTCATTTGACTGCAGCGTATGTTAGTTAATGTAGCACACAATGGAACCTCACCATGTGGTGAGCCGTGGGCCATGGCTCTCAATGAATTCAGCAAGGCGCATTGCATTTACTGCATTTTGTCAGTGCAAATTTATTTTAAGCTGTTCTCTCGCAGGCAGGAGGTGAACAGTCGCTTAAAATATGCACATAATCAGGCAAAGCAAACCCTCAAGAAATATTCTAATTCCGGTTGCAATTGATTGCTCAAGGAATGACCCAGCATAACAGTGTGAAATTGTCAACACGATTACGAGGCTTACCTTACAAATGAAAGCCCAGAGTCACAGGCAACTCAGGGTTTGTCTAGAACAGCGACGCGTTCTCTTCAGACTGAAGCCATATCAGCAGCACAATGTACGTGACGTACAGCACAAAGAAGCCCTGAATCTCCTGCAACTCTTCGTTTTCAGCTAAAAGTTCGAAAATTAAATACATTCAGCGTATTCTGAAATCCCACAAAAATAAGAGAATCCTTTCAACGTGCAGTGCACGCATATAACGACTTAACGACAGACTGACTAACTGAAAAGTTTTGCAGAGCATAACATTTTGATTTGAGTGGGTGCAACTTTTCTTTAAAATTTTCAGCATTGCAGGAGTCGGCCAGTCGCGGCCACAGTCTCATCTCATCGCATCTCATGCACCGACGTATTTATAGTTACATGATCATTTACTGAAAGAGTTACTGTATAAACCCGCTATACCCAAAAGACAAGACGCTGCAAGACATGATACATCGCCAATACCAGTAGGTACTAAAAAGCAAGCAGATTCTTACATAACGATAACATTGGTACGGGTAATTCCTTATTCTTGTTTGTTTAAAATCGGTATTTCGGATTCAGTGCCAGAATCAGACTAAAAGTAAACCAGTAATTGAACGACGTGCGATAAGATGCTTGCTGTCTTTCGTGTCTCTCGTTGTGGTCGTGGTTCGTGCCGCCTTGCTGTGCCCGTGCCAAGTGTCACGCCAAGACTGCACTTGCCCACACTTATTTTTTAATTCTGAAAGCATGCGCAGGGTCACAATATTGAACGTACTTTTCCATTTTGTGCAATTTGTTACATAATGATAATCTCAGCCGTCATCCTGCCATGTGTATATGTCAAATGTTCTAAGCTCTACCCGTGTAAAATTGCATTGGCATTGTGCGCTGAAAGCTGAAGCCATGTGTGTACGTCTCGGATGTTGGAGCCATAAAGTGAGATCATGACTACGGCTGACATGGCCTCATGGCATTGACAATGGCCATGCCGTGCCATGTGGATGCGCTGTTTTTAACTTCATGGTTCATGAATTCGTGGATTTTTGACTTCGTCATTCGCTTTGTGCGAATATATGAGGCATTGGAGTTTTTGCATGTTAATTAACCTTGGCCGTTTAAATCGTTTGTTTTTGGAAACTTTATGCAGTCAATCAAAAACGAAGTGTCCACGGTTTACGAACTATAAAGTAAGGTGTAATTGCAACGTACAAATACATAAGAATCAGGTTCCACCTTTTAGCACCTTTGGGCTTTGTAAAGGAGCCAGTCAACGAGTAAAGGGCTGAACTACAAAACAGGGCTTTTTTTCCACATTTCCGGCCATAAATACGCAATGCATTGTGTTCAACCATGATCATTGTTTTTAACTTATCTATGTGCATGTGATCGAATGCCAGTGTTCTAGTAATCTTCGGATTACGAGTCATTAAATATTAAATGCATGCCTTTGTTGCCATATTTTCACAACGCTCTTACTTTAATTACGTGGTTATGACCGATCGGTCGCCCACGAACTCGAAATGGGCTGGTATAGCCGGTAATCACACAACAATAGAATCCGGTCATTGTTCCAACTGGCTGACAACATGGCAAGCGATTGAGCGTTTGGATTTTTAATGATCAGAATCCAAACGTGGAAGTCAGCACCTCCCATTCGTCGAAACCGGAATATTGCATTCTTGTTCCAATCTCTTGATGTGCGAACTAGTAACAGAACTTTTCTTATTTTCTGTGAACGACATAAAAATGTCCGGCTTGAAATCGAGCAGCAAATTCACTCCAGAAGAACTTCTTAAACTGGAACAGTTCCGTGCGCGTGTTGACAAGATTTATCCGGGAGTCAATGAACAGCTTATTCGTTGGCTGCGGGCCCGTGATTTGGATCTGGACAAGGCTGAGGAGATGCTGCGTCGACACCTCGTATGGCGACGGATCAATGAGGTTGAAGCAATGCTTGATTGGAGGAGCCCGAAAGTTTTCTTTCCTTACATTCCGCTCGACCTTGACTACGATGGTGTTCCAGTCTTCTTGCTTCCGTTTGGACGGTGGGATATCCGCAGCTGCATCGAGTCGGGCGACATGCTTCCCGCACTGCGATTCATTTATCAGTGCTTGGAAATTATGATTTCGACCGGAAACGAGATTGGAATCTACGAGGGCGTTGTTATCCTCGATTTCGACGGGTTCTCGTATCGTCAGCTTGCTCACCCAAGCGTGATTCAAGGAATGGTGGAAGTTCTCCGCGTCTTTGAAGCAAATTACCCGGAGGTGCTGAAGCACGCCTTTGTCATAAATGCCCCGAAAATCTTCAACATTCTCTTTGCGATCATCAAGCCAGTCCTGCACTCAAGAACTCTGGACAAGATTCAGATTTTCAATTCCGATCGGCAGAAATGGTTGGACGCCCTACTCAAGGTCATGCCAAGTGACGTCCTGCCAAAGTATTGGGGCGGCACAAGACCCGGTTGCGATGACTTCTGTTCAGATTCGTGGTTCCAAGAGCCTTTACCACAATATTACATGCGGAAACAAGCGTCCAACTTTGACGAGAACGGTGACGAGTGGTTCACGGTTAAAATCAACGCGAGGGAATGCCTATCATTTGAATACTTGGTCGACGACTTTGGACCGAATGGAAACCTTGTCGAATCCCTCTTATCGTGGCGATTCTGCACCGACTCGTACGACATTGGATTCGCCATTTGCCATCAAGACGAGTCAAAGTTTCTGGTAGAGTATTCACGCGTTAATTCACATGAAGAGAAGCAGGAGGGCTCCGTTCGGCTATCGAAGCCTGGGACTTACATCCTACAATTTGATAACACCTACAGCAGGTCGAAGTCAAAGACAATTCACTACTGCATCACATTGAAGAGTATGGAAATCCCTTCTACCAACGGCACCCTGGGGAAGGTTCAAAAGAAGAAATGCAGCATCGGACACGTCACGCTCAACACAGACGACGATGATGTGCGGGATGGTCACGCTCACGATTTGAACAATGATGATAAGCAAACGCTGGTGGTGACAGAGCCCAAACCGGGAATTGGAATAGCAAATGGGTACGCGATTAAAGAATTGTTCAAGCAAAAAATGTCACGATATTCCGATCAGCCGTAACAGAATTACACCAAAAAACTTATGTTTTTCAAACAGCATGACTGCATGATGTCCTACAAAGCTATTTTTGTGTTATTCATTGTGTGAAATAAAATACAATTACACGAAACTCAAATAAATTCAAATATATTTCTGGGAAATAGATTCTAAAATCACGCCTCGTTCATCGTATCAACTCTTTTCACGGGCGGATGTTGTCCAGAATCCAGGGAACGTAGTGGGAAACATTTGTGTACAATGCCGGCAGGCTCTGGACGCCACATTCAAAGTAATACGACGCCAATCCGTACAGCATGTACTGCCGCCGACCGTCCGTCTGGTCCACCGAATTCATCAGTGGGCCGCCCTCGTCCGTCGTACCGCACAGCCCAGTGTTTTCTCCCAGACACGAAGAGACGCACAACTGAAAAAGGCGAGATCATGTGATTTGATGACTGGACATACTTAACGTAAGACCAGAAGATTAAACCAGAGTGCCGCACCTTTTCCGGGCCCATCCTTCCCAGATTTCTTGAATACACCCTGTCACAGTGCTCATTCGGTCGGGCCTTCATTTCAATGTAATTCACGAAGATCGGAACTACAAGAAAAATGGCGATAGTAAAAAATGGCAAAGTGCGTTCTTCGTTTAAGGAACATACGGGAGTTAGATTTCTCCGTGTTTCTGCCATATCCAGCTCCAATTAAGTTTGAGGTTATGCAAGTCGACCACTCTTGTCTTGCACTATCGAGGTTTTGGCGATCATAATCGTTTGGTAAACAAGCGGGATTTGTTTCAGCTGAAATTACGAAATTACGGATGTTCCAATTAAAATCTTGGAAAACTTCGCTCGTGGAGTATTGTGCAAGCGACTTACATGGGAAATCAACCTCTTTTGCCAACCTCAGCAACGCAATGTCGTTGGTATACGTCCCACTCTGGTAGCCTTCATGGAAAATTATCTTTTCAATGCGGAAGTGGTAGTCAGTATCCGATTGCTTATTGGACCTGAAGCCCACCAGATGCCTGAAATAAATAATCAGTGCTCAAGATGCGTTGTTGCGCACGGAGGGCAATTTTCATACACGGGGTAGCCTCTTTGTTGCTTTGCTCTGATAAGACTGGCAGTTGTCAGTGCGTATCTGGAATTGATCAGCACTCCAGTCCCTCCAACATAATTTGCGTCGGCATCTGCAAGAAGAAAACACTTCACGGGTTCTGTCTGAAAAGAGAAACTAGAACTACGGATGAGAACTTACAATCTTGGTGCCAGGTATTTAATAACGCAATTCCAGGCAGTTCTCCTGGAAGGGCAATGCGACCACCAGCAACACGCTTTCTCCTTCTGAACCAAGCGAAATGACATTTAAGTTTTGTGAGCCCACGTTTCAACATTTTCAGATATAGTGCGAGTTAAACGAGCAAACCTTAAGCTGGAACTGGAAGTCTGGTTCGTATGAGTCGGCTTCATGGGAAATCCACAGATGCTTCTAGAAGGCAGCAATTTCCAGTTTGGGTGAGCTGAAAGTCGTGCCACAGAACCTTCCGTCACTTGATTGCCTGCAAGGAAAAGAATAAATCTCGCAGTTACATTTTACGAGGCAAAGAAATGTTACTCAATTCAAATGTGATGGTGAAATAAACTGCAAGGCATCTAAAAGTGTGCGAACGCATTTATTCCTCAGTTATAATTACTTTACAAATTATTGTCAGCCTAAAGTCTAGTCCCTAGTTATCAGGTTGCAAGTTGTCCAAAGTCCACGACATGTACTCTACCACGTTGGAAAACACGTCTGCCTGCCCCTGATATCCACAGTCTCCCAATCCACCACCCGTGAGAACGCCCACTTGGAATACTTGCTGTCGCCCATTCACTTCAATTGTTTTAAGTAGTGGACCGCCGCTATCGCCTTTGCAGGTGGCGTGCCCGGGTTTGCCAAGTGCACAGATCTGAAATGCAAAAAATTGATATATTCTAAACATTCTGTAGCCAGAAAAAATTCCTAGTTGAATTGAATCATATTGCTTACCTTTGTTTCGTCCATTTTACCGTACATATTACCGAAAAGATCTGCGCAATACTCTCTTGGCTTCAAATACATGTTGACTTTGTTCAATTGTGTAGCATTGATGTAAACACCTGGGCAAAACCAAGACACACGCGAATCACGTCTTGTCCTTCATAATTTCAGACATGTAATTCCATATTGATTTACTATCGCTGTATGTGCTGATGTATCCCCAGCCAACAAACTCCATCTTCTTTTCTGGTCTGATGCTCAGGATGTCTCGTCGGGTAGGCAAACACACTGGTCTTATAAGCTGCAGTTTTTCTGTAAAGTGCGGACTGCATAAATCAGTACGTATTGGGATGTTAAGAGCCGACGGTGGCGGCAAGCCGGTAAAGTACTTACTCAGTTCATCCTCATCTTCGGCGGAGTCTAAAGAGTATATGTCGGGTTGGAATGCATTGATATTCTCCTTCAATCTGATCAGTGCCACATCATTCGTTGAGATGCCAGAAATGTAATCTTTGTGGACTACGATTTCATCAATTTCCGCTAGAAAAGCGTTTGAGCATATTTCCGATGTGTTTCTTTCACCGCAATTCTCAAAATATTGTGACCTCCTGTATCGAAATTGTCTATCCGCATTTTTGTAGTTTCCGAGTACAACGTGGGTCCTGACGATTTAGAATGGCATACTTAAATGGTCATGGCCACTGGTCACTAGACAATTTCGTATTGGTTAAACTTGCTGGGAACTCACAATGCATAGCCAGTGTCGAGATCAAAAGTACAGTGCGCTGCTGTTAAGATGGTTTTGTTATTAATGATCGTCCCACCGCACATGTTTTGCTGATTGTCCGTCGTAGCTGCGTCCGCCATAAGTAATCAAATTAGAACAATTTGTCGTCAATACCGAAATACGAAGCTCATCAAGATCTAGACGACTTACTATTCCGCTGCATGATTTGTACCATCCATGGGTACATTCCAAATCCTGCCGGCACACCTTTTACGACACGTCTGACACGAGAACGCGCATTGGGATTTGGGCTGCGTGCCCTGGGATCACTTTGAGCGTACCCACAATCATTCAGCGATGGAAGCAAATGAAAGTTTGGATGTTGCGCCCATTCTGATTCTGATTCAGCACGCAGGCTAGACGAACGCGGGTGAAGCTCGGGACTTAGTTTGTCTGCGGGAACGGCAACCCAGGTCACACGCGGCACAACAGTCATAACTATTTGGCACAGCACGCTACGTTTGATATAAATTACAAGAAACTTTATGCCAAAATTGTAAAAAAAAAAGCAGTCTCGACTTAAATCACGAAATTCAAGATGGATTTTATTTTCACTTTAGGACGAAGAGCCAATCCTTTAGGAATTCATTAGTCTTGAGAGATTTAAGAATGTTGCACTAAGGCAGGCTAATATTCCAAATTCTTACCTGATTTTGAGCTGGACAGCGAATAGGACTGTGGCTGTGTTGCTGGAAGTGTATTTGTATTATTTTGACCAGCCGTCCAAATGGCTCTCTCACGCGGTGCCGTCGTCACACTCTGCGATGCAGGAAACAACGAAAAGAACGTTGCACACACCAAAAAGAACCTAAATACCATAGCTTTGATGCCCATTGTGAAATTGTGATTGAATACTGATGCGGTAATTGTCTCCTAGGTTGCTTGAAGAGAAGCTAACTGAAAGCAACCTCCAGCTCATTCATCCATTAAATAATCTCCGAGATTTTTGCAATCGCATCTCCGTTTGAGAATGGATGATCACGATCAATAGATCAACAGTCACCACACATTCTCAAGTTCTGAGGAACTTAATTTGCATTTCATTCATCCTATGAATCACTTCAAGCACTCTGAGTGCACTCCGCATTCGCTATGTTCACGTGTAGTTCATGCTGTCATCTTGGAATTGTTGTTACAACACTCACTGGAAGACACAGTCGACTTGTTGACCTTGAAGAAAACGAAGCAGATTTTTTGTGAAGATTTTTCTTTATTTGCCTTAGGAGGAAAGTTTGCATATGTTAGCAGTGCTGAACCCGGCTTGAAATTACTTCTCGGAAATCAAGAACAACAATTCCCACTTGTTTTGTTGGATTTCATTGAATCTCAGACATTTCCAGGAGTCTCCATGCCGAAACTAGTTTCTTCTCGTGTAGGCAGACGAGGATAATTTAACTTGCGCGATTTTATCAATCATCCATTCATTTTCTTAGCATCCACCATTTATTTGCATGTACTAAAATGACGCTCTTCCTAATTTATCAGGAAGGAAATAAATGTTTTCTTAATAGATAATTTTTATGCAAAGTTTGGGTGTACAATAGAAATTAAATGTGTTATCAAAGCTTAATGCTAGTACTGCATCAGGATTCAGGATTAACTTAGTCCAATTCCATAACTTCTTCATCAACCACTTCGATTGGAATCACTTGTGGGGCGCCAATGGTCGCAGTTGTTCCATGTGGATAGAGATACTTCCCAATCCTAAATACAGACGTAAGACAGTCGTCGGAGTTAATTATAATGCCATTGCACATTGCACTTTATATTCATAATCAGTTTTTGGGTTATTAGATTTATAAAGGACAAAGAATTCAACGCACCTTTGACCCTTAGTACACACAACTGCATAAGGTCGATGAATGGTGACTTCGTCGGAGTCTTTTCTGATAATTGTAATGTCCACATTTGAGCCTGATCCTAAATCATTAGTAATTCCGGCACGGATCGCTGCATCAACAAGGTTAACCGCTTCGGCTTCCTGTTATTGCAAGAGGAGGTTTATGTTTAGTTCGAATTCAATGAACTGTCAAGAAATTAGCAGATTGGTAAAACGGATTCTATTATACCGTTAGATTTGGTTTCCAGCCGTTCTCAAATATAGCCATTGCTGCCAATGACCCAGACCCCATTGTAATGAATGGAAGTTTATCAGTAGATCCATGCGGATAAATCTGATACAGATGAGCTCCGTTTCTATCAGTTCCACCCAAAATCAGAGCAGCGCCAATATGTCCCTGAGAAATTACAAATTAGACACAAATATAACGATTTTTACGACTCCTGCAAAAGAAACCAAAGAAGGCAAACCGTTCATCTTACCTGGTATCTGAACAACTTTTGCTTTAACAGACGACAAGCAACAACGACAGGAATCTCAGTTCCAACATTTAGACGCAGCAATTCCATCTGGGATTCAATATCCGCTGTTGTAAACTGAGTGTCGGCGGCAGTTCCAGCACCGCAACAACTAAAAGGTGTAAGTGTAGTTTACTTTAACTGCTCAGTTTGTCAGATTTCAGGACGAGACAGAGACCGCTACAAGGAGTACTCTCTCTTAGGAGGACAAGGTCTTTACTGGAGAATAGTTGTTACCCACGAAAATAGAGACTACGGAGGACTTACTAAATCTTTGCTGCAATTCGGTGGATTTTTTCGCAATTCTTATCAGCCACAATACTTCCAGCAGTTGCTCTTGTATCAGCTCCGAGTACCACACCGTTGGCAAACACTGTACCGACAATGGTTGTTCCGGTCTTTGTGGCTTTCGGTGCCGGAAATCCATTTGCCTCCAAGATTTTATTTCTGCAATGAAAGCCACCCAATCAATCAATCAATTCAATCAATTACCCCTCTGCCAACGCCAACACTTTCGTAATGTTAAGTTATAAATTACCTAGCGACATTTCCAAAGTTGAATCCGCTGATGGGAGTGGTGCCGTCCTCTAAAGACATACCGGTGATTAGTTTCGGTTCAGAGTTTCTGAAAAATGAAGAGCCATGCAGGCAATGTGACAATCAGTCAACCACAGCAACATTAGTGATTTGAGCTTAGATGTTACCTGAAAACTAATACAATTTCGAAATGTCGATAAAATTCAAATATTAACTTAATGATTGAACAGTGCCAGTAGAGCTACCAGGCCAGGCCAGAGGAATGACTTTTCGAATTCGCTTGCTAGAATGACAAATCAGGTTTACTATGCATTGAAAAGATGCCGAGTTCCCACCACGTATACGAGGATCACTCATACACGAGACGCGAGGTTTAGATTTGCATCTTCGCTTGCAATGCACGACGCGACGATGAGAATGGTCTTTTTTCGCTCTACGAAACGATTTCCAAATTCCCTGAAAGGCTTAGAGCTTGTGAACCATTTCCGTTTTCGCTGCTGATCCGATGACAGAAATATTTCATAATATATTAATGACATTTTGCAAACTAAATCCTTCAGAAGCACCTTGTTAATTGGAATGCTAATTGGTTCACAGATTTTGGTTGAAATGGGCATGAAAGCATGAGACGCGTGGCTTTTCTTTAGTATGAGCGGCATGGAGACTGAGATCTGAGAAAGGACCACACAATTTGTATAGTTATGGCCGCCCCTCCTCCATACTTTTCCCTCACCGTATTACCACGATTACATGGCCCATTGAAAAGTACGTAATTATGTGACTCTGTAATTACCTTATTTTAATTCGCAGCTGTTCAGGACCGAATGCGTTGCGATAAATGATAGATAAAATGCGGCCTTGAAGGCTTGGTGATATGCTAATAACACGAAAGGCAAGGGAATCTAAAGGGCACCGAAGGCAAACAGGATGTGCGGAAGATCACTTGTTTGGATTTCGTCAGTCAGTGCAAAAGTGTGATGCGCGGAATGGACGTCTGAAGTGGAGGCTGTGAAGTGCTCCTCGAAAGGATCAAACACTAAGGTCAAGCAAGTGAGGTGCGGCCATTGTTTTCACTTGGAGTTTCTAATTGTGGTTCCACTGCGTCCATTCAGAACTAGAAATTCAGAACTGGCGAACGGTATTACGAAGAAGTTCAGGTGAGTGTCTTAACTCATAAAATAAAGTACAAGGAAAGAAAGCACTGGCGAATGAAAGTTTCCAATGTTCCCAATCCGTAGGAAAGGGTTAATTCTACAGGCAATTTATTTTGATTCTAAAATTTACAGTCTGCAGTCGACATGATGGACATGGGAGACGAAGACAACTCTCGACAGTCGGAGACTGGATCACTTGGTTCAGTTCTTCGAAAAGTGAACTTAGAAGGCTATGCTGACACGCTGAAGGGTACGCGTATCATCTCGACATCTCTCCGTGTGTCGTGTCGTGTTTGAACCAAAGCGTCTTTACTTGGTTTGAACTATCAAAAAGCAAACCGATAAAATTTCGTAATCTACGTTTGCAGATGATGCTGGGATCGCGTGTGTCTACGATCTATTTGGAGCCAAACCTGAGCATTTGGCTCAAATTTTCAAGAACGAAGTTATTTTCTACAAAGTCTGGAAGGGCATCAAGGTTCTTTGTGGCGTAGGATTGTGCCCAAAGGCGCGTGAAGTGAAATATGCTGCTTTGGAAAATTTTCTAGCCAGAGTTGGGGCGACCGACTACACGCATGACTTTCACAGTAAGTGAATCATCGTACAAAATAATGGAATGACCTTGATTTAGCCATAATTTTATTACATGATTACGGTACATGACAGGCGAATGCATTCAAATGGACGATCTTATTCACTTGGAACATTCAGACATTCACAAGTTGGTTCCAGAAGTTGGACCGCGTGGGCGAATTATTCGTGGATTGAATGCACTACGATCTCAGGCGCAACAGACAGTTGTTGATGTTAAAGATTGGGAGGATAAATGGCATGCTAGAGGTCAAGACGATGACTGGTTCGTTGAAGAGAACAAGAAGGGAGAGGGTCATAAAGTAGTGAAGGGAAACTGGGACTGGGAAAATGCCCGGAAGCAGAACAGAAATCTGTTTGAACCAGTTGAATTGGCATGCGAGGTCGACTGGGACTCAAAGGTCGGTCAGCGCGACGAAGCCTACGACGATTGGGGTGATACAGAAAACTGGAAACTGGATAAAGAGGACGAATACGCAATGGATGTCATGGATGAGGGCAAAGCTTCAGTTGAGCTTGAAAATTTTGAAGATGACACCGTACCCGACTCGTCCCAGCACCGGCGAGAAGCATCGTCCGACTGGGATGTTTGGGGCGGAGGTGACGGCGACGAAGACAGCTTCTCCTCCTGGTAAACTGCCAAGCTTACGACAAACTACAAAGCTTGCGACACAAGCTTGGTAAATGTCACATGCTTCATATTTATTGTGGACCAAGCCTGTGAGGTAGGATGAAGTTGCCTTATGTTAAACAGAATAAAATTAGAGCTAACTATAGCCATTATGGGAGCTAATTGATTGACGCAGGAGTGTGATTCCTATTTGCAATTTACTCATCTCGTTATTCATCGCCCGTGACGGGTCGGGCTTTCATACTTGTATTTGTTTTTGTCTTAGTTGAGAATAAATTCACTCCTGGAGTGGGGAAGAATATTGGGCGTGCACGTCGTCCTTTACTTAACATTAACTCACCGTCGCGTCGTCGTCCTTAAACTCGTCTTACAGTAAGCTACAGCGATTTACTGGTCATTATCTTTATCATCTTTTGTTGGACGCTATGTTTATCCACTTGAGTAGTTATGCTTGCCTCATCACCAAGATCGCACGCATTTTTAAGTTGCAACGTTCGCTCTTTGCGGCTGGGCGCACGACTTTGCTATTTGCTTGTAGAAATGAACGGACTTAAACACGTGAAGTGAATGAGACAAGTTTAGAGTTCCATATCTCCACAATTAATTAAGTTATCGAGATACCTGAGCGAGTGGGCGAAGGGGAAGTGAAGTCGAGAATCTAGTCAGTACACCTCTATGGAAGAAATGATTTCCTGCGACAGCATTAGTGAATTTTTGGTAAGTTCACACGGGTGACGGGTCCCACCTTGCCGGTTCCACAGTTCATGTTCCGTCCCGATACTATAGTATAGATGTTCGATATTATTCACGGCACGGCTTATCGTTTTGCAGGATGCTCTAAAGAAAATGAGAATACTGGACGATAAGATTGTGCACGCTCTAAATACGTCAATTCCAACGGAATCATTTTCCAACAAGGTGGATGCCAAGTCTACGTGTAAGGATCTATTCGATCAGGTGAGGAGCCAGAGGAGCGTTAGCCAGAGCTGACGAAGGGCACTAAATCATCTGATCCAGTTTTACAGATAATCATGTTTGTTTCCGTTTGCGCAGTTAGTCAAGAATCACTCGAGTCGAGATGGGACACTGAAACGATGTCTGAATATTACGACTGCAAACGTTCAGAAATACAAAGCAGAAAGAGATTCTTCGCCAGATGATCCAGGGGTTGTTAAAAGACTGAGATCAGAACAATTTAAGGTCATTTGCATGCAGAAATATTGGATCCAATTAGTCGTGTAAAATGTAAACGCATCAATCAATTGATTTGTTTGTAGCTTCGTGAACTGGAGCGAGAAATGAATGTGGAGGAGGTCATTCGGGGTAGAACACTGAAACTCTACAATGAAAGATGCAGACTATATTACAAACCGGCTGGGGAAAGTGCTTGATAGTTTTAGATTTAAGAATGCTTTGGCAAATTGGCTTGGGCTTCACGAGAAGCCTGTGTTCATTAGAAATTCTGTTTAGAGCATGAATGCTGAATGTGTAGTGCTATACTAGAAACAATACTTGTAGCTCAATTAGTTAAGGAAAGTTGTTTTGAATAATTTTGATAACCAAGCCTGGCCCGGTGGCGGCCAGCAAGAGAGCCTCTGATGGAGTGATCGCGGTTAGCCATCTTCGATCTCGAGAAAGTGCCTTCGAATTTGGAGTAAAATGGGAAAACTTATGAAGTTTGTGAGTATGTCGTAACATTTATTTCCATCCACAAGCGCTTAACAGCTCAGGGGCTTCCACCCTGCTCCGGTAAAGCAAAAGTTGGCGCCGATAAATGCGTTATTTGTTTTATTCAGTACTTCTAGTAAGAATCACAGATTTGTTCTGACACACACATTTTGAAACACACTACAATGTGAATGAAGTTCAAGTTCTTGAAATATAATCGGTCATGGAGCCAACCGCAATTAAAATGGCAGACAAATGACTTCTGGCCTGTTCTCTTGCTTTGCCTGATTACGTGGAACGGTCAGACAGCGGTGTGGCGGGAACGAGGACACACAATGTGTCCGAGTTCATCTAGACGTTTACACACACTACAAGCAGATCCTTATCATTTGGAAGGCTCTTGATTTTTCAGAGTGTGCTCTTCGTTATACTTGCGATGCCATTCCAAATTGATGTCGGTAATATTTTCGCCTCGCTTCACGGCCGACTTTCCTTCGTACACCATCCACACACAGGCAATGACCGTTACAGCCATGATACCAAGACTGACACGAATTCGGCCCCATTCTCTGGCTTTTGTAACGGTGATCGAACTGTGAAACCCAAAGTATGAATTCAGAAATAGAAGTGAGAATAAGCACTACAGTTCTTGTTGGGTTCTGATATTTAGCACTTACCTAAGACGCTCTGGAATTTCGGATGTTTTCTTAAATTGGCCGCACCATACTAAATACTTCTTATCCAGCGCGTTTGGGATCACGTAAGTGCCTGCATTCAAATAGCAAACATTAGGCCACATTAAACGAAAAACGAGCTAATCCTCCATCAGCAATTGTTGGAAAAGCGAGATTCCTCTCATACTAGTATCGTGACGCCCTGCTGTCCCTCCAGTCGCCGAGCCTGGGGCTGGGGCTCCGGTCGGAACTTTCGCACCGCCACCGCCCGCCTCTGTTCTTAACGTAGACCACCTTGAGAAGGTGCGACTCAAGTTCAAGATGCTGTGCGTTCGCATTATTGCGGTTGCGAATCTAAATCGAATTCGCTTCGATTCGAGACGAAATTCGATGAGGAGCAATCAGGAATCAGGATGCGGCTCTTCTACACTGCTGGTTTTAATGAGTTCGAACTCTTTGATAGTTGCTCGCAACGCTGAAACTATAACTGAAGTACTAGCGAAGAATTAAATTCATTTGAGCTAGAAATTCGAATTCAACACAGGTTATGAGACTTCGCAGTTCTCCTCTCGTCTGATATTTTCACGTGATATTACATTTTCATCAAAACATGTGAGTCGTGCGCACGGAATCTTCTGTCTGGTCTAGTCTGAAGCGACAATCTAAACAACAACAGCCACATGAACGAGAAAACCACGAGATGTTTTTGAAGGAATTAATAACTTTTACGTTTTGCCCATGATCACGGTCGGGGTCCGGCTGATCGGCCATGCAGTTTCTGATGGGTAATTATTATGTGCGAGATACAAGATTCAACATAAAACTAACAACGTAAATGAACAATTTATTAAAATCATTTAAGTTCACATTGTGATTGCTATACAACAATGCGAACACATAAATAAACACGCTTCAATAGTCTCGTGGGTCGTGGCCTGGCCCAGCCACGCGAAGGATTTATTCCTGCTCGGACACAATGTTTTTCGTTCTCTCTGGAACGAATGGCACCGCACCGGGTTTTGTGTGTTGTCGTCGATTGTCTTCCCTGAAATTGCAGTGTAAATTGTCAATCCAGAATGCAGCAATTGGAAGTGAATACGAAGCCCAACAATAAATTGAGGTATACGTACCGTCTTTTCTTGGAGTCATGAATAATGCGATGTTCTTGTTTTGCTCTGTACACATGAGTCGGCACATGACGATGTCGTAAGATTCGTTTAATCTGGGGAAAGTGGCCGAACTTCTCCTTAAGAGCTTCGTTATAATTCACTGCATCACGCTCCCTTGTCTTCATCTAAAAGGTGGGCAAAAATATTGTATGGTAGCCTGATTCATTTCGGAAGTTGAATATCCTAGTTTCACTTGGGATTCTTACCACTCCAAGTTTCTCCCAAGCTCTGGCTTTCCAAAGCCTGATATTCATTTCATCGGAACCAGAAATGACATATTTATTATCGTTGGTCCATAGCACAGAAGTCAGTCTCTGCATCCTCTTTGTATGGTAGACTTCTCTGGAGTGCCCCTAATAAAATCATAGCCTCAGTAATCAACCATTCCATGACCATGTCATATTCTGGGGCAGAACTGAGGACAGTGAAAGAGGCATACCTTGTCAGCCTCAAATATTCGCACAGTTTTGTCGTAACTTCCCGTCACAAGTTCCTTTCCAGTAGGGCTATAACACAGGTCAATGACTGCGTTCACGTGATCCTTATAAATATTCACTGGAACCTTGAGTCTTCGCATGTCAAATGCGTAACAGCTGCAAAGAGAGTCAAATGACAACGTTATCTTCATCACAATAGTCATAGCATGGCGAATTTGACGTGAAATACTGATTTAGCATTGCTGAATGAAGCTTACTTATAATCTTCGTTAGCAACTGCAAATACGAACGGCTCCATCGGATTCCATTTTAACGCATTCGATCGTAATGTCAAAATAACCTTTCGGATGGGACTATTGCCTCTAATATCGTAAAGCATTACACTTCTGTCGCTGCCACATGCTCCTAAAAGTTCAAAATGGAAAATGTAATTAAATAACCCTGCCATGGCCATTCCTCCATTACGATTACGTACCTAGCACGTTCGTCTGAGATTGATTAAACCGAATGGACGTAATAGAGTCAACTCCCCAATCATACTTCTGGAAAGGTTCATGTCGCTGGCCCTCCCAAAGCAAGCAAGAGTCTCCACAAGTTGCGAACATATCCTTCTTTGCGTGGTGGGTGATATCTTGCAAAATATACTGCAAAGGAAATAGGATTCAGTCAGCGTGTCAGCGATTTAAAATTGACTTTTTACGATATTCCAACACCTAACCTTTGTCACAATGCTTTGCTTCGCAGAGTTTGTGCTCTTGACCTCACTGCCGAGTTGTCCGTCGTCCCCATTTTCGGAATCAAATGCTGGCCAAAATCGAATGGTCTTGTCATCACCAACTGTCACCATTGTTTCAGTATCAGAAGTAAACGAAATTCCTCGCACAAATCCATCATGAGCCTGAATCGTTCTGGTGCACTTTCTTTTCGGAATGTTCCATTGTTTGATCTACACGACAGAAGTGTTCATAATTCATGATATTCTGGCTTGCAACAAGGTACAGGTGCAGGGTCATAGGTTAAACTTACCACACCGTCGCCAGCTCCAGAATACAACCACGACAGCTGTGTCGGGTGCTTAGAAAGATTGGAGATTGTATCGCTATGTCCATCGAGTGCACCCAAAAATGGCTTTGCAAATACCCTTTCCAACTTGACAGCGTTCAATGCCCGGGTGTATTCTCTGGCAGTTTCGAATGGATGGAGTGCTGGATCATAATTTCTAGGCAGTTTGTGGATGTCTAATTTGGTTTCACGCAAATACTTGTCTGGATTTCTCGAAAGAACTTTGACCTTCATTCTTGGTCGTTTTAAACTCTTTTGCACTTATCTAACTAATTCATTAGTGAATTTAGGAACCAAGATCCTAATTATTGTCAAAAATATGATTCGCACTTCGTAATCCGCTAATGCAAGTGCAAGCTACAAGATTTGCAAAAATATGATCACCACACAAAATGATCACTTCACATGTGTTTTCGCATGTATCAAAGTTCCCACGCTTTCGCTTTGCCAGAGCCAAAACTTGAATCGTATTCTGTGCGAATTTTTGGTTGGCCGGTGCAGTGTTCAGATTCAACCGAAATTGGAGTGGTGGAATTTCGCGAATTTAATTGACAATTGACGACTATCAAAGAAAGCTAAGATCGTACTGAAGTTTTGTGAGAATTTGAGCATCCAATCCATCATACAATTTTAGTGCGTGGGGCTTGCCGGTTGTAAAATCTCAAAATACCCACATATCAAAACTTCGAGAGCTCTGATTAATTTAAGCTTTGATTGGTTAAAATTGTGCCAATAGGCAAATGAGTCAAACCTTTCATGTAGTGAGATGCGTTAACTGCAGCCAGTTCCAGGTAAGTCTCAAGCAAGATCCTAATAATTATCGTTATCTTTGCCATTATTATCTCTCTTTTAAAGAGAGTAATATGCAAATTCATCTATCCGAGCCCGTACCGCTTATTTGAAACTGAACTGGGGAAACGAAATGAAGCTAAGTCTCGCATCGACTTGAAGGCGCGATGACGACGTGCCAGGACACCTTCGGCGCCATGCTACTGCTTGCTGCTAGACTCTTTCAGACTGCACTGACTGCTGCACTGGCGGCGCTACAACTTCTCTTTTATAAAGCGAGAGTCGCGACGCCCCGGGACATGTCTTTGCGTGCCTGCTCTTTTATATTCACACGTTATCTGCGTTTGCATTGCGTCATTTCCTCCTTCCATAATTGTACTTGGTACATTCTTTTCGTGCCAGTGATCGGTTCTGTTGGATTTATTTCCTAAATCGTGCGATCGTGGGCGTTAGTAAATAAGCCTGATTTCGCAAATAACCCAACATAATCCATCCTTCCAGATTCCCATCCCAATCTAAAGTTTAATTGAATGCTTAAATGAAAAAGACTTCACACCGATAGCCTTCGATTGTCAACACGGGGCCCTGTCCGAGGTGAAGCCCGACGGGCATTAGCCCGCCGCTAGCTTTGCTAGTTTCTCTGAAGCCGCTTCACGTTTACGTACGGTTTACATTTTGCATGGATCTCAACAAGGGCGTTACGCCATGTTAACTATTATGCGTCGTGATCTTGACCTTTAACCGATGTAGCGCTTTTCGCAATATCGTATGATTATGGGCACTTGTGTCATTATGAGAGACGATTAGTATTGGGTTGACACAAAGCCCATTGATCGCGATTAGTTAACAGGGATGCGACCGTGCTTAGGGCAGAGCTAAGAGTTGCTAGAGAGTATGTTTGCAGTTGGAACTTTCAGCATCAGTGTAATCAGGAAATCAACAGAGCTCGTGAAGTCCATTTGAGGTTCTGGATTTAGGCAAAAAAAAGTGAGTTTGTTGGCATTATTACCATTGTATGCTTGTAAGACCGGCATCGCGCAGTAAAACCCACAAAGAAAACCGGTATTGTTGTGCTTGAAGGAATTTGCTTCAGGCCAGGCTGGGGCATCGTCGGCTTTTTGACAACTCAACTCAGTTATACAATCCGAATTCTGAATCTCATCGAATGAATCTCCACATTTTTTTGACCGACGGAAATATTGAATTCTATTTCTAGAATCACATTGTGAAGAAATCCGACAAGTGGGCTTGCAAACTGTGCAGAACGAAACAAAGTTTACAGCAGGTGCGTTTACATTTTTAGCGTGTGTATTTGGTTGATGCCAGTTTCGTCCGCAGAAGGTTACATTGTTACATACCGTTTCTTGCATTTCCAGGTGTTTGCCACTGGGCCTTCAATTGACTGTCGTAAAATCGTTCAACAACTGAATTTGGGACAAGGTCAAATTGAGCAAACTGTCAAGGCTGCTAAAATTGCACAATTTGATAGAAGCTTTGAAGAGGAACACGAAGACCAACCTGAACCCGACAATACAACGTACCACGGAGAATCGAGAAAATCCTTCACGGAATCATCTGAAACAGATCCCGGCGCATCGTTCTTTCGCGTGGTTCCGAAAGAACGTTCCAAGTGGACAAAATATTCCGAATCAGCAGAAGACCAGGCTTAATTAAAGCAAATCAAAAGGCACAATCATGGCGACAAGCGGCATTGCTAAAGCATATCTTATTCTTTACAATGGCTTCCTCACAGCTGCATGGTTTTGCGTCTTGTGGATTGGAGTCGTGAAATATTCGGAGACGAAGGACTGGACAAAACTTTGGGTAGCAGTGGAGAAGCCGTTGAAAGTTGCCCAGACTGCCGCAGTTCTTGAGGTAAAAATCCAAGGCGTTAATTTTTTACTCGTGAAGTGTGACCATTGAAATCACGCGATGATTTAAGAAATTATAATTTGCTTGCAGGTTGTTCACACGATTATTGGTATCGTTCCCTCTAGTGTCTTTCTCACATTTTTCCAAGTCTTGTCACGTATATTTGTCCTATGGGGCGTACTGAATCTGAGCCCACCTGCTCAAGTCAGTGTTGGAGTCCCGCTCCTATTGCTGGCGTGGAGCATCACTGAGATCATCAGATACGGCTACTACGTTCTTCATCTGGTTGGACTCGCCTCGATTATTCAGTGGTTCAGGTATGCATGAGCAAGAGCAAAGTTCAAGCTCCTCCACGTCCTCGGGGCAATTTCTGACATCAACGCTATCAAATTCCAGATATACGCTCTTCATTGCATTGTACCCCATCGGAGTGACTGGAGAGCTCCTCTGCATTTACAGCTCCTTGGATTACGTCCGACAAAAGAACATTTTGTCAATCCAAATGCCGAACCAATTCAACGTTGCCTTTGATTACCATTACGCACTGATCGGAATAATGTTGAGCTACATTCCAAGTAAGTTTTATTCCTCGTCCATCGTACCTAAAACTTCCCGCATTTAGTACCTCAACGTCTTTGCTTGTGCTTTTCAGTATTTCCACAGCTGTACTTCCACATGTTTGCTCAACGCCGGAAAATATTGGGAGGTGGATCAAAGAAGTCTAATTAAACCCAGAGTGGAAGAATTAACAGTTCATCAACAACAGTGACAAATTCTTAAACTTTAATGCTCAAGAAGAATTCAGAAATGTTACAGAATGATATTATTAATTCACATTAAATACAAGTTGGAATGAGAAATGAAGTGAGCTTAAAATTAAGTGCTAATTTACATTTTACATTATGTCAGGTACTTAATTAAAGTATACTTATAATTTTATGGCTGAGTTTCTGAGATTTCTATGAAATAAGGGCAGAGGATTGAGGGGGCAGATTTCCTACAGCCTGAAGGTTGAGTTTGTTTGACTTTCACTGTGCTGCGTGGGACTTGAGACTTTGCTGGAATTCAGTTTCGCATGAGTTCCGCTGCTATTGTTATTGTTTTCATCGGGTGGGGCCCAAATTTGGAAACCGAGGATCATCTATAAGGAATCGTCTATCGCATTATAATTTGCTCCGGAAACATTCTTATATGCTCGAGTGACTCACCAGTGCAATTATCAGAACCGCAAAGACCATTACCAAGAGTAACTTCATGAAGAGTTTGACATCCATCCTCCATACCCTAGCACTAACACGCTACGCTACGTGGCTTCAAAAATGTCACAATTTGGTTGCGCTTGTAACAAGTTTCACTGTCGCTGTTACAATTACACAAAAGCTGTCACTAATGTTCCATTGTTCTTTGTCAAGCCGGGTCGAAAGTCAAGAAATGGGTCCGATCTACACATTTCACTCTTATGCTGCAGCCTCCTGGCATCATCGTTCGAATTCTGGTCACCGCTTAACTTAACTATAATGAAATCGTCAATCACCTCACTGTCGCTTTTCGCCAGACTAAAACTAAACGAAATCGAAACTAAAACTGGGAAACTTCTGTGCTAAACTGCTGCAGGTGTCTACGTGAAAATTTCCCGTCTTACCGTATTGGCATAAGAATAGGAAATGCTCAATAATTGTCACAAGCCACGTGTGTATAAATAAATATCCAAATAAATTGCTATTCAATAGTCAACCAGTAACGTTTGTTAAATTGTTGTTCGAGAGTGCGTATCGGAGACTTTCTTTTCTTTGTCTGGACTTTGATACAATAATTGACCAACGGATGAGTTGAGACAGCGACGGACGACAAGAGCGCACGAACACGCAATCGAAGCAAATTTCGTTTCAACTGTGGTACGACCGGCCCGTGGGCGAGACGAATTTATAAGATAATGCCATGTCGAAGCTTGAAGCTGGAGCCATTCCAATAAGAATGCACCATCCACCTAATTTACATTTACATGTTTGACATAATCTATGCTCTCGTTAGGACACGGTAGGCCATGTCGGCTCGCATGTTGATGTCGAGTGAGCCACATTCCAATGTAAGTATCCATGACCAGCGAAGAAAGCGAGAGCTCGTGGCTATCGTAGCTATTAAAATAATTACGTCCGATCTCATATGCACGAATAAATAAAATGTAATTATTGAACGATGGTTCTTGAGACAGAGAAAACGCTATTGTGATTACGGTGTTCTTGAGTTCGTGTCATGCCACTTTCCAATCGTCTTTCTTGCGGGAAAGAAGAAACCGAGAGAACACAAAACACTGAAGACTGAAGAGGACACAAAGACTAGACGATATTGGAGATGGGCTCAACGAATTTGTAGTTACATTGAAATTAGAGTCTCCCAACACGACGACCTTACACGCAACAACATGACAGGACTTTTAATGTCCGTCAAGACATGGCACAAGCACACGTGCGATTGAGTTAGCATTTAGTCTTACATGTTATATAGTCTAAGCGCATCATGTAATTTAGATCATGTTTCATGTATGCAATCAATCTGGGTCAAAAACAAGTGGTCTACTCCACAGTTAGTGGACGCCAGACAGTGATACGGTATAGTGGAGGTTTTTAATCGCAAAAATTTTTTTTGTTACGTTACACTTACGAAGTCTTCAAAAAAGCGGATTTTGACGCGGCCGTATAGTCGTCTTTAACTAATGAGAAAGAAACTCGTTCAAACAGAAACGAACTTATGAAAGCTAATGAGTCTTAACATTTACACTTAACCAATTACCAATGTTATGTTCAGAGCTTAGTTTCTTACTTATATATAGTCTAACCAACCGAACCTACAATTAAGTGGAGCTTACGAAGTGTCCATTACTTCTGCATTCTTGTTCTTGTCCGTCTTCTCCTTGTTGTTGTTAACATTAACACCAATTTCCGCGAGAAAATCATCTTCAGAGACGTATTTATCCGAATCTTCATCACTGGTAACTTCATCGTCCTCGTCTGAACTTTCCTCCCAGTCACCATCTTCATCATCACTTGACGGACACCCATCGTACAAACTGGCCAGAGCAAGACGTCCCTCCTTCGCGTCCTTCAACTTCTCGTAGAATGGAGTTGCAGCATTTCGCTTGACGAGTCGTCGTTCCTTCTTCTTCTTGAACAAGATCATTCGATAAGCTGACAAATTCTCGGTCTGGATGTATGGCAACACAAACTGCAGAATAGAATACATCAAGAAAAATTAATTCAACATTAACCGTTCAGCGCGTTTAGGCTTCCAGCACTAATAACTCCAACAACTCCACCTTACCTTCTTGTCTTGTTTAATCTCTTTGTAGTAGAGCTCTTCTTGTTTCTTGAAGGCGTCTTGGTCACAAACTTTAATCTCCCCGTCCTCCTTCTTAATTTTCTTATCGCCACTAATTTCAGCGTCGGCTCGTTCGTCGTCAGACAAGTAGCCGTGTGGGACCATCCAGCCTTCGTCATCGTCGTCGTCCTCATCATCGTTCTTCAAGGCATTTGCATCCTCATCGTCACTCTCCTTTTCTGATTTCAGTTCTTCTGCATCTTCAGGCTCATCCTCCCACTCGTCGTCGGAATCGAAGTCATAATCGATCTCCTGTAAAAGTACAAAATTCCAAATGCTTCAGAATTCGAACTAGAATCAGGATGCTTCATGTTCTAACCTCTTCGTGAGAAAACGGTCGTCGAGCAGCAACTTTCTTAGCCTTTGTCTTCCAAGTACCCCAATAGGCAGGGCGACGATTCTCCACAAATTGTAGGAGCTTGAAATGATACTCCACGAGCGGAGGCTCAATCACTGGGACTTCATTTATAGATTTGTCGTACGCCACCTCGATTTCATCCTCTTGATTGGTGGTCGCATTATTGTGCTTCACTGCCGTTTTTCCACTTCTTCTTGGTGGTCTCCGTTTTAATTCTTGCAAATAGTTTGGTGCGGGCGTACCAGCATCACCATTTAGTAATTTGGCAGTTGATGGTGCATCACCGTCAACATTCATTTTGTCACCAGTTGCCGGTGCTTCTGCTTCACTTTCCTCTGCGCTTAGCCCGGTTGTTAGTGTTTGATCTAACTGAGTTCTTTCTTCAGGTGTCAAAGCCCTTCTGAACGATGGAGCAAGCGCCATTCCCATTTTTACTTGAAAGGGCATGGGACTGAATGTGATGTCGCCCTTTTTGTCAGCATGGGCACTTGAATTAAATCGAGCTAATAAGTTCTTCCCCAAGGTGGATTTGGGAGTCTCGTTCTCGAGATCAATTACTTCCGGAGTGGCCCGAGTCTTGGTCTTTGACGACGATTCAACTCCTGTGTTTTGACCTTCATTTGGAGTGCCTAAAGCTGTCGCGTTTGGCGTCTTTTTGCTTGTGGGTGTGAATTGTAGGAATTTCGACATAAAATTGGCTTGCTTTTGTTTCTCTTCTTCAATCTTTTCTTGTGCTTGCTTCTTCTCCAATTCACGTTTGAGTCTTTCTTCTTCTTTCTTGCGCTTCTCTTCATCGCGTTTCCGCTTTTCTTCTTCCTTCTTCAGGCGTTCTTGCTCCCGTTCTTCGTCTTTGCGTTTCTTTTCCTCGTCACGTTGTCGCTTTTCTTCTTCACGTTTCAGCCTCTCTTGCTCCTTCTCTTCGTCCTTACGTTTTTTCTCCTCTTCACGAAGACGCTTTTCTTCCTCGCGCTTCAAGCGCTCTTGCTCTTTTTCTTCGTCCTTACGTTTCTTCTCCTCCTCCTTACGAAGACGTTCTTCTTCCTTTCGGCGCTTCTCTTCTTCTTTAATTCGCAGCTTCTCCAGGCGTTCTTGTTCTCGAATCCGCTTCTCCTCCTCACGTCTCAAACGTTCAGCTTCTCTCTCAGCTTTGTCAAGTTTACGGCGTTTCGGAGTTGGTTGTGCGGCTGAGGGTGAAGTATCAATATTTGAGTTATCCTGAAATCACATCAAAATACCAAAACTCTATCCCCACAGAGTGTAGAAACTCAGCTGCGTAGTAAGTTTATGCAAGGAACAGATGCAGGTTTACAAATTACAGAAAAGGCGTGGGCATAAGGAATGTGGATTTTCTTCACTGACCACTGCATATCGAATTTTAAAGCGACAACTTTACTTACCAGCGTTTCGTCTTGCTTCTCAACGTCGCCACCTGCAACATATTCGAGCTCCATTGCTTCGTGCCCATTTACAGGAACAGGAGCGCCAGGAGCTTGACCATTGCCATTAACATTTCCATTCTCCACACTGGGAGTTCCTGGAGTTTCAGACTTCGATTCTGTTTCCATTGTGGCCCTATACACAACAGCGCCAGAATTTTAAGCAACGTAAATAGGATGAAGATACCGTTTCGAGTAAAACTACTGAAATAACTTATTTGAACTTGACCACAAACACACGGGGACGTGATATATGAGATCCTTAGAAATGCTGGAACTAGAGTTCAATTGACCACTGGATGTAATGCCGATCGCGATCACGCAGCGATACACAGGTAAGACTTAATTTGTAAAATTGATTCGTCTTCCGTCTGATGTTCTGCCGGAACCGATATTCCTTGGTCAGACGAATCCACTCGCAATCCGATTGACTCCTTTACGCAGTTGAAATAAGGTTGCAATTAATTTGCTGGATGGTGGAACAAATTGACGAATCACGAATAACGGGAAAGTTACAGATTTTTCAGGCTTTAGCCTAGCTCTGTACGGATTAACTTGCGAGAAGACGAGTAAAGACGAAATGTGGAATGAGACTCGAGACGAGCGTATTGCCTCCACAACTTGAAAGAAAGGCAACAATGGAAATCCTTCGCGGTGCGATGGATTTAAAACTGCGTGTACATACACAAAAATATTTTCCTCTTGATGGCGTATCGACTCCAGCCCACAGCCGTACAACTACAACTTCGTTACACACTCATTGATTCCATTCATTCATTTCAAGTGCAAGGCAACTTACAAGTCACAGTCGACAGAAAGCCAGGCAGGGAAAATTCCTTACAAATAGTATCGATTTTTGTAGTGCTTTTGTATCTGAGTATTTACATCTGAACTGAAATGTCATTGTTGCATTCTTTTGTAGTAATAATAGAAAGTGCAATTGGTGCATAACTGCTGTCGAATTAATTTCAGAAGTGCGAGTGTATATTTAAATTATGGAATTTTAATTACTACAGTCCAATTCAAGCCAAGCGGACGAGACACGAGATTATCAACATGACCAACATGATTCCACCAACAACTATTGAAGAAAGTAGCAATGCTTTTGACACAACTGATTCAACAATGGGTGCGGCACCTGCAGATTCCGTTACCACGAAAGGTAAAATTCAGTATTTTAACTAGAATTTTGCATGGCCTAGTCTAAGTGTCTATGATATGCGTCTTTATATACGATACAGGTCACCAGTTATGCTATTTAGTGATTCAAGAATTGGCAATGAACAGAAAGGCACCGGCGCAATTAAGAGATGATGTATTCTTGTCCATATGTCACTGTGTCAGCGAAATACTTGAAAAGCACGCAGTCCTGTTCCGTGGAATGGTCAACCGAGTGGACGTCTCTTACTACCAAATGTTTGCCTCAATTGCACATGAATTATTTGAAGTAAGGACGATTTGTGCAATTTACATGCATTAGCTAGCATGCTAGCAAACCGTAATTAATTTCGTATTGTATTCTTTTTCTAAATTTCAGTCGAATTCGAATTCATTCGATTCCGTTCGCTTAAACATCACTTGGGCACGGATTCTCAGCCTGTTTGCGTTCTCAGTACGTCTTGCGCAAGAACATCGGAATGTGAGTCAGCATTATTGTGATTAAATGTATGACTCAATTTTTAATACGATAATCATGTCTATTTTAGAACCTCGAGCGAGTGGATTTGATTACGAGGTTCCTGTCGATTTATGTTAGCAAATACATTACTCCTTTTGTACGGGCGAATGGAGGATGGGTAAGGAACGCTTGACGTTGGTTCGTCGTTTTTACTGAGAGTGCAGATAATTTTAAAGAATAATTGCATTTTTAACAGGACGGGCTGGTCGAGCAATTTCCTCCGCCAGTTGATGTTGATGGAAACTCGCAGTTTAAGAAAGCAATTCTCCTGTCTGGTCTTTGTGTGGGCATCGTAGCTACTATGTTTATTACTTCCTTGTTGACAAAATGATCTCCCTGGACTCAAGATTCTTCTGACCAATTAACCTCATTTTAAGACGCTTTACTAATGAAATGAACGTGTTCGAATCTACTGCCTCGTATTTTATGCAATATTTCTACGTACTGCGTAATGTAGAGAACAATTACATTAACGAGATTTTATTCCATTTTTGGAAGCTTTACTGACTTTATGTACACACTGTACAAAATGAAATCTCATCTGTAATTTAGTGTAGCGACTTTATACCATAAATATATCTTTCTAGTTTTGAAACGATGAAAATAATTTCGACAAGTCTGGATTAAACGCCAGTATTTTTTTCTCCTCCACGAGCTGCTACTGAGTCGTAAATTAGTTCGAAGTTCCTTTAAAGCTGGTGGTGAAGCACAAATCTACTCGCTCTCCTAAATCTTCAGCCAACACGGATGTATCGACAGGAACCCTGGGTCCTAGGAACATGGATCTCCTTGTGTGATCTTCAAGTTCGTATCTTGTGACTGGGTGCAGCAAAACTGACAAGTTTCCGTGGTTCAGCATGAAGAACGAAAGCGCTGACGTGAACGATGTCATATTGCAACATGTTTCAAAATTGCCAAGAACATGAGGGCCTGCATGGTTAAGAAGTCGTTATTTGGAAGGTAGATTTGAAAATTGTGGACTCTCGGCTGCTTTCTTTACCTCGCAGTCCCATGAAAACCAGGCCAAGTCTGCATTCGGGAAAATACCTTTCTTGGATGCCGTGCTGAACCGCGTCTCTGTCAATTTCACAAGAATTTGTTCGAAGATGACCTCAGCATGAGCATATGATTCAAAAATTCAAGCACACTAACCAACCTTAGTCGCAGCGCTTCGCTTATGCTTTTGATGTTATTCTGGAAAAAGTATGTGTGGAAATGGTATCCCAAAATCGGGTCGTAATTCCAATTTTTCTTGTTGAAGACTCTCCTCAGTAGATCGTCCTCATTTGTACGAGCCAAATCGTACAGGGCACAAAGGAGGAACAAGTTAAATGCTGCTGCTGCTAAACTGACCGCTTTAACACTTGCCATGATCTGTTGTGATTTACAGTTAAACGATATACCAATTGCTTCCACAACTGCAATCTGGATATGCGAAACACTACCTGAGTATTCAAACACGCGTAATACTCTTCTTGTCAAAGAGAGCATGCAACGTCGAGGAATTCCCACACTGGCCTTAGGAGACTTGCCACCTGAGTTATTTTTGCTCCGTCTATTTTTATTCAATCGCAACTCTACAACAGTAAGACAATAATGGGTACCAAGTACCAAGGTTAAAGTGGAAGGCACAAATCCAGATTATCTTCCAAGTCCTCACGAAGAGCGCTGGTATCCAGTGGAAGCCTGGGTCCCAGAAACATGGACCGGGTTGTGTGGTCAGCAACTTCGTACCGCGTCAATGCGTGAAGTAAAATGGAAAGATTTCCACGATTTTGCATGAAAAACGAAATGGCTGGAGAAATTGAGGTTTTGTTGCAGCAAGTCTCGTAGCTCCCAATTGGATGTGGGCCTGAAAGGAGATTTCATACATGCTAATATACTTTAATTCATCACGAAATAAATTCGCGTGCAGGCCAATTTACCTCTTGGCCCAGTGTTGACATTGTTCAGCCTGCAATTTCGCAGTATCCCGTTGTCGATTCTGTCTTGGATTGCAACCCTGTCAAATCGAAACCCAATTTAGGAATTGAGCATAAAAAATTACGGCGCTCTTGCGCTTACCGAAATGTCAGAGCCTCTTGCGCAGCGCCCGCGTTGTTCTGGAAGAAGTACGTGTGGAAATGGTAACCGTGGATCTCTTCGTCAATCCACGCACGCTCATTCGAAGAAGAATCGTCAATCGTAAACACATTGTTGACGCTGCCAATGTATGAAGATTTGACCATTTGATAATAAAACGGACCGAGTACTCCCAAGAGGAGGACAAAAACGGTAGCAGGCTGCATTATGGAATTCTGGAGTCGTGGCTCACTTGTTGGTGTTAAGTTAACGTTCGGCTTCTTGTTTTGGGTCTTTGTGAAGGCAGAGTCCCTACTTCCGAAGTGTTTATATTTATGAAACTTTCCAAACCTTCCATGCATGCTGAGAAAAAGCCATTTGCTTCAAAACAAGTTCAACTGATCTGGCGACATGGTCTGAAACGTGATTCCAGTGATTCGTTTCGTGCGATGCCATCCTCCTTACTAGCGTTATGAGAGTAAAGGTCAAGCCATGATGACCTCACTTCGTTAGATATCATCGTCACGTCGGCAAATTCTATTGAAATGCTGGGAACACTGACATCGGCTCCGGCTCATGAGTGATGTGCACAAAAGGTATGGCACAATTAGAAGACTTGAGAGTTGAGACCTGTCGCATGTGGTCACAACTTCGTAAGTGTCGTCTGCATAATTATTTTCGGGAAACTGAATCTTTTATACTTGTGGGTTGATTAGATCATGCTGTCGGCGGCTGAGTCCTCTAAAGTGATAATGGTTCAATTAATTCAAAGAAAGCAATTACAACTGACAATGCTGAGAATCTCCGTCTGTCGTATGCATATGTTCTGAATCACGCATCCAATCACGTTGGCCATCCACCCCAAGAGGTGTACGTGCAAATCCAGCTAGTGGCGGGCTAAAGCCCGCCGGGTTAGACCTCGGGCAGGGGTCCACGTTTATAGTCGAAGCCTGATTGAAATTGGAATGGGATTCTGGAGTGATGGGCTATACGGGATATGTTGGGAAACCCATCGCCATCGCGTGATTTACTAAAGCACACGTTGGCACGATTTCGCAAATATATCCAACATACCATCATTGAAACTAAAATATTGCTGTGTACGATTATGGAATGATTAAATAACGCCATGAAAATGAAGTGTGCAACTGTGTGTCCCATTATGTCGTGATCCTCGCTTTAAAAAAGAGATTGCTGTACCATCGACCCTTCAAGCCATTTCGTGTTTCCTTATGTTTTTCACGTGTACGAACACTCATGTCCAGCGTCAAGTTGGATGTCTGTCTTTACAATTAAAAAGCGGTTCTAGTCAAAGTACACAGGTGTCCGAGCGTGGTGCAGCGTGCGAACTCGCTGACTTGGAGACCGTTACCTGCTTCAGATTAAATCGGAGTAATGGGAATCACGACGCATTCAAGATCGGTGGCATTACAATGTAGATGTTTAACATGTATAAACATAAAACCGTGTTGTGAAACTTACTTGCTTATAATGCGACTTCCTGTGTAACTGAAATGACATATGATTAAGTAAAGATGATTCTTCTGACGGAGCAAAAGATCACGCAGTCGTGCCTTTTTCTCTGATTCTGATGCAAGCCGTTCTCCAACTGCAACTATGGTTCGATATCTAAACAAGTCACATTTAATTCCTTCAATTTGAACTTGTAAGTATTGTAAATTGGCTCGCAAAGGCTTCAAGGCTTGTCGGAATATGTGTCAAACCCGGCACTCGCATTGTGTCGAAAGTCGTTTCACACGGCCTCATAATTTTCAATTTGAATTATTTTCAGTCGCATTGACTCCAAGATATCAATTTTCGCCGGTTTCGGTCCAGCCACTGCCTTCCATTTCGAGTGAGTACCGCTTCACTGTCTCCCTAGCCTTTGCGTGGTTCCTCTGAAGAACTGCAGCTACGGACTTTCGAAGCTGTGCCATTTGCCTAGGACGCGTCCTGCGATTCTCCACCGTCTCTTTCTCCGTGATGCAAGGTTCTTGACCGCATCGTCACGGAACTGGGGAATTTACAGTTATGTCAATTAATGCATTAATTAGCCGAGCCTAGGGCTTTAGAGCTAAGTGTCCAGCACGTACGACTGCAGGACCTTCTCTTCGGCTTTTGAATTAGAGATTGGTTCTTCGAGCCCTCGAATGACCGGCGCATATTTGCCTTTCACTTGTCAGAGGATCTGCCTGGTTTCATTAAGATTTGGGTAGAGGATATTGGCGGTCTCGAGGCTAACTGAAATATAACCCACGTCATTCATGTAGGACTGGGCCATAAATCAGGCTGGTCTGTGTATTACCGTTCAAGTTTTCAGTTTCGCTCTCAAGTCTGTAAACATTCGAGATCGCGTCCACTTCCCAGGGCAGAGTGCCTGGGCGAGGCTATTTCTCAATTTGGTGCACTGTCAGTTCAGCTTCGTTTAATGCAGCACGTTGTTCTTTCAATCGACACGAGTGCAGGCTCAAGAGTTTCGCAATGTCGAACAACTTGTCTTCTAACCAGACAATAGCAACCTGAAAAGTCACAGCAGATTGAAGTCAAGTTTGATGACCCACACGATGATGATGATGATGGTTACTGGTTGCTGCCTTTTCGAACTTACGCTCGCCGTGTTGTCCGTCATCGCCAATTGGAACTCGCGATGAGTTCGCAACGCATTTTGGACGGCTGCCTTCTCGGAATTAATCCCCTCAGTCAACTGTTCACGCAAGTCCGCCAGAATAGCCTCAAGAAGCTGAGTTATTTCAGATGCGACATGGACAAGCACGTAAGATTCCCATGTTAGTCATCACTATGAACAGACGCTGATAATAATGCGTTCTATTGCGTCTAGGTGTCATATTCAAGTATTTTATTAGATCAAAATTAAGTCCAAAGTTTATTAACTTTGATTAAGTCATCGCCGAGAAAAATGAACATTTATCATTTGTACAAAATAAGGATCAACTTGGCCAGGCAAATGTAAGATTTGACGTGCTGCATTCAGCACAGCGACAGCGGCGTGTAACTCCTTATGCATTGGAAATGAAGTTGACGACACCGGCTTTGGCTTCACGCTTGACGAGTATTTTGATAATTTTCTCGGCACAGCACAATGCAATTGAGAAGAGGACAACCAAATGTATGACCAGCAGGGTCAAAATGAAAATAAGACTCCAGAATGAAAAGTCGTACAGGAATTCATGGCAATAATTCTCTGATTTCTTGTTCTCGTGCTCCACTTTCGGATGCAGACGGAAGACGAGGATACAGGCGGCAATCAACCAGCAGAAAGTCGCAATAGCCACGACGAAAGAGAGAATCCGGAACCAGAAGCCAGTGCGCTTTTCCACTGATTTCTTGGTGCGTCTCTCACTGGCTGCGAGAATATTGCAGAGGAGTCCAAGAACTCCACCAGCGATGAGCACAGCTTGTAGATTTTCAGCTCGACAATTGCTTGCATCCCAGTAAATTGCACCGACGATGATGTAAACGATTGGAAGTATGGCATAGAAGAACACGACGGCAATGCCAATCAGTCCAGTGCACATGAAAGTGCAGAGCCGACCGGGCAGCTTCTTGACGACTTTGTTCATATTGTCCATTGTTGCGGCCGCATGCGCAAATAAAATAGCAAAATTAGGTCAGCGTTCTGCAAATAAAGAATGATTCATGGTAAATGTGTATGATTCATGAGGACGAACACGAACCCTTTTCAAGGCAACGCCACATCAAAGGTGTCTAAGCTCATTAAACTTTCTTACCTTTAACGATTTGAGGCGCTAAGGACTTCGGACGGGTTGAAATCCTTCGCCACAGGGAAATTAGGCCAACTTCGTTGTTAAATCGTCACTCCACCGTCCAGTATTCCTTCTTCTCCGTTGTCGTCCGGTTCACATTCACAACTGGATTTCAACTTTCCTTATTACGGCCGCACTGACTTGATGATGCGCAACCAAAAGCTAAAATCAAGGCATGCATTGCATACAACTTAACCATAATACTCACATCCTTTTGTCTCCTCCAGCTTCTCAACGTATTTCTTATACAGGACAAGAATACAGAAATATTACAGTAATTACATCATCGGTCTGTTCATGGACAGCTTCTTAAACATGTTTTAGTGTTTATAGCCTGCAGTGATGATGATACAATGTTAATGAGTCGATGAGGCATGGAATGCAATGTGAGATTATCCCAAAAAGCTAAGCTAAGCTGCATCTCTGCTGAATGCGAAGGTCGTCAACAGCGAGTTGTGGTCGCTAGTACATTCACAATTTTAGCATTTAAGCATTATAATGTGGTACAGGCTTTTATCTGATTGTAGTTAGTTATATAAGGACACAGTATCCTCTGCTGCAGAATTCGTGCATTCAGGATACCAAAGAGTACTGTCGGAATGGAAGCCTCTTTATATTGGGTTCAGGATCAGAAAAGTCACAATTTCCTGCAAAATAAGACAGATTGCAAGCACAATACATGTGATAAATGTATTTAATGATTCTCATGCATGTTAAATTGGATTAGAGTTTGCTTATAGTTGTCTAATCTAATAGGCATACAACCTTTACCCTTGCCATTGCGTAGTGGCAGAGTAGGCAAAATACGTTTAATTAGTGTTGTAATGCTAATTTTGTAATGACTAATAATTTCCGGCTGTGAATATTCATCTCGTCATATCAGCAGCCCATTCACAAATGAATGAATGCCGTATTCCAGGTACAATAGCTGTGTGACTTTCCAGAATCTCGGATGGTAGTCTGGCAGTTCCGGATTGCTGTCGTAGCTATTCATAAACCAAAGTAGTGCGAAGGCCATTGCATACGTTGAAAATGAATGCATGAATTCTTCGAGGCTTCGTTCTTCAGTCGCATGTGTCAGAAGTTTGTAATACTTCTGAGCAAGACCGTCAACAATTGAACGTGTGAGCATTTCAAGTGGCAATGTAGACAGTAGGCAGGTTGAAAGGTCGTATGTGGGGTCCAAATAGAAGACTGTCTGCCAATCGATAATCTTGATTAACAGTAAATCTGTGCCGACGCCCAAACCGCTGTCGTCGTTCTCCTGCTCAGGCTTCACTAAAATATTGCATCGCCACAAGTCCAAATGAGTCAGACTTGCATGAATCTTCCCGGCGTTGATGATCTTGGCTAGCGCGTCCATACTCGAAACGGTGACATGTTTAGGATTCAGACCGTGTGCTGCAATAACTTGCGTCCGAACGTCCGCTCCTTTTGAAGTTGTAGGCTCGTAGCTTCGGATAAACTTGTCAAACCGTGGAAAGCCGGCTGGAACAACTTCTCTCCACTTGCTTGCAAATTCAACACCACTGAGGTCCAAATTAAGAAAGAGGTCACGTCCAAATATTTCCGGTATCTTTTTGGCTTTGACGGCTTCCAAGCGTTTACAGGCTGAGTGCAAACTTGCCAGAAAATGGACGCCCGATTCAACTTGTTTGATGGTGAATTCTTCAATGAAGCCCAAAATTCTGTAACCCAGTGGCTTCATGTCCTCCAGCACGAGGACTGATGTACGATGACCTGCAGGGTTTTCTACGGCATTTTCGGTCACGTTTGAGTACACGTGTTCACACAGATAAGAGCCGAGTAGTGGCACCAGCTTTGTCAAAGCCGGCGCGATGTGTTGATAGAAGTTGATTTCTGTAATGTCAAATTGTTCTCGAAGTGCCAAGTCACGGTAGACCTCCACGTGATGTAACAATTTCACGATAATTTGCCGATATTTGGCGTACGTACTAGGATTGCTTTGTCTTCGCAAAACTTTGACACGGATGAGATTACACACGAACCCCGAGCCTTCGCCAGCGTTCGAGGTGATTTCAAACTTGTACTTCTCGTGGTCGTCCAGTGTGAAGGTTGAGGTCACGTCGCTGAGCTTCAGTATTGTTTGGAACCACTGGGGTGTCAAATCTTCGACATTTGCTGGACTTTTAATTAATGTAGTTAGGTCTTGCGAGGTCATGGTATCACTCCGCTTTTCACAATTTTCTCGCGGTAATCCCAACAAGCCGAACTTGTAAATGTAGGCTATAAGTATGTGGAAACTCAAATAAGTCTACGGCTGTGGACAACATAGAAAAATTATGAGATTTGATTCCACATTGTGACTGTGAGCAATTGCAGTTGACTGACTGAATTGTGTCGACTTTAACAAGACAAAATTGAAACAGCTGTACAGATAACTGAAATTTAAGTGGTACCGGGTGCAACACAGCAAACTGTAAGTATGAATGAATCAAAAGTATGAATGTAATACCAGCAGTATCACCAGTATCAGCAATTTCGTACAGCAGTAAACTGAAGACAAGGTGGATTTGAATTTCAAGTCATCAATCCAAACACAACAACAATGATGAAACCTTTATTTAAGCTCAATAATAATTATTCATCACACAATCTCATGTAATACAAACGGAATTTACTTTAACAATGCGTAAGCGAACAGTGCAAAAAGCATAGTTCCAGTAAATTGAAAAATGGAAGCCGACGACGCGACTTTGGTGCACCCCATCTTGATTGCTCCAATGGTAATTTCTTCAGCGGCGGCACTTCCGTAAACCAAGCATCCCTTTTCCATGGTGGCATAAATGTCGGAATAAATAGTCCAATTTTGTGCGGGGCCCGTAAATGTGTAATTACGGAGAAGGAGAGGCTCAATGAGTCGAAGTTTTGTACCGATGAGGAACACAGTGCCATTTTGGTTATTGATGCGAAGAGAGAGTTTTATGCCTGAGCTATTCGCATTCATTCCCATCTCCGGTTTGGGCATTGGCTTGGCGGTTGTATTCCCGGCCGCTAGGATTGCAAAATCACAAAAACCAAAGCATGATTTATGGATGCCTTTTTGTGACCGGAAAGGGTTAGAGCTTACATATGAAACGCGTGATATCATAAGCAGGGCGCACCGACTGTCCCATGCCACCACACCCTGCCCGAATTTCTTGTACTTTCAGGTCAACATTTTCTTTGTACGTGAGAATGTTGCCGTTGGTAGCAGCCAACTGCGTCTCATTGTGCTCGGGCAGCTCCAGGCACTTATTATTGTTTCCGTCTGTAATAACTTCGGGGCTGAGGGTCCAGTTCAGGATTCCAGTAAACCCATACGACCCGAATGACATAACTGAAGGCAGAACCAAGCTGTAGCCTTCAAAGTACAGCTCGCGACCCTTGGCCATCGACTCCTTATCGTATAAACTGAGTGCGGGCATGTCCATGTCTGAGTGCCCAGCATGGCGAATGGATTGGATTGGAGTTCCGCTCATGTTCACGCATTGTGGCTTAGTCGGAGTGTTCATTTCAGTGAGGAGGGAGATTCCATTGTAGTTTGGTTCAGAGTACACCATCCATCTATCATTTATATTGTGAGCTTTAACCCTTTTTCGTGAATTTAGTTGATGGCTACTGTCGGGTGGGTGTACATGTGAATCCTTTTGAGTGAGATAGTAACATAGAAATAAAGTGCAATAATTACACACCTATGTCCGGTACCGAACCCTGGGCATATCGTTATCCGGACGAACGCTCTACCAACTGAGCTACACAGGTGTCTTGTTGAGACTATACTGTTTTATCCTTACTTGAATTTGTCTCAACTCATCTCTCTCAAGCTACTTAACAATGACGACAATAAGTAAACTTACGTTCCATTGGTACAAGCACCAGTCGTTCTATTGGGCTTCCCATTAGGCATTACTCTGGCATTCCAGGACACAAGAGCTGCGCTCACATTTTGGATGTTCTCCGTGGCGTTCAGGTACGGGGCGGAATAATTAATGTTGGACTCGTTTTGTGGGTTCTCGAATAGGAAAATTTCTTGCCTCAGTGAATTTACGGAGCTTGAATAAATTAAGCATGCGCACAGCAAAATTTTGAGATGGAAAGAAATTGAAGAGGCCGTAGCCATTTTGTACTTTAATTGCGTGTCGACTGAGTCGGGGTCGAAACTGATCTTCTCGTGCCAAGTGCTGAAGTGCAACTAAAAGCTGAAAGAGTTGGAAACTCCAAATGTTAAGACCAGCAGGCTGCGAAGTACGCAATTCGATTCTAATGCAGAATTTGTGAATTCGTTGGAGGTTCGTAGCTTTGTACTGTAAGTCAAGGGAGCAAAGTCAAACCATTGCGATTTCTGCAGAGATACACGCGCCGAGTCGAATATTCTGGATATTCAATAGCCATATTTTAATTGTATGCTTATGTTGAATTCGCAGACTCTTGGTGTCGGCATCGCTTGGATGACAAACACTCCTTGCCATTGTGACTGTAGGAGTGGATTATGAATAATGAAAATGAGTTTATTGAATTCGGAATGGAAAAATATGTTTGACTCACAATGGCAATGGAATGACTAATTTTATAGAACTATATCAACAATGACTTCATTTAGCACAGCAGTTGAATTCGTTCTGGCTTAATGGCAGTTCGGTTGTGATTGTCACCAACATGTGAGCTCGATTTCACGACGTTGCCCTCTTTTCATTGTGACGCAAGGGCATGTGTTCCTAGGTTATCAAAAACATATTTGTGGCTTTTGGCAATTGCCAGATTCTTGGAAAATTTATAATTCATGAATTCTGATGGTGAGACTCGAAATTCCTACGCAATAGTCTGGATCGGGATCGATCTAAGTCTGGAACGCCGGAATGACTGCATTCGACCGGTCGGCCTGCGTTTTTGAAGCGTTTGTTCTGTGGGTCTCAGTCAATTGTGACGTATAATCATTGAAATTCTGCGCGTGTGAATCAATATCCGCTTTAGAGAAGAATTACATGATTAAAGTCACACGGCAGTATCAATAATTGTCTGTTACGTATTGGCTTGACAGAGAATTTTGCAATAATATTTCAGTACTTTACTTTTACTTTGGCCAAATCGCAGAGGTTCTCACATGCAGAGTGAATGTGTAGTGGTGAGCCCCACAGAATTACTAAGAATCAGAGGCATCTTTTCGCAAAAAACTTTGTGATTAGGCTAAGGGGTGATTGTTTGATCCAAGCGGCAAATTCATCACTGTCGCTGGTTACAAGGGTTTTCGCAGTTAAAAAACGAACGGGATCGGTTTGAAATTGTGAATCCACTTTTGTTGCCAAATATCATTTTAACGAGTCTTTCCCTGATTAATTCCCAATAGACTCAGGCAAATTAAAATATCGACCATGGGACGAAAGTGGTGCATCATTAACTCCTGCACAACAGAGGACAACTCGAAAAAGGTGTCATTTCACAAGTAAGTTCTTGCAACACGAGCCCATTTAAACCCTACCAATCAGATAGCTAACCAATTGCCTTTCTTAGGATTCCTGTTGGTGACGATGAGCACAAAGTGTGTGAAGCTTTCGTCCGGCAAGAAAATGGAAATACGTTCGACTTTTCAAAAGCCTGCTACGTCTGTCTGTCATTTTAAGGTGTGCTGCTTTAGTGGAGCTGGATCAGAGTGTAAAAAGATTCCTCTGCCAGGACACTGTGCCTGCTTAATGAAAAGTGAAGCCACGGACCCCGACGATCAAATAAGACGACGACGACTAAGAGCCTAAGTGAACAAACTGGAGGCTGACTACAAGGAGCTGATGGAAGTCCACAAAGTTGCACTGAATGAGCTGCGTGTCCTGCGACAGTTCAAGAAACGACAAGAACTGAAACGGAAATGTGTGTCCGAGTCATCAGTTGCTCGAAAGAAACCCAACATCGAGACAAATAGTCTGGACATCCTTCTTCAGCAGATCAAGAACGTGGCCACCCGCAGGGATCAGGCTACAATCAATGGACCCCGGACTTCGCCTATCAGTTGCATAACTTTTCACCTCGATCTTACAATTATCTTCGGTCAACTCTCCAATACTCGCTTCCTCATCCACGGACTTTCCAGAAGTGGACGCAGTATCTTGTTACTAGTCCTGGTAAGATTTTACATGTGCACACACTTAATTACTAACCAATAATTTCTTAGTGATTAATTCTGTGTGTGCACACGAATGTAAGTACTGAGTGGAGTACTAATGGATATTACCTTTCAGGATTCATTGAAATTTCACTACGGTACATCGAACAACGGAACTCGCAAGCAAAGTTCTTAGTAATTCTGTGGGTGAGCCGCATTCTACGGGGCACGGGGCATGTTTATGGTCTTTTCTGTTGTGAGAGGTCAAACAGTTTTCCGGCTTGTATGGCAGATCGCCCACACGCGCGCGGGTTGCATTGCATTTGTGGCTGCTTTTTGCGTTGACATTTATGGACGGATGAGAAGTCTTCGCTTAAAAGGATAAAGGAGACATTTATGCCCGCCAAAATTGATGTGATACGAATGCACTGACACAATATTCGTACTCTACCCTACTCAGCCCAATTTAGTCCTGACGAGAGCACTGAACCGTCGTAAGACCTGTGTATTTAGTTTCAGTCTTATCCCAGCGTCAGTGTCTTCCATCAACTTTAGAACGGACACACCATTTTATGGTTTTTGTATTCACTACTTTAATCAGGAAATAGCTAACAGTGGAGAATAATTAACAGCATGGCAGAAGAGATGCAAGATCAGCAATTCTTGGTCCCAGTCTCAGGTGTAACTGCGTCCATGAGCTCTGATTACGACGGGAATCCACGTCTCACGACTCGAGATGACCCCAAGAGTCCTCCGAAATCGAAATGTCTCACGTCGACTCCCACATTTGAGGACTACTTTAGCAGTCAGGCCACTCAGAGGAAATATTACGTCAACATTTTGTACGTTCAGCTCTACACGAGTTTCTTCACTTTTCTGGTCTCCTTCATATGTAAGCGCACTTACTGACACATTTGATACTTTTTTCTGCATTGTCCAGGACATGCTCTATGCGGTTACTTGCGATTTTGTTAGAACAGTTCGAACCAGCAGAAGTATTTGGATGATCTTGATGGAAGCGTCAGTCCACTTGTGAATTCATTTGCATTAATGTAAGATTGTGGAAATCTCCAGTTACAAATCTTGAGAATATTCTGACACACGCAATTTTTTCATTACAGATTTATCGGAAGCATATTCTCCCTTCTTGCGAGATACCCATTGCTCAGTCATCGAACATGGTTTCTGCATAAAACCACAATTGAGGTTCAGTTCAGCCTCAGCCAATTTCTTTCTTTACTGAAAATTATTTATGCATAATTCAACCGTCAGTCCTGTTGAGTAGACACTCTTGCGCATGTACCAAGCTGGACTGATAACCTTCTGGGCCACATTCACCTGCCAGAAGGTGTATGGATTCCAGCGTGAACAGCCAGTCATCACAGATGTTGACATCGAAGGAGTGGAGAGTGAGGCACATGAAACAGAAGCATCTCCAACTTACTTTTGCATCTGGCTAATGTATGGTCTCCATCTCAGTTTGTACTCTTGTTTTTTGGTTGAGGTATAATGAGAAGGTAAGTGCGCAATTAATTAGGTTGTTAGCACAGTGCAACGATGAATTTAAAAATCTGTTCTTATAGGCCAAGACGGGATCATACACGATCCACCTCTTCTCGTTCGCAAGAATCCGCATTGTTCTACTGAACTCTTTTCCAATCATTCTTGTTGCCAACAGTGCCCATCGAATCCGGGACTCGGCGCAGGTATTTGTGGCGTCGCTGTACGGGTTGCTGGACGGATTAGTCCTTGGGTACACGATGAAGAGCTCAGTGTAGCTATGCAATCATTTCTGATCTCGTACTTGACATTTTTTTGTTCATATTTAATTAGCACTCAGCTTACAAGAATTTACTTATCGAATTGCAAACTATTTCACATTTAATATCAAATGTTTCACTACCTCTATAATCATACATAGATTTTAATAAATTAATCTCGTCAGGTTTAATTTAAGAATCAATTAAGCGTAGTGATTTTTCCCACTTGTTTCGACTCAATTAAACATCGAATCAGCAAACGAACGCTCACACTGCTATTAAACATTGCATTGGTAAAAATAGACATTTTATTCGCGTCACGATGAGTCACAGCATAACAGCGCACAATTCTGAAAGTCTTCCACTAATCTCTAAGATGGTTAATAGAAGGGTTAAATATTAAGCAACGTTCTGCCTAGTTTGAAATCCTAGTAAGCAAGCTTTAAATTCTCATGCACCAGTGATAGCAGTTATAGTCAAAAATCACCTCTGAATTAGTAAGCTGTTAGTTGGATAGATTGCTCTGCTGCAAACGAATTCAGTTTATATCTCTTCTTCCACGACAAGGTCGCTAATTCTTCTGGAGACGATCACCTAGTGATAAATGAAGGTCATGGTTAGTAATAGTAAGCTGTTAAAAGTTGACGGGCAATGCTACTAAAAGCGTAAAGTAAATGAGACATAAACCAAACCGATGCAATCAATCAATTATAAAAACCAAACCTCATAGGAACAGACTGCGAGACCATGAAACTTTGCAGTAAAGCAACGTAAAATGTATGTTGTTAAAAGGTGGCTCATGGTGACATAGGATAATATTCTATATGCACAATTTAGCTGTTATGTTTGCAAGAATGGAAACAGTGTGTGATTTTACCGACATACTCGTTGGAGCACACGAAGTGCCTGGCGGATGCGAGTGATTATTTTCCAAATCATGCTCAGAATTTGGTTTATTGCCTCCGCAACAGGACGAGATTGATTGGCAAACATTGCGACGACAAGCTGTGACAACTTCTGAGTTACAGAAGCAAAATAGGAGGGCAACACAGAAACCCTGGGAAGAATGGGAGTAGTAATTAAGAAACTGTAATTAAATGCCACAAATGAAGTTCAGTGTGACAGGTCTGAGACTCGCTTACTTGTAATGATGCTGTTGCAGCCGCAACAACTTCATAAATAGCTTCTTCTTTCGTTCCACGGTCCGGACGAAATGGAATCAACAGGTAATGGAGACCCAGTAGTGGAATCAAGATGAGAGTCGCTCTGACGGCCTACAAATTAGATTCATGACACAATTTCGCAGAGAGCCGTGGGTAAAGTAACAAATATACACCGTGGGAGTCGGGCTTACTTTCCTCAGCGACAAGTGGCTATCGGTGATAGCACCAATTGATGAGTTTCTGCGACATACATTTGTGAAATTCCTCTGATTATCCTTCAGTTTCCGGACGAGTACTCGCACAATATTAATTAGGAACGCAAGACTCAGGAAAAGACAAATAAACACAGGCACGGATAAAATGTGGTTCCAATGACTGTCGTCCATCCAGCATCTGCCGAAAGCAAAAGTATATAATACATATGCCACTCCGGCAAATAAATTGATACGTATAGGGTATCTCAGAATTCCCACATGGACGTGCTGTCTTAATCTCTGCACAACGGATTCGAGAGAAATCTTTCTCATTTCTATTCCTACTTGAATAGTCTCGAACTTTCGAATGAATGATTGCGTTATTTTCTCATGTTCTCAAAAAGTTAAACTTACGTAGGTGGGCATTTCTTGATACGACTATAAACTCTACACGCGTAAATAGTTGAGACAAACGATAACTTACGCCTGGTTTCTGATGGAATCATGCTGGCGATAGTAAACATAAATCGAAATCGGAATGATCGGTCCAATCCAACCAAACACGTAGAAAAGCTTCAACAGTTTGGAATCGGAATGCAAGAAAGTAAGCACTAGCAGAGTGTGGAGGTAGAAGCCTTCATTAAACATCCAAAAGTAGTTGGCCACCATGAAGTAGTGTACCACGACGTGAAGTCCAATACACCAATCCTGAAATAACGAGACGAAATTGTCAAGAAGAGCAGAGCCACAATTTGTAATCGAATTCGTTGCGTTTCAGCAAAGTTTTAATTGGCTCCAGAATAAATAGTACGCTGATTGCATTAAACACTCAGTAAGACGATTAAAAGTTGCCACTTCCTACTGGATTCAACAGCGGGACCTCAGGAGCATGGACGACGAGGCGGTACCAGGCCATCCATAGTAAATTGTTGATGATGAACGAGACAAAAAGGTGCTTATGAATCCTGACTCGCGTGCACTCCAAGCATCTAGAAATTCACCAGGAGAACCTTTTACACGCGGTCAAAACTTCCCAAACCGGAAACGGCCACAGTGCACGGCGCGGCAAAAGAGTTTTTTGCTTTAGGATGCTTACTTGAACGAACAAAATATAATTAGAGAAAGGATGAGAGCGCAGACTGAAATGAGGTACCCAGACTCGTAGAATGTGTTGATGAAGCTGTGCCACTGAAAGAGACAATGTGCACTGTTAATTTCCTTTTCGAAGAGTCCAAGGTTCTCTCCCAATTATAACCTCATAATCTTCACGATCCAAACAAGTTGTATAATTTGACCAGGTGTGATTGTTGTCAGGATGTCGGAACCAAGTCCCGTCTTCCAGACACTTCTTGTGGGCTACTCCTGCAAAGAAACAGATAAACGAAGGTTTTAGACATTAACTTCAATACCTCTCAGCTCACACACGTCAATTATTAATCTCTTCTGTGGTGAAATTGCAAACGGAAGGCTTCGATGTCAAAATGTGAGCTAACAGTCAAAGCCAAACGCAAAATAAAAATAAACCGGGAAAGTGAACAATGTCAGCGTTTCAAGGATTAAAATGGCTTTTTGTGTCTGACGTGCTAAGTTCGTCTGTGCTGTCCTACCGCCTTGGGCTTGGAAATGACGGTCACGGAGGCGCTGACAATAGATGCCTTTTAAAATGTCACAGGTAATTTACGGAAGACAGGTTTCAGAATGTGGCCAAGAAACCATCCACAGGACAAGATATCACATCACAACTCGTGCTTGAAACTAAATCCATATGATTAAACTCGCACTCGTAGAGAAAGCAGAGAGCACATGCCTCACTGATCTTTTCTTCAGCTGGGCAGATTACAGGAAATCGTTGAGATGTTTCTTTCTACTTTTTAGTTGATCTTTTGTGGACCATTCTCCCAATAATGCTAGATTTCTTCTTCGTATTTTTGTTTGTAAAGTAAATAATGGTACAGAGGACATATCAAATTACAGCAGCCAACCGCTCGCCTCAAAGGACTCAAAGACGGGAGCCCGCAAAGTCGATACTTCTCATTCAAGAGTCAACATCAACTGTTTGCCATCTTGTCCCTGATTAAAAGTTGGGTAGACTGGCCACCTTCACACCGCCACGCTAACGAATTCACGAACCATCAAAATGTCCGTGACTTTGAGTGAAGTTAAGACGTTTATCTTTGAAGTTTAAACGAAGTTTACCATTGTCGTTGCTTTCGCCAGAACTTAATCAAGCTACAAAACTAAAGCTCACAGTTGGCGGCTGAGCACGCGACGCTGCAAACTTTGCCCTGCCCTTTGGTGGTTGTTTGAGCTTGGATTTAGCGGAAAATTGATTTGACGCTTGCCAGAGAAGTTAGGGCACAGCATGCACGTGGCAGGCTCTGTTTGTGTAATTTACAGATTAAGATTTCGGATATAAAATCGTGCCTACTGCAAAATGACCGAGAGTGTAACAAATTGATTGAAGACCACGAACACGTTAAATCCTCATGCAAACAGAATCATGATCAAGCGTCTGTGCATGTTGATCTTGGCACATGGACACTTGGCACCTTGACTTGGAACCTAAAGTTTTGTCTTTGATTTTAGTATTGTGTAGGGGGTGCGCGAACGCATTCCCCCAGAGGCAAAAATTAAGTACATACATTCTAGAGAACGGTCTTCGTGATCACCGCATCTCTGGTGCTGTATAAAGTTGTAACGCAGTATAATTGCGATATCGCATGCTCCTGAAGATCCACCAGTCGGAACGTGACACAATACGGCTTTCCAGTACTCTCTCTATTTTACACCTTACAAAACGTGGCACATTGCAATTGAAAACTGGTAATAGATAACAGCTAGTGACACCAGTTTTGCATTTAAAGTGCTTGGTAAGTGTATAGTTAAGCCGTCATTTAAGTTTAAATGTGAAGTGTGATTCTACTATCAGCTATATAGGGTATTTATTTTGCCACCTGAAAACACTTACAATCTACAGTTTTCTCCAATGAATTTGTTTAGTTTGCTCTATATGCTCCCCAAGACCCTTACTAATAAGTCGCCTTTTCCACGACTCGAAAGACTTTTTTCACAGTTTCATGACTGACGTTGTTCCATTCGTCCTCCAGCACTTTCCGGACATCCTGTGATGTTGTCGCTCGTCGCAGGCGTAGCTATTGTTTCAGCAAGCCGAAGCCAAAAATGTCCATGGGGCTGCTTGACTGGGATTTCTTCGTTAGGAATGATGGTAATTCCAAGTCTGGTGTTCTAGTCGGCTGCATACAATGTTTTTTCTCGAGAGGGGTGTGAAGATGCCTTGTCATGATGAACAAAAATCTTGTGTCTCTCCAGGATAGAGGTTGGCCACCGATCCTTCCAATAATGGTTTTAGAACATTGTCAATGTCGCCACTTACGTTCACCTTGCCAGGGACTGATGAGTGGTCCGGTCCCACGCCCGATTATGGTACCAACGACCATGAACTTGGATCTTTTCTCTGGCTCACGAATTCAGGCTGCGATTGTCCTAGTTTTCTGTAGTATAATTTTTTGCTGATGCCACAATCTTCAAGGTAAAACCAGGCCTCGTCTATTGACACCACGTACTCCCATTTATCACCAGCCAAATGCTCCTCATACAATTTTCTGCAGTTGGTGTCGATTCTCCTTGTGGTTGGGTTTGAGTGCACGAACGACGGATTTCCTCTTCACTTTTTTTTACCTAAATCTTGAAAGATGATCTTCCTGATCGTGTCCTGTGAGACCTTATACTTTTTGGCCATTGCTCGTTGACTAAGTGGGTTTTCTTTGCTGGTATCAGCGTTGACCTTGCTTATCAGTGACTTTTTGAGCTCTTCATGTTTTTGGTGCTTGATCTTGGGTGAATCGAGTCCAACCGACTTGTGGCTTCTTCTTTCACCGACGTAATTGTTGATATTTTGGACTGTCACCCTTGAAATGATGATTCCTTCAAGTTTTAGTAGTGTACAACGTCCCGATTGGAGAGCCCGAGCCCTCGAATTGATTTCACTGCTCAATTTCTTGGACATTTTAGTAGCTAAATATTTACTAAAACTAAGTAACACTCAGCGAACTTCAAAGAACCGATTTTCGCTTTTCTGAATTTGAATCTTTCGAAACAAGGAAGCAAGGAAGAATTGTTGCTGGCAAAATAAAATCCCGTTCACCCTGTACGGCAAAGAAGTTCAGTCAGTATTTTCCTTGATGTCGTTTCAAAAAGGAGATTTCATCACACAAATGGTCTCAGTTCTTCATGCGTCACGATGTCGAAGGCTGCGTTGACTGCTTTCATTCTGAATGTGTAAATTCACATGCACGTAAAATGAACTCGAGTTATTGAAACTTCATGCTTCATCCCTATTAAAAACTTGGAGAAAATATTCTTTCGCATGCACATGCAAGAGAGCCTATGGAAATTTTGGCTGCCGCCACTGCTTCTCGCATGAAACTTATTTGTGTCCTTTATTTCGCAAAAATCAGGCAAAAGTTTTAAATATTTCACTCCTACTCACATTCACCCTCGTAATTTATCAGTATCAGTCAAGTTTATTGGAAATAAAAACAGGAGAAACTATTTAGAGTATTCCAATATGACTTGCGAATTTCGAATTTGCGATCGCATTATGAATGAATAGAGATGGATTGGTCACGGTTGAAATGAGTTCGAAGAAGCCAAGCCAAGTAAGAGAGCAAGCAACAAAAATGTAGGTGTAAAATCCGTCTAGCATACTTGTTGGAACAAATCCAGGAATGAAGAACGGACAGTTTGAGTAGGCCGTCCCACCAGCTGCTGTTTCGTTCCAGCAATTCCATCCATCAAATATTCTGGGGCACGTAAGAATGCTGCTGCTGGTTTCTGTAAATATTTAATAAAACAAATACTTGAGTCTAACATTTACTGCATGACCTTACGCCTTACTGCATAAACTATGATTATGGCTAGCACTGCTAAATTCGAAAGTGACAACTCGACTCATAAAAGTGCGCTTGAACAATGAGCTCATCCTCCTACTGAACTACAAAATGTGATGCATCCAAGCGCGTCGCGCGTCAGAAGTCCCGAAGCAGTCGTAGTATAAATATTTCACGAGGTTCACCATTTACTTTTTCTCTACACGAATCAAAAACTGGAATCCAATAAAATAGTTTCTTTTTCGACGTCAATATACGGACTTAATACGATATCAGGATCCAATGTGGTTATTAACTTTTTATGCAGTGAAAACATTGGTTATAATCCAGGAAAGATAAAGTCGGCCTTCATTTACTGACTTGTGACTTTGCAGAAAGTTATGACTGAGCAAAAGTAAAATCTCGTATATGGAGCGAAGCTGCTAGGAATTGAGTAAGAGGTATTAAAATATTGCCAATCAATTGCATGCCTTCTTGAACATACTTCCGTCAGCAAATCTGCGTTGAAAGTTCTCCTGACATACTTTTCATCCGCCCCGTCGCACGCGCCGAAACGAAATCGACACGAGAATAAATAATACTACGAGCTTCTGCTTACAGAGCTAAAAATCCTTCGTAGAAATTCGAGTCTGGATCAATTGGATATGTAAACACACTTGCATGATTTGTAGCGATACGAACACAATGCCATTGCGCGACAGAAATCGCAAAACAAGAATCAGTGCTATTATGTTTATTTGCACAAGTAAACTGCGATTCGCAAAAAAAATCTTTTTACTGGCAAGTGTTATGCGCAAAAGTCTCAAGTATCAACACAACGACAACAGTAACAAAGATTGAAGTGATATTTAAGCTTAAGAAAAAGTACACATGAGGTATTTACTTTGAAAAGCGCGAAAGTACACAATCGAACTTTGACAATAGATTGAAAATTGTAATGGCAATATCTTCATGTTTGTCGTTAATTCAATTGCGACGCATTGAGTCCTTCCTAAACTGCATTCGACTGTTGATAGTCCAGCCCCAGCAGTTTTTTGCTAAATAACACAACTGGTGGCAAGTGAAAGAGCTTAGAAGAATTGGGCATAAGAATTTGTTCTCTCGTCAAGTCAATTCTCTTACGTACTGGATAAACTTTAAATTGCATCTTTCTCTTGGCAGAACAAGAAGAGAAAGTGAGTCCTGAAGTAATGCTTGTTGATGTCTGTTCTGCTGAAGTTGCAAGAGCATTCAGTATTGATTTGTATCTAATATTAATTCGACTCAAGCCGCCTGTCTGCTGGATTAATCATTCGTCTGTCTATCTCTTGATTATCGTGGCCGTGTTTCAAACTTCCTACTTTAGCGCTGTGATTCCTTCCGGAAATTCTCTGACACTCTAATTGACAGCTTGTTATTGCTATTTGATTCTCTGTATAATCTCGGAGCACCTGATGATATTCATGACTCGGCATAATAGTGCTTGCGGTTTGTGAATGTGGTTTGCGGTCTCAGAACAAACTCAATTGATGCGGGAAAGTTCTGGATTTTCTGCTTCCTGCGTGGGTTTCTGTTTCATAGAATTAAACTAGAAGAAGAAGGACATCAAGAAAGTTTACATGCGATTATTATGAATTTTATTAAACTTTGCTATGTGGAAATAACATTCTTTATGAGTTTTAAGTTTGGCATTCCTGTGGGGTTTCGTTCTATGTAATTATTAATTAGATGAAGTATAAAGTTCTTAAGAACTATTCATTCTAGTAAGGTTACCTAATTCCTCGCGTCTGGTGAGAAAATATGAGACGTTGCGCCATAGTTCCTACGCATACAAGTTCCTGGCACGCGCTGGATAAAATTATAGTTAATATAATTAGCCAATTAAGACTGATTAAGAAACCTAGTCTATTAAGCTAGTGCTAGTGCGCAAACACTTTAAACGGGAAAGTTCCAGAGAAGAAGGAGGGAAGAATGTACCAAAATCTGTTGGATCGCAATTTTCTCTTAATTCACTCTCACTTCGTGTTATCACGTTGTGAAGTGGTGCCACTGGAGAAAATCATTAAGCGCCAAGCGCGTCGTGCATTACTTCCACCTGAGTCATTATCGTAATGGCTAATTACGTTATCGTACTCAGGTGCACACCTCGTCTCATCTGGTTAATAATTACAATTAAGATTATGTTAGGTCAACGTCAGGAGGCTGAATTACTTTCCTGGAAAGAACTTCTATTTTCGTGATGGATGAATGTATCCTAGAGACCGTATTGCGTATTAATCCAAGTGCCATTATCATCACCATCACCGAGTTTCCTGTAGGTTGTAAGACCGCTGTGACGCAATCCGCAATGCAAAGACACGACGCGGCACGGACACAAATGAATGAATAAATGTGTAAACCCAAACCGCGAGCAACAAACTTATTTACAGTTTCGGTCTAAGAATTAAAGAAGCCACACAAAGAAAGAGGGAAAAGATTTGATCTTGATTCAAAAATGGCATATGAAAGATTTTGAATTTTGAAATTCGATATGCTGTCGCTTTTCATGTCAAAGGATTATCCAACTTTGAAAGGCCTCCCGTCTAGCTGTCATCTGCTTCCTTTGGGATTCGGAGAAAATGTAATTGAAGTTGTTGATAAAACATATTCCAAACTTCGTGACATGGTGGAAATAATGGCACTTGGTATAAAACCAGACTCCTTATTTAATTCAGGTTGAATAGAGCCCGTATTGGTAAAAGGATTGCTATTTGCTTTGAATTACCACCAAGATGCTCGAAACGCGACTCTCCCAAGATTTCTTTTCATTTAACTATTGCTGTAAAGTTCCAACCTCATGCTGCACGCCTAAATCAGACTTTGTTCAAAATCAACGTGAAGCTGATCAATAAATATTGTACTACATCGAGTTCATTTGTTGGGAAGGGAATTTGGGGGCACCATTAGGTTTTTAAGACTAAGCAACGCCTTTAAATGATAAATAGTACAGAAAGGATTGAACTTGACACCCTTTTTAGAATATTAGAGCACTTGGACAGCGTATATCAAACAGGGCTGTGTGATTCCAATATCTGTATTACAGAAGGTGCAATCGTTAGATGCAGTCAACACTTTCTATGATGCCGTTTCACACACACGTGATGTCACACAAGTGATTTGTGCATTTGTAATTTGTGAAGCCAAGAGCCAATGAAGAGCAATTCGACTGTTTGCAATTCTGATGTGTAAATGAGCGTAAAATGAACTCGATAAACTTCAAACCTGATTAAAAATTCGGAGAAACTGTAAAGAAAGAGCAATAAGTTGGTTTCAGGTTAAGCAATGTTATTCCCATTTCCGTGTTCACCCTAGGCTTTGGCGACTAGGAGAAAGCTGAAACGGATACAGCTGTTACTCATGGAACTCGAACCTATCTCAGCCCAAGCGCCACGCCATATCGTGCTCAAAAGTAATTAACCAGGCTGCCAGCCTCTGGAAAGTCTGCGCACTTTTCATCAGAACTATGTCCTTACAAAAACATCAGGTAATAACCATTATCATGCTCATTCACTTGTGTGCTCTCGTACAAAAGCGTGCGTACAAATTGCAGTATTTATTTGGTGCCATAAAAAGCACACGAACTTCGGGCACGATGCGATGCTGTACTAATTGGATAATTGGAGCGGCTGCGGTTCTCAATAGTCATATTTTCCGAAATTCTGTTAATCAAATACTTTGGCTGCGACTGCGCACTTCCATTGACCTATTAATACAACCTGGAAGTGGTTCGCACTATTACTTGTACTCGTGAATAGTGAATACCGGGACGAAATGGGAATCCTGTGCTAATTTCTCGTATGAAATAAATCGGAAGTCAGATTAAAGTCAGAAGCATGAAGTAAATCAGAGAGAGTATTGCATTATTCAGCTTAGCCTAACCAAGACTAAGGACTAATAACGTTTGCTCATTTGTTCCGCTTCAGAAGCAATAACATTGCGCTACACGATACCATTACGCGTCTTAAAAATTAGATTTTCGATATGAATTATGAATTGCAGTCATAATGGAAAATGAAATATGCAAAACCGCATTACCTTTCGCCGTAGTCGCAGCCGCAGTTCCAGTCGTAGTGGTTCCAGCTCCAGCCTTGGCATCTTCCAGATTCTGCTGCAGACATTCCTTTAGTCTCCGACTGAGTAAATTCCTAACCACCAAGCTTGAAACGTTGATTCTGAAATCGTCATCAGGCAGGAGCAGATCTTGTTCTTGCTCCTCTTCAATTACGGTCCTGTCTCCTCCTTGCGTAAGCTGGGCCATCATCATCGCCAGTCGCCACTTTTGCGATTGCGTTCTGCACCTCACAACAGAAGTCTGAAGCAGCAGCGGTAACGGTTGCCTTTGTTTCTAGAATAATAGTGTAATAAGCTCATAATGAAACTAATAAACTGAAATCATGACCGTGTTATTTGGGAATGAATGGGCCGATTCGGGAGAACGCAACAACTGCAACAGCTTTCTCTCCAGCCTGTACTAATGAGCAATGGACGCAGTGCATTGGATTGAGGACTCCAACTTCAGGAGATTTCCGTCGTGTTATGCTTACTTTCGCAAGTATTGCTTTCTCCTGAATTGAATTACCTTGCTAATCAGCAAAAAATCAAAGTGCGCAATTCTGGAAGCGAGAAGAAGAACGAATCATGGACTCCTGAACTAAAATTACGGATGTTTCGACTTGAGTGTTGTCATACAGTTAATTAGATGAAATTGACGCTGCTACAACTTTTTGCTCTACGGCTGTCGTGCGCCTTTTTGTGTGATAATAAAAACCAATATTAGTCTATCTTATTAAAAGGTAATCGGCGGAGCGGAACTGCACACTGAAATTTTTTTCTGTATTGTCAAGCTGCTGAATGATAAACGTAAAAGCAGTCGCCCATTCTCACTCTGCCAACACAATAGTGCACAAATCCATAATGTAAAATTAGTGACTTGAGCCTCTCAGATTAGCTGGACTTTTCGTGGAATCCGAACATGAAAGGACACTTTGTTTTGTCAGACTATAACACTCGTGTATTCCTCCCACGCTATGTGCCTAATCTAAATTAATTTGTCATTAACTTGCAGGCTTATGAGAACTGGAGGTTCAGGCTCATGTGAACTTAATACGCGGAAAGAAATTCACTTTCTGCTGTTCATGGAAGTATAAATGCGGTTAGCCCAATTTGGTAAACAATTCTGGAGTAGTAAGACTGGAGTGGGTTCGCACACTGCGTGCTTTCTTAACCTTGCACTCACTTGCGAAATTAAATTAGAGTAACCTCATGCTTTCACTTTCTGCGAAAGTTGTGTGAAGAAGGAGAGTCTCCGTCTACTGCAACAAGCCCATATTGTGCTGCTAGAAATTCGAAAGCACAAGAACATTTGCCATAAACGCTTACTGTGCAGTGTCACACTAAATAATTTCTAGGTTTAATTCAACGGGGAATCTGTGATCGCGTTTGGCAACGATCAACACCCAAACACACATAAGCAATGCACATAGATGCTTACTCCGAAGGCTCAATCTTAGACGGAAGAGGATATGGTAGTTAAACTTGTGATCGTAAATGTTGTCTCAAATCCTTGTGCTTGGCTCAAATCTCAAACTCAAAGTGTTCCTGTTGGCTGGCGGAAGTTATTACATTTTATGATGTTAAATCCAGACAGTCTCGTCTAAATGAGATGCGGATTCAGTCTTTTATTCTTTTGAGTCTGCACCAAAAACAGATAAAATATGAAGCAGACATGAATGCATGTATGCGGACTACAAGAATTCAGTCGCTTTCCAGAACCGAACGCCTAGACTTCGCTCCGGTTCAACTCCTCCTTTGACCTTTCCGGCTGATTAAGTGACTTGATCATTTTGTTGCATCTAAGTTTCAAGTCAAGCACGAAATCGGATTGAACACGGAGCTGATCGGCTGTGGCTGAGGGGCAATTGGGAAATTATTGGCAGTGACCTTGAGTCGGGTGCAGAATCATTCTCGTTTCTCGACCAAGAGCTGAATAAGCATTTTGTTTTGCAATCTCTAATGATGTATACTAATCTTATCTGCTTTCAATCATGCATGCATTATTCCGGTGAACCGAAGGTAAAGGCAATAAGTCTCGAAAACCAAAGATTTATTCCTAGCATGGAACAATCAATGTCTACGCTAAAGTGGTGATTTGCGAGCGTTCAGGCGACTTGAATTTTAAATTAGCTTCAGAATTCTCAACGCTACAATCTTTTTCTTTTATTAGCACATATTCAGTGTGCTTATTTAATGTAATATTCAATTTCAGCTTTTATGCTGAGTTAAGCATGAGCGGACTAGCGTGAAGCGTGCGGGCTGTGGCTTTGACAGACGTGAGTAAGATTACGATTTCCCCGCTTGCATTTTGCCTGCGCAATGGAATAAGCAGAAAAGTAGAAACGCTCGTGCTGCATATAAAGAGGATTTAAGGTCTCCAGTGGCCCGGTCCATCCTATTGGCATTGTCATTGGCATTGCGTGGCTGCTGCAGCTTTAACCCTCAAAGGCGCCACGCGGCTGTAATCCTGTTCTTGGCATGGCAGACAAGACTACTTTAACTCATTTTCCGTTTTGAGCTGCGTTGAATTGCGCTTTGTGAGTTCATGCCGTATGCACATGAATGAGAATGTAAAGAAAGTTCCATTGAAATGATAATTGTGCATGCATCACATAGCAGAGCGTCGAGAGGACGAGCAGGCGAGTAACAACTCAGCATGGCCAAGACATGGTCGATGGTCATTCTTCCGCCTTGTAGCTTGAATCTAGATACAATTCTAGAGTTCCGTTCCCTCGTCCTGTCATTGGAATTGAGAAATTGAGCTGTCTCTCCTGCCTTGGCCTCGGAACCTCGTTTATCATTTTTGTCATCCGTCTTCATTTGAAAGAAATTCGATTTCTGCGTAACCAGCTTTAAAATTACGTTGAACCGAGTTTTGGCCACTAGCTCAAGACAAGCTTATAATCAACCAAGCGTGCATGCAATTTATTGAATTAAGACTGATGTGCCCATCCACACGGCAACCAGGAAAGAAGGCCTTTAGGGTAATTAAATTATTCAAAAATTTGTGAACAGTTTGAGACATTTTGAGTCGTCTAAGAACTAAGCCGACGAGCTCAGAGCAAGCCAGATTATTACAGACGAAGGTGTTAATCGAGTAAACTCTCCTTTCGTCTCTGTGCAAAAATGTTGTGTCTTCTGAAATATTCACTTTCATCAGCCCACACGAAGCACAAGGTCTCAAAAATGCTTACATTTAACATCCTGTTATTAAATTCTCACGAAGATGAATTAAGACCGTAACTGTTCAGAACATGGCAAACGTTGTGTAATTTGGAGAGCCTCAAAACTCTAAACTAACCGACGAACGAAGATGACGTTGGCTGACGACTCGTAAAGGTGAAGGTAAAAGTTTTATTTGTGTCCTATGAGTAGAAAAGTTTTTAGTCCACGCTTCAGGGTAGATAAGAGTTTATCATTCAACAATAACTGAGCAATGAACATTCGTTGCGGTTGGTGAAAGTTTCTCCACGCGCCGCGTTCATAGGGACTCAATCAAGGTCTTTTTCTTTGAAAAGTAATCAGAGCTTACGGCGTTTGTGTGTATGCCTTCTTTGCATGTTGACAGGTACGAACTATGAAAATTCCTTTCCTTATTGAATTAAAGCTGGCAGATGCCTGGCTTCGCCGTGCTATTAATTCAAATCACCTGTGCGTAAACACTTCGAATTTTCCACGTCCGACGTGAGGAGATTAGAAACGAGTTTGGGCGTTAAGTTTCACAACTTTTAGAGAAAAGTAATTTGGAAAATTGGTTATTACTCTGCAAAACAGCAGAACCCGCAATCAGGAATCTCAATGACGCTGGTGGGCTGACACTATTTGGAATTTGAACTAAAATTAACGAAGAACACTCAGAATAATTAATGATTAAACTTCTTTCTGTACACAACTCAAGCAGTAAGCAGAACTCTGTGCCCAAGTAAGCACGCCGTGTTGTCGCACGTGCTTGGGATTAAATTAAAGAGACAATTACGGTGACGTAAATGGAGTAATTCCATCTTGTGCGAAACGTAAATAAGAACAGCGAATGCAAACAGGGATTTTGCCTGTCAGTGTTTTTCATTAATTATTATTAAGATTTGGAAGATCAAACAATAATAAAGAAAAGATGACACCTGTCAACTCAGGTAGAGATTGCCTGCATTTCTTCACTATTTAGCTCGCTTTCTTCACATTTAGTTTCTCCAACAGAAATAATACATGAGAATACAGAGCATCAACACGCTCTGAAAAATTAAATAGAATGTTAGAAAGTACAGCTTCGAGTGTGGAGAACCCAAAAGTGCATGTAGCACAAAGGAATTCCAGTTTAAACCAGATTGTACGGCTTCAGGTAACTGTAGCTTCAAGCTTCCAACAAGCCAGCCTACAGAATTCTTCGCTCAATGGGAAGTCCTACTCTGTAATTGAAAATTGTTTCTGTTTGATTGTGCCAGTTTAAATATACCTCTAAACCCGGATAACCCTAAACATAGGGGGTACTCAAACAAATTTAAAGTAAAAGACGTATAAGCGTAAAGCTTTACTTGTTTACATGCTTACGGCTAGTTTTAATTGAACGCATTTAATTTAACCAGTGAATTAAACTGCACGTTCAAACTGAATTGCAATACCGAATTACTTTACTGCTTTAACTCGCTCTCCGGCCAGTAAGAGAGTAAAAGGAAAAGTAAAGGAATTTTCTAAGGAAACATTGACGCCCTTTACTGAGTCGCTTTACCGACAAGTATAGCTTTACTGTTTTACCGGCTCTTACGCCTTTACCTCTACAAATCAATTGATTGAAAACTCCCATAGCGTTAATTGCGTCATCAGCAGCCAGCAAGAATTAATTTGAACTGTGAACTTTCGGTCTCACTCGCATGCTTCCTACAGTAGTAATTAAGTGCATTGCACATTTTCGGCTTTACGTAAAGAGCTTATGGGGTGGATTAATGACCAGTACCATTTCCACTCTGCGTCGTTCATTCACTTGCAGATCATCCAACACCAAACCTCTTACAGCTAGTAACAAACCTCGCTATAAGCTGTCGATCATGATTCTCCGTTGAATAAAATTTTTTTTGGACCAACTTCCGATGTTTTCGAAATATTGAAGAGTAAATACGAACACGGAAGCTTATGTCCTTTGCTGGCGCACATTTTCAGGCAATAACCCGACGGCTTTGAATTGTTCCTTCATTTTCAATAAACTCAAGCAAAAGGCTGGCAATAGCGTCGAGTTTCAGCGTTATTCCTTCATTTTCGCCATTTAAATGCAAAGAAAAAGAACCTTGAGTCTTCCATTTCTTTTGTGCCTGTTTTATGTGCCTTATTGTATTATATTTTCTTTATTCTCAAAGTTCTATTATCTCGAGGATGCAAACGTGCCTGATGATGAGTTCTTCAGCGAGCTCCATTGTTTTATGGATGCTGATGTGTAAATAAATCTCTCAACAGCGCAAAATATTCTCCAGGGACTTCAAACGATGAAAGTACTCGAAATATCCAGCCGCACGGAATAAGTGAGAGCGTTTAAGAGCTCTTCTTGATTCTTTCTCGACATTTTTCCCGCTTGGCTCAAAGTATTTATGAAAGCCTGCAACTTTTGTCCTTTATGTTTATTTACTAAGCAAGTTTTTCTCCTCCGATTAATTATTTCAGAGTCTTGAAGTTCTGCATCTTCTTGCACTTGGGCTTGAGCGTGCTTCTAAACCAGGCGACAAGGGCGATGTGTTTGTACTCTGGAGGCGCCTTGGCACGTGCCACAAGCAAGACAATATAAGAAAACATGCCAAAGATCAATTTTTATTAGGTCACCGCCACCACTTTCCAGTTCCAGCCCATTTCCGCACACAAGTATTAATAAAGAGGAACTAAACACGAGCAAAGACAATAGAATAAGATCACAATAAAGAAACCAGCCATGACTTTCACTTTCTTGGCCGCGTATCGGGCCAGACACAAAATTTGTTTTTTGCTCCATCGCCAGTTGAGATGAGACTACAAAATATAAAGTTATTTTTCGTGATCTACTTCATCTTGTTCACAAAAACAACGTAAAGACGGCGAGGCGAGCGGATAGAAGAAGAAACAAGCTCAAGCGTACGTGTTTTTAGGCCGTGTCGATTGTTTTTATCTTGGTGGCCTCAGTTCGTGTACCTCATTTCTCTATCTTTAACGTCATTTAGTTAACAACTGCGCGCGACGTGGCAAGTCAAGAATTCCATTTGTGTTTCCTGGTTCTGGTTCGTGTGTGTGGAGCCTGTAAAATTGCTTGCAAATGAATCAACCCACCAAGGGCCACGCCAAAGAGAGAGGCAACTTTCTTCTTTGAGCGTCATGGCGCACAAGTAGCAACACTTCCACGTTTCTATCCTTTCTGGCCTCATGAATATAAATCTTCCTCAACTCTCACTTGGCACAGAGAAAAATGTGTAACAAATGTAAATTTAAGTATTATACAATAACAGACTCGAGATCAAGAGAAATGGCACCGCGTGGCTTGCCTGAAGTGTATTAACACGTTTACGTTTATTAAATTTGATTGTCTCGCCTCGCCTCGGTTTTGACTTTGACTTTGCAAATGCGAATTCACATGTTCCATATTGTCGTCTGCCTGAGTCTGACAGTCAGAATTTGTCGATGTCAGTCAAATGTTTACTTCTTGGCTTGCTTGTGTGCCTGAGCCGTGTTGAGGCCATAAATTTAGAAGTTTCGCAGTCTTTATTTTTTACCCTCGTGTAGAAAGGCGGCGGGTGCTTGTGACATAATTTCGGCTTAGCTTATCATCTTGAACAGAGACAGCAAATACAATGCAAGATTCGATTCGAAACAAAAATCCATATGTCGCAGTCATTTATCACACTAGCACACATGACCAAAAGGATACTCTGTCTGTTTTGCGTTTCGTGGTGCGCTGCAGTTCCTAAATTTCTGGTACCACGCAAACCAGCTCAGCGCACACACAGACTCACCGCACAAAATGCCCAGATGCTCTCTTGGAAGCTATAAATAAGCTTTTGAAAATAAAACTCACACTAGATGAAAGTCGAATTTTTGTCACTGTCAAAGTCAAGGTCTTTGGTACACTCAGAAATCTCCGATATGCAAGATCAAAGTCGAATATGACATGCTCGAACTTTGGATTAGGAAACTCGATTCCAGAATTTTAGATCGAGAGAATACAATAACAATAGGAACAGGAGGACATGGCGTACAACACGACATGTGACATGGCAGGCCACTTAAACGTGTACTACTGAATCTAGCCTACTCTCCCCTGTGGTGTCATATTTTATGTACGATGTGATTTGATTCTCATGTCATGTCCACTGTTCACTGTCCAGTTCTCGACTGCTTTCTACTGCATGAATATTGTGTTTTTGCCTTTGAGTATTTGTATTTTTCCTACGAGATGGAAGCGCAAATGTCAATCAGCAGCGCAATTCAAGGCCAAAACACAAGAAAGTAGCAACCGAAATGACCAAGAGATCACTCAGGTCAGGCTTGTACCAAATCCAAGACGAAGTCTCAGTTTACATTTTCGCTAATATAGTGCAGAAGTATGATTGGCTACTGGGCAAGAATTTTTGACAGAAGGAAACGTACCTTGTGTTGATTGAACTGGGTCGGGATGAGGTTTAATCGACGATCGTGATAACGCTTTCTCGTTTGCCGGTTGGGCAACCAATAACTCGATGCTCCTTGCGACTTGATCCGGGACGTGGAAAGAACCTACTGGTATTGAATTCTTCTCTATCCGCGTCTTTAACTGATGCAGGTTCGTGGCACTGCACGAGGTAAGATTCTATGTATTCGGACAGGAATTTGGTTCTATGTTCTATTTTCTAGAACTGGAATCTCGAATCCGCTTCAGAACTCGGGAATGGAGAGCCACAAGTGCCAGTGTCGTGAGAACTTCAAATGTTGCTTTCTTCTGGTATGCCACAATATTTCCCTACGTGTGCCAATAGCTATAGGTTTCTAGCCAACAATTTTTATCCTTCAGTATTCAATTAACTAATTGAATAATGAGAAAATTACAAACTAATTTAAAATTATGATTTTTCCAATTGCTATTACGAACGCGTTGCGTCGGTGTGCTATGTGAAGCGTTTTCTTTGCTTCGGTTCTTTATCGGTCAATGAATGTCGGTCAAATGATAAGGGAAAGCTTTCTTTCGACACAATTATTTCATTTCATTTGGTTTGGGTCAGTTTTCAATTTAATTGACACTAATTCTCTTTCTTTGTGAAAACGATGCCCTCGTCTTGAAAAGTTACACTATTTTCTTGGAAAGTTTCACGGCGAAGGACACTCCAGAAAAGAGAATTGTGAAGTGGATCTCTGTCTGTGAAGGGAAAGTTAATTAACTCTTATTTCTATTTCTTCGCGTTGTTTTATTTCTGACACGTTTCGCGTATGCCGCGAGTAGTAAAAGTTAATTTCCATTTTGTGACAACAAAGGATACAATTTGATACAATTGAGGAACAGACACAGCGGAGTGGACAAGTGCTTCTTGGAAATTTACACAAAGGGCAGGGAAAGGCTGAGAGAATATACTACGAATACAACATCTCGGCTGCAGTTTCCAATTAACTCACAAGGTGCTCTCATACTTTCTTCTCTTTGGACACTTGATTTCTCTTCTGAGACTCGTATTTCACATTTCGCATTTGCATCAGGCTGCTCGCATTGCATTTTATTTACGACCCTCTGAAGCCCTGTTGATCATACAGTTTCACAGCGGAGCCTTTTGCCAGTCAGGCTGCCATTAAAAAGTAAAAGTGAACAAGGAGAGCACAAACAAGATTTGGTCCATTACCCAACGAGCTCCGCGTCAGGTGTCAATTCAGAACCTTTCAACCCATGCTATACGAACGAGTTAGCAACAAGGGTATTAAACACGGAGTGTCACTGCAATATAGGATTAGTGAAATGATACAAAATCAGCACGCCATTAGAGCGATGCCAGCCAGGAGGAGTATCACAACTACGCATTAAATCCGAGCTGAGCAAATCACTTTCTCTTATTATCACTGTAATCCCGAGAATATAAATACTAAACGACGTTGGCTCTGTAGTTTCCTGTCTTCTCTAATTACTATTATTCTCGATGACCGTAAACAAGTACCTGTATCACTGGTGATCAAAGTCTGCACAGAAGCGTCTCGTATTTCGCACTTAATCCCTGGCGCAGGGGATCGGCGTTGCAGAAAATTGATACCTCTCTAATGAATCCTAACTTTGATCTTGTTTACAAGAGTCTGAACATAGGAGCTACTACAATTAATGAAAAGATGTTACGCGTCTAGGTCGTGGCTACGTATGAATGCCTTTGCCAATGCTAAGACCTTGCCTGGAAACCCATAATAAAGAGCAATTTTCGCGAAAGACTTGAAAGAGCTTATGTGAAATATTTTACCACTCGTTGTCCGTGTTTCCTGGATACAAATCCAAGTCTAACGAATTAGGACTTGGGATACGAAGTTCGCCATAAAACTATAAAACTGACGAACTTCTCGTCCATTATGCGTCATTATTCATTATTATCCATGATTAGAAGTCTACTTGATCGCTTTGCAGAACACGTCGGAAAATTTCATCGCGAGCTGACTGGGTTGGTGGAAATGAAAACATTGATGAGTCTTAATGATAAAGTAAACTAGCAAAAATAAGCAGTGTGCCTTTCTTGGACGAATCCTACGCAGCTCAGCATCTTGTCTGATGTGCAGCGCACGGAAAGAGAATTTTAAATTAGTCAGGACAGTACACAAGATAAGGTGAAAGTTGGTCTTGGCAGCTGAGTTCTTTGAAGAACCTGAAACTTGTTACTGCATTCTCTTTGGATGGATGGAATAAATAAAAATTTGAATATCTGTCAGCTCTATTCTTTTGCAAGGCAAACACAAACTGCTGAAGCACAAAAGATAAAACAATATCCCTCAGAGGCGTCAGCCGTGAGCCGTGCCTGGCTCAATCAGCACGCATGCCAGTCACATAGCAGTAAGACTTGCCCTGGAAAAATTCAAAGAACGCATAGTAGTTCGAAAAATTGGTTGAGCACCGGACTTATCGGCTTTGTGCATGCAAACTGACTAGGAAAAGCGCGACGGAGGAGTACTTTCTGCAGCATTATGTTGCTGAAACTTTGGAAAAGTTAAGCAATACGGGTAATATTTGAGTTTCGAAACAGAAACAAAACTTTAGAGCAGTAGAGTTGATCCTGGAATGACATTGAGTTATGTAGTCAAGTAGAGGAACCTGAAGTCTAAAATCTCGCATGCTTCTAGCAAACGAACGGGAATCCTGTAATACAGCGTATGAGACGGACAGAATGGCAAAATCAAGAAACTCCACAGGTGGTCGAGTCTCCGGAGCTCATTTCTGACAAAGCTTCTATTAGCATAAGGCGCGCGTTTGTTGGAGTACTTTCTTTGGCGTGTCGGTGTCAGTCTGCAGAGAATTCCATTGCCTAAAATGACAGAAGAATTGAAGCCTTGACGTTGCAAAATTCGTATGATTTTGCCGAGTTCGTTACTGCACTGCGTAAATGATGTGCACTCTTCCTTCCTATCAACAAAATTGTATGAACATACAAGAATTCGTTTAATGCTGACTGTTGGCCTGAGTCTGAACACGAGTTGTTCTGTGCGAAGAAGTTTTGATGAATGCTAAATGATGAATTTCTAACATGTTACTAACAAAAGCACTCAAAACCATTTATTGCACTCGATAATATCAAGACCAGAGAAAAATATAAAAATATAGAACGTAACCTCTATCTATAATCTCGACCTAAATTCAATTTACAGTTCACCAAATAAGCGGACGATTATGTCAATGCTGAATTAGCCGAATGTCAACAACAAAAAGCTGAAAATCCTAAAATCAACTTATAAAGCCACCAATAAAAATTGTCAATGCGTCAAGAATCTACAGTTAACTACGACGAATAAACTTATAAACATTACAACATTAAATTAAAGAATAAGTTAAAACAAATAATACCGAACACATAAAAGCGTGAAGTCGTAAAGCATTTTGTGACTTAAAATATAGTTTACTCCCCTCGTGCCCCGTCGCTACAATTTCAATTAAACTAACCACATGGACGGCAAGACACAATACTAACGATTAACGACACACGTACGATACACCAAAAATGACGAATAAAATGAACACTGAAATTTGAACTTGATGAACATCGACCCTTGATCAAAATCTTCCAAATCCCATCCAAAATTACATGAACAGCAAGGTCAGATACAGAAGCAACCCGTTGAACACGACCAAGAAGTGGCGTTGCTCCAATCCAAGAATTCGGTCCCGAGCACTCGATTTTCTACGATCAGAAGACCTATAAATTACCCAATCTTTCCAGTTCATGCACCATGCTTTATTATTTGCAAACTAAATCAAATGAAAACTAACCGAGTGCGACCAATTTGTCTCGTGTCGTACGTGAGCACAATCAAGCCCAAGATAATGAGCCCGACACCCCAATACAGCGCCTGACGGTGCTTCTCGTCGATGACACCCACGTTGATGGTGGAGAAGAGTTCAGTAGAGTCGAATTTCAGCCAATTTACCCACCAGCTCGGGGGAGGACTATCAAATCCTAAGAATCGCTTGACAGTCTCCATTGCGATCGGGATGGAACTGGCAACTGTGTCAATTATAGCGCAGGCCATTAGAGTCAGCTATTGCCTTAATTCTTTACGTGCAACTGAGTCGGGCGTAAGGTTTACGTACCTGGATGAGCGTATTTCACTCTGCAGTCGAGGGAAGACCGGAAGACCAGACGTATTAATACAACGCAGAAAATGTAAACAAATCTTTTAACCTTGTCAAAATGTGCTTTTAAAAGATCCGCTTGAGTGCTTGGGTAGCGTCTCTGTCTCTAAGCTCGTAGTTTACCAACATAGAATGCATATGCGTTGAGAAGAGAGATGGTCATATGGATCGAATTTTTTATACATGCATTGATGCATTATTGCTCTGGGGATGGTGGTCGCTTTTGCTTCCCCTTTTTAGCATCATGCAACTAAGGAAACGCATGTAAACTGAATGAATTATTGCCAATTCTGATCAAGGGAGTGTCTAACCCATGCGAACTAAATACAGGGTGCTAAGTGCCAAATAAACGTCACAGGTGCATTGGCTGACAGATGCAAAAGGTGCCTGCTTGAGAGTGACCCACTCGAGCCGTACTTTGCAAGCTGTCAGTGACTGGCAGGTCTTCCGAAATCTGAAGTCATGAGTACGATCCGAAGTCCGAACAACGGACGGTTCTTGAGAAATGTATGACGTTCGTGAGCTGAAATACTGGGGACTAATAATACCTTGGGCAACCAATAAATATTGTAATAACTAGCGATAAATTACCCGCTACAAATCCGAAGCGAGCGAAAGCGTCGCCTTTGCTTTAGTCAGTAAAGATTTGATTTCAGTTTGCGATTCAACTTATTCCATTGCCGACTGATAGTAATAGCAAAGTCAACAGCAGCAAATTCAGCTCTCGTTTGGCGTTTCGCAACAAAATTGAACAACAAATCTCGCCATTAGAGTAAGAAGATTTCGAGACCGACCTCGCTTGACATGATATGATCGGAACCCTGGTCCAGCCAGCTACAGCTTGCCACGGCTGGTCGGAAGACGCAATCATGCTATAACTCATCGCATGAATCCCGAATACACTTTCGGTTTGAAGCTAAGCTCCATCTATTCAGCTGGAATTGGGTCAGGCCCTGGTAATTACGCGGTTAAATATGGGCTGAAAGCTAAGGGCTTCGATGATGGGCTCAGCTACACGATGCGCCCGAAGGCAGGTGGAGGTAAGATCGCATATCGGTGCTGAGTTCCTTGACCATCGCTTGAAAGCCATTCGACTTGCTACTTGCAGAAATTGGACAACATAATTCTCCAGGACCCATATACAACCCAAGCCTCGTGCACAATGAGACCTCGAACTTATCCTCCCCGACGTCCCAGCACTCCGGGCCCAACGTGTACAAGCCGCCTCCAATGATGGGTCCAAAAGTGGAGACTAGGATATCGACTCCAGAATGTACACTGTAAGTACGAATGACTTAATGCGGGGACGGGACTGGACACTGGAGCCACGGCATCAAATCTCAGGCGCCAATACAAACAATAACAATTGCAGTACAGTATCGATGTCAAAATGCGCCAAGTACTAATGCAAATATTTGCGCGATTTGTGTACTTAAGCCACCGTGGATGAGATTGATCGAGTGCAAATGCAGAGAATTAGCGAGCTTCGCATTATCAATTTCAGGAAGGGAGGCTGGAAGCAGAAGCCAGCAGTCATGAATCCTGGACCCATTTACGATGTCGGCCGTCCGGAACTTATCAAGGAGAAAGTGCCTGGCTTCACGATGCGAATCAAGTGGCCTGAGATAAAGAGCCAGACAGGAAATGCTGGTCCAGGCTCGTACGATGTTGACAAAGTGTACTCCAAACCACGTCCAGCTTGGCACTTTGGCACCAAGTACAGCGACTTTGCCGGAGTCTTCAGGACTGAATACGACAAGCTACGTTTCGACTGTTCAGAGGATTAGTATGGTGAACTCTGGCTCACAAAATCTGTATCAAAATCAAAATGAGACGTGCATTTAGATGTTGAAGTACGTAATAAAGCTACAAAAATTATTCTCTAAGAAAAGCCAGTTTGCAAATCACAGTTTAGCTTTTTTGCACGCACCAGTCATGACAGATAAAGTGATCAATTTCCTGAGTTTCCGATTTCTTGTCACGATCACGATCCAGTATAAATTGAGCAACTCCGCAAGCGGGACTCAGAACGTAAAGGTATTACATCATATTCAAGAAACACCTGCTCGTTTGGTTTGGTCAGCAATAATGTTCGCTGGTCTGGTCTCTCTACGCCGCCAGTAGTGCGATTTGATCATACGCGTGTACTCGATTAATTTATGCATGCATCTTGAATCGTGAATCTTGATTCTTGCCACTTTCCGCAGCTGCATCACATTAAATCACTGGATAAGCAATAAATTGCAAAATTTCGATAGTTAAAAGGCTCTAATGGGTGGTTTTGGTTTTACATGGGTGGACTGAGCGGAGGAATTTTATCGTGTAGAGGATCAGAATCGTTGGACACCTGCAGTCTGAGAATCTGAAGATTTGGTTACCCTTCGCGAATCCCGATCCAAGTCCAAGTCCGGTTACAATTACAAGAAGTCTTTGCCATAGATGGTCATCTCGTAACGTCCACCATGCCATCCCGCTCTCGCACTTTAAATACTAGTTAGGCTAGCGAAGAAACTGTCAGGATGAGTTATTCTCGTTTTGCAAAAAATTAATGATGCTCCTCTGCAATCTTTAAACTCTCATGATACGGGATTACGCTTACAACCACTGATGCGGGCTGGACTTTTCACTCTCGAGTTCGCTTGACATGACATAATCTTAATCTTTATGACGAATTTCTCGCCTTTACGACTGAAAATGGGTACACTGTTGCTTTCCCTGTCCGGACTATCTGGCGCTGGCGTGTCATGTCGTGAAGGTCATCTGCATAAAAATATAATTACAAGCTATGCGAAATGAAATATGCATAACAATGCACGATGTAATGCTGAGCTAGGGAATCCCATCTTATCCTGTAAAAATGTGAACTGGGATGAGCAACAAGCAACAATGACCTCTTCTACTTGATCTCATCATGTGGAAGGCGAATGCAGATGGCTTTCCTTGTATTCCTGCGTTACCTGATTCTGATCTTATACTCTCAGAGCTCACGCTCACATTTAAAGAAGTAAATTCTTTCTAATCTGTGCACGGTACACAATTCACGATTGTATTTTTGAGCAGAGCTTCAGCCTTCAACTGCCTTGCCTGAAGCAACAAACCACGACTGCTTCGAGAATGCAATTTTAGGTCTGATGCGGATGGATGTCATAAATCGGAAAGTAAAAAATTACATTACACTGCGGGAGCATTTTTAGCATCTATTATTGCAACTCAGCTAGAAGCTGGGCATTGTTACACTCAACTTTGGCTTGTGTTGACATTCGTACGCTCATTTCTGTGAAAATAATTTACGTCGAGTTTACTCTGCTCTTTGCTGCAAATAACTCTAAACTCAGGTGTGATTTGTCTATGAATTGTGATGCAATGAAGTGGAGACAGGCAGTAATTTCATGTCACTTCCTAAGCCTCGTTTTATTTCTTAATCCGACCAACCAAAATTAGCAAACTAGCGGACACAGATTGCACAGACATTTCGAATTTGCTTAATATAACAACACATTTTGTGCATTCACGGTCGTTTGTGATCTTCATGAGATATTTATCATCTTAGCACGCATTACCAGAAAGAAAGAAACACTGCTCTGTCATCGAAATGGTGATAGACCAAATCAAGACATTAAACCTCGCAACAAGCACTTATTACGCATATGTGTAGGCTTAACTGCTCAAGAAAGATTATGGAAACACGAAAGGCCAGCGTTACATTGACCTTTTAGCACTTTCATAACGATTACAACACTCGCACGTATGTACGTGATCTATACGTGTTAAATCTCGCACTTTTTGCTTAATCTGATATAGTAAATCAGTTTATTACGCAGATGCGAAGCCAAGCCTTTCTACAAATGTCTCAAGTCTGGAATCAATTCTTATAAATTGAGAGCTTCACCCTCATGAAAATGAAAGTAAATTACAAATCAAAAAAATATTATAGAGAGGTCCATTGCAAAATGTAACTAAGAGTCGAATCACTTGTCTGAATTTTGCCTTCTCCATCCCTTCGTCTGGCTATGAGATAAAATATGATTTGTGTTGCTCATAAATTGTTCCAGCCGGGAGCAATGAGGAGAGGGTAATAAAAAGAGGAATTAAAATTTTTGGTTCACGACGGGCAGAAGCCCAAGCAAGATAAACAAAAAAAGCATCGCACGCAAACAAAGATTAAAAAGATGAATTGAAAAAAGTATAGACTTGCGTCTCCAGTATGACAGGTATAAAATACTCGAATGAATGCGTGAAGGCGAAGGAGAATAACAATCAACCGAGAACCGAGCAACTTTCTTACGTGCAATACGTATAAGGGCTTGTTTTCTGTTCTATTCACTATTTTTCATCCCTGACGAAGATTCCTTCTTCGACGGCACTCCATTCTTTCTTTACCCAACAAAGGAGTCCAAGTCCAGGATCGTATAAACTTTATAGAAATTTTATTTCAAGCTTCAAGTCTTCGTAGGTCGCAGACGCAGACGCCGTCGCCAGTGCAGTGCAGCCAGTATTCATCATCATTTCACCATGCAGGCGTCGTTATTTCAAGCGAGGTGTGCCAGATCTTGAATCTTATTAGCAAAGCAAAGCGGGGATGAAGTTGAACCAGAGTTTAAATGTGCTTTTTCGGTCTTGAAATCTCGAATTCGTATCCCATGGCCAGCACTATTTCAAAAGATTAGTATCAGATTAACATTTCACATGCAGCGAGCTGGAGCTCAGTCTTTCTGTTCTGCCTTTATCGTGTGAAAATATTCATTTAAATTATGAATTAAGCAATTGTTATTAAAGTTCAGTCTCAGAATATGAGCGACTCTGCTTAATCAAATGACAATTAATTCTAATTTAAATGCTATTAGGCTCAATCGGAACCAATTTCAATTCATGCTAGGCGTTTGCTGTCTACAAAAGTGCATTTCCCATACGTATCCACAGATCTAAATTATGACGAATGATTATTAAGATTAAAGCAGTCAAGCCAACCCAAGCTAAAGCACGGCCAAGCAATAGCAGGCAGGCAGGCAGGCTTGACTTAATAATAGTAATAACGCAAGCACAAAATGATAAGATACAAGCAGATACTTTATTATATAAATTGCTGCGTGTTATTAAACAACTTGAGGATCCGTTGCTGTGCTGCATCGCCGATCCATCCGCGTACGCCGCTGCCACAAACCACAACGGCAGGCAACCGCTGGCAAGATGCAAGCTCGTGGTCGCATTATTGTGCGGTCACGTCTTAAAGCTAAAGCACATTATTGCTTCCAACACTACACTGGCTCAAAAATACATAAGAGGCCCTACCCAGCACAGAGTGGAAGCCGAATCTCACGAAAATTGAACATGTTTTCGTTTAAAATAAAGACTTAAAGCAATCATTTAATGATGGAACGTAGAAGAACGTATTACGTACAGCTTAAAGGGTGCATTTCTTGCTGGAGAATTAGATTTATTACAGCAAGCCTCTTATGTGTACTTCTTCTCATACGGTGCACAATGCAACATACATACAGGGCACAGGGTAAAATGTACAAGTACAGATTTTGCAGTCGTGTTAAGAAGTTGAAGTCTTTAACTCGTTCACGTCTTTCAACTTCCTCCTTTGTATTTTGTGTACGTTTCCCTTTTGCTTGACTTGTCTGCGGCTTGGCATGAAATGAAAACCTCAAAAGTCAAGTTTTTGTCCGATAAGAAAGGCAAAAGGCATAATCGTTTCAACTTCAACCCCCTTCAAGATGTACTCATTGCTCGAGTACGCTTGAATGCTCGGCTGACACACTGCTCATGCATTTCCATACAAGAGATCTGAATTCCTGCTTTGTGCGTTGTGCCTAAGCTTAGTCTTGAAATCTACTCTGGACACATGTTTTCGTTGTGTTGAATGAAGTATTCTTGAGAAGAGTCAAGATTTCCAATTTTTCTATCAACTTCTACTGTTGCTGTTTGATGGTTTCCAACAGCGAGCGGTTCCAAGTGAATAGTCCCAAAAGGAAAGGCAAAGGACGAAGGGCCTTTCTTGGAGCGAACTGAGAACTGCGCATTTTCTTGACTTGACCGAACAGGACGGTGATTCAATTTCAGATATTTTCTGGTGTTGGTGTGAACTGTTCCCTCCCTCCAAAAAAGTTTAATATTTAAGATTTTTAACTGTTATGCGTAAATGGTAAACTCGTGAAGGGAAGAAAGAATCTCAAGCAGAGCCAAGTGTAGTAAAAAGGACTTCAAGGAAGAAGGCAGAAAGGGTCTGGGTCCAGGTCTGGTTTGATGTAGCATAGGTACCTTCTTCAGATCCACCCCGAGTGCGAGTGTGTACAATGCAACAAGAATACTTAATCCCGAAATGCTATGCGCTCTCGATGTTTCTTGCTGTCTTGTACACAATAGGAAAAATAAAACCTTCCTCTTGATCTTAAGTCTTTCTGGACAAAAGAACAATAAGAACAAAATTCTGTAAGAAGTCTCTCCAGCAGCAGGAGCGCTGCAGCATTGTTGAATTTAGTCTTTAGTTGAATTTGGACCTTTGCTTCGTGCAATACAATACAAAGAAGACGTGTACAATTTGTGCCTCAGTCGCAGTGCAGTGCAGGTGTCTTTAAGGTTTATTGTATGCAGTTTTCTTTTCATGGAAAGAACCAAACACATCGCATCGCTCAGCATGATGGATGGACACGGATGAATGGTCAATAATACACTCAGAAGGTCCAGGTCAATATAATTTTTAATAGCCCTTTTGCCCTGGCTTCGAGCCGAGCCCTGAAATTATATGTAAAATGGGCTGAGAACGGAAAAGGGTCTCGGTTTTGTCAGCAGTCAACAACAGAGCTCATTATTCCGAAAGCTTACGCCGTGAGCGTATACAATTTCACGTTGTCAACCAAAAACAGTGTCAGTGCAAGTGTTACTGGGCACAAGTACACAGAAATAGAAGTCAGGACCAGAACTGGGCTTGAAAGAAACACCAAGCTCAGAGAACTTGTATATTCATCATAATTCTGACAGGTTTCAAAAAATCAAGCAAGACAAAGCAGGAAGAACCTCTAAATATAAAATCCAGGAACAATGGGATGGAAACTTGGCTGGAAGGGGTTGAACTCTTGAGGAAAACGTACTCCAAGTCAAGCTCAGGTGCAGTTCATCACAACAATTGCGTACAACTCAGGTGCGTTTATGCCTTCAAAACTGAAGCTTAAACTTGCCCAATTCTCAGCGAGCCAAGAAGTTCAACCCTTTACCGCATGCAAGCAAAGTACAGACAAGTGTGAATTGGTTTTTGTCATTGATGGGGTAATCAATTAAGAGTGCACGTGTGGGCCCTAAAAATATAAAGTGTGAATGACACGGTACCCTCGTACAAGTGATTCGGTTCGGAAATGTAGGCCGGGAATGGAACCTCAGTTCTGATTTGGGTCTCTCTCGGAGCGGAAACGTGCAAGTGGCAGCATTAAATAGTCATCGCCCAAATCCCACACGCGAGCTGGATCGAGAATTCCAATTAATTTAAACGGTACGTGAATTTCTTGAAATATTTATTACACATATTACAAGCAGGAATTTGGGCTTGCGTCCAGGCAAGTCGCGCGCTTGTGTTTTGGCTGTGGATCTGGCTGGTGGATCGATGCGAAACGGCTTTTTCGCAAAATGGCAAATTGTTACACAGAAAATGTCATACTACGACAGAGATGAAGTGCTGAAGTATTATTTGCATGTTATTGTATAATTGCCAATAAAATCCGCCCTTTTATCGCCTACTTTGCTTAAGGCTTAATTTTCAAAAATACTCATTTGGCTTGACATGCTTGGGAAAGTAGAAATGAAAAATGATCTCTGTAACCTCATAAAATAATTCCAATCATCTCTCAGTTCTGTACATCTTGATTGGATTGCCATAGACAGAAAGGCTAAAGATTTCGCGAGTGCCTCTGTCTGTGCGACTATGACATAGTTTTGCAACTGAATGAATCTAATTTCATGCAGGAGGTATCTTTAACTAGCCCACAACGAGCCGTAGATTTAGAATGTTCATATGCATATGTTGGAAAATGAATCAGGTCGCTGCGATGAATATTTCTCACTGCTGATCTTTAAATGCCAACGTTCGGAAGGCAGCCGAAAGTCAATGCGTGTAAGGCATGTGTGATCGAATTGAAATCGAAATCATGTAGCAGCAAAAGCAAAGTGCAACTTGTGATCAGCAGTTATAAAGTTCATAAATCAACACGCCCGATTGGTATTCTCATTACATGGCAATGTGTAAGAAAAAGTGTTGATATATGCTTCGGTTTGCTGATCTGTCAATTTGCACAATTTATTGGTCTTGAATTTGCAAGCAGATGCTTGAAAGGTTAATTCAAAGTTCAGCACAGCACAAACCATGCAAATTACAAATGAATGTGAACCGGAATCACTCGAACCACCGTCAATTTCAAAGTTGTGGAGCAGCACGTCGTCATTTATCACTCATCACCATTTCCATTAGTGAAGTTCAACGTTCAAAGTCAGAGCTCAGATGTTGCAGTTGCAAGACGAGCTTTTTGCTTTTCTGATGATGCGAGTGAGTGATTGAATGCGTTATAGTTCAAATGTGACTCGTACGTACGACTTGCACCTGGTATTTAAATGTTTCTACTTCCCAAATGGCAATGGCAATGACAAAGGCAAGGCAAGCGAGATTGCGATATTCTGCGAGACGCATCAGCAACAATAATTGAAAGTTGTTCAATTCATTAATATTCATGAATGCTGAAAACGTACGTAAAACTACTTTTGCAAATAACATGATTAACATGGGATTTTTGCAACATCACATCGCCATCGCAGACCTTTAGACTAAAACTGGGCCTGCGCATCCTGAATCCTGAACTCTAGTACAGTAATAATATTAAGATTGAAACTGATAATGATAGTATAAGCCGCTATTGCTATTTGCTATATTATGTCATTTATTTCTATTAGAAAGAGAAGAGCCAAGAAGCCGAAGCCGTCCTGCTGTCTAGAAGTAGAAGATTCCATCACTTGTCCTCGTGGGTAGTTGCAGAAACCAAAACCTAGCCAAATCCAGCTCCTATACTTATAGTCAGCCCATCGAGTCTCTGGACTGGCCGGGCAGCTACACAAGAAAAACACGAGTTAAATCCCGTGCTCATCTCTGCAAATGCAAAAAAGACATTCGCAAAAGGACAACTTCTCCTTCAGTTTCGCATAGTCAGCCGTGCAGTGTTCTGTGAGGTAATATTTCTTACTATGTAGACCAAGATCATCATCACAGTCCACAGTTTTTTTGCGGGCTTATTGCTCATCTTCGAGTAGCAGAGGACCTTGTTTCCCAGCTCGCACTCGACTCAGTCAATCTCATCTGGGATCTTGAGTGGATTACAACCACGCAAAGCCGAAATCAAGGCATCTCTTCTGTTTGTGGTTACATCACGAATCAAATTAGCGAATTACTTCCCCGTGCCCGGGCGGTTCCGTGTTTCAGTGCCTTGTGCAATAAGACGGGACAGAATCAGTGCAGAAATCTCAGGATTTCCTCCACACGAAAACACATATGCAAATAAACAACTCCGAGTTTTAGGCTCTAAACCCAGCTACTTGTCGCCAGCCGAGCTCAGGTGCAGCCGAAAGTGTCAAAAGTCAACAGAGCCCGGTCGACCGTCACCGCGACCGCCGCGATGAGTGTCTGCGAGCGCAAACAAAAATATCAAAATCCGGCGACGTAAGCCACAATTTGTCAACAACGCAGTCTCAGTCTGTCTGGATGAATGAGTGCAGTGCAAATGCAAATTAGCGAGCACGGAAAATAATGTGTGATGTGTTTTGAGCGCAGCACGGATCAGATGGAATTGCAAAGCCAATATATAAATAGACACTCGACACCTGCGCACCATCGAATTTGAGTTTTGACTCACGCGTGTTTAAATTCTCTAAAATCGCTGCGCCGCACTCGACATTCGACTTTGTGCAATTAACAACGAATTTCTTATCTCCACAATTTACAAGTGAAGGCCAGCCATGCGGATTTTGTAGTTTATGATCACGAACTTGATACTTCAGACGAATACTCGGCTTCAGTTCAGAAAGTGAGAATGGCGAGTGCAATCTCGGTGTCTTCGTTCACGTCGGTTGTGGTTTTGTTGCTCGTAACGATCTCCACTGGAAATGGTAAGTTTATAGTTTATACTCTTCACTTGCATTCGAGCCTGCATCTGTGCATCTGCATCTCGCGTGAGTCATGCCATTGATTTGTCTCAAGCATTGGCAGGATTAGAATAAGAATATGAATCATCGCATTGGTAATTTTAATACCGGACAATGGTCCTTCACGTTCTCATCTTTCCTTTATAATGCATACAGCCGGAGCTTTTCTGTTCTGCTGGTGAGTAAACCAAAGTCGACTGCCGACGCATTCCTTAACAATTTGAATTTTGAACTGATTCAAATCTCTTCAGGCAATATGAGTAGTTTCGGTTGCGTGCATGATCACCTCGTCCTTTCACTTTTACTTCATATCTTCATGAATTATACTTTAACGAATTTACGAAGCCAAAATTTACCTGTGCAGATTCATTCCGGCCACGTTCATCATTTTTGACAAATGCAAGTAAGGCCAGTGAACACATGAAAACAATAATTAAATTACCAGAAGTTACATGATGCACGTAGTGCGTTGATAATTTGTGGCAAGATTCTTGCAGCGCTTGCACTTTTGCGGTTTCCCGACCACAGCCGATTTCCTTTCATAATAATGCATGTCGTGACTCTAATCGGGATAATTTATTAAAATGCCAGGTCAGAATCAGAACCAGGCGTGCTTTTAGCAGACATGCTCGTTACTTTCTTCTGGAATGCCTTATCAGCGTTCTCCTTTTGCAAGTTTGCTGTTTCCATCTTTGAATTTCTTATCGTCTCATTTCCGCAAGGCAGGGTAATGGTAAACTGTGCAAGTTTATGGCTTCTGCATTGGCATTAAGACACTCAGGATTTATTTACGACAACGGGGCTTGGCAGCTCGTTGTTCCATTTGCCCCTTGCGTAACTCACAATAATCTAATCGTCTGTTGCGTCTCAAATCATTAGCTTCATTGCAAATTGCAGCCAGCCGGCTTGGCGTGTTGTTACTTAATCTTTCATGACATGGCAAATGAACTCGAGTTTCGTTCCACAGACCGTCTGGTTCTGGTCTGCTTAAATAAAGATTTACGTCTGTGGTCTGAATTCCTTATCACTGGTTTTGCAATATATTCAGAATTCAATTCTGTCATGCAATGCAGTGCAGTGCAACTGTGGTGGTCGTTGTAATGCATTGCGAACGCCGAGCTTTCTTGAAATGGAATTGATTAGTTTCATATTACGTATTACGTAGCTTTCATCACTGTAAATGGGACGCGTTGTACTTGCTTAAAATAATGCATGAAGAATACCATTTGGGATTCTTTGTTCGATTCCTTTGTTGTTGCACCGATCGCGCTTGAATTTTATGGTTTCTTTTCACTTGACATTCATTAAAATTTTGAGAACAAAGCAATATGGTTGGAATTTACCGAATCCCAAAAAGGAATTCGGCAAATGATGGTATTTTACACTATATTTTCCTGCGTTAATGAGTTTCTAAAATTTTATCGCTTCAGTCCCTACACAATACGAAAGCTTTGGAATGAATACAGTTAAAATCCCAATTTTATTACCTCCTTTCCGAATTGCGAAAAAACCTTTCCGAAAAATTGAACAGAACTTCCTTTTTAGGCGTCCAATTTTACTGTTTCTTCAATCTCATCGGAATATAATTTCTCTTCAAGCAAGCGTCTAAATCTTTGTTGTTTGTTTACTAGGGAGAGGTGTTCCGTCTTGCGACATCCAGCCCTGCTTCACAATTTACCACAATCTGCGAACTCTGTTCAGCCACACTGGCATCGATCTCAGCGAATTCGGCGACGACCCCAATTTTGGAAGTGGAGGCGTCACAAGCGTGGCCCTGTTGGAATGCTCTCTTCGCAAGAACCTCACGCACTGCATGAAACGAGAGGAGAAAAGATGCCGCGGTGATTTGTAAGTGTTCTTTTATTTAAGAATATCAGCTTAGATTAGTCTGCTCCTTATTACAACATAATTCTTGCTCATATTACATATACTAGATATTAATAGACGCAATGAAGTTGAAGGAGTTACTGAGAAATCCTTCATTTTATGCCAGAAACAATTACGAATTTCTCAGTTTCCACTGCACTTGCTCAGCCTTTTCACTCAGAAAATGTCAAAATATGTAAAATTAGGAGTTACACAGAAAATCACACCACGAGATAAAGTGGGCGATAAAATCTGATCACGAGTCAACTATTCGATATGGAGTAGTGGAGTATTTTTAAACTTTCCAACATTATAAATATGCCTGTCTGTTTTGCAAATGAGTTATGACTTTGACATTGAAATGTCAGCAAGATCACCATCGCCAGATTAAAGATTGCAAATGAATAGGGATTAATATGCCATAAATGAGACATTGCATTGCAAAAGTATGTAATCAGTGCAGATTAGTTTGTGTGGTGACGTAACCCGAAGTTATGAATGGCTGATTTGTTCTCATTACAAGAATTCTAATAATTTGAACTTTCTACTCTTCTAGGAATTATCATTCCTTGGGTGGCCTGATTAATCGGCTCAGGAAGAACAATTTCCGTGAAAATTGCAGTTCCGCTGCGATGCACCACCACGGCGTTGGCAGCGGCGGCAGTGACAGCAGCAAAGAAAGCAGTCGCCCAATTGCAGTCGAAGAGCCAATTTTGCCCTCCATTAGGCATACAACTTCGACGATGGCAAGCACGCCGAGTCACGGACTTGGTCAGCGACGTCGAAATGGAAGTGGCGGTTCACATAGGAATCAGAACCAGAACATTGAAGACAACAGTGGCAGTGGCGGAGACGACGATAACATGAAACTGTCAGACATCTTGCTGTCAAAAGGCAGTGGACGAAATCGTCTTCTGAGTAGTTCCGAGGAAGATGATGCGGATGAAGAGGACGACGACGAAGATGACGGGTGGGACATCGGAGGTAGCGACAATGGCGATGGAGGCACTATCAACAAGTGTATTCCCAAGCAGCTAAATGCTCATCAGTCCAAGCCCGTAGGATGTGCACTTTACGGACTGACGAACTTGAAAAGCTTCCACGATCCCCTGAACTTTACCGACTTCCACCATTGTTCCCTGACTGGCTCTTGGTCTCTTATTGATACTCCAGAATTTGCTGTGCAAATTACAAACAAAGAAGGCTACCCTCCAATGCCGAAAGACGTTACAATGACCACGCTGGTAAGTCAATGGGCAACTGTCTTTGGTCAGGGATTATTTCTGAGTGATATAATTTATCGTCTGTTTCGCAGGTCACCGTCATCCTGAAGCACAACGAATGTTCTCAACGAAGAACTTACCAAGCAACGTACGACGAAGTACCTGGAATGTTTACAGATGGGAGCAGTACAGGTATGGGACGCCCTTAAACTATTATTTCATATGAAATGCAGTAATCGGGACAAAGGAGTAAGAAGGCACTTTTATGACCCTTCATGTCGCAGAAGTTTATTATTATTTGTCTTATTATCTTTACAGCTGGAACTGTACGAATCGAAACAATAATTCCAAGCGAGCATGTTAGAATCAACATGCATTATTTCCAGGCATCTATTGATATAGTCAAGGTACGTGATCATTTGACTCATTCTATTCTAATGCCAATTCCATTTCCTAATATCCACCTCTTCGTTTACTCTCAGGTCGTTGGCCAACTTCCAATTCCGTCGCTGTCCATTACCATAAAAATGCTACAAGCGAACGTAACAAGTCTAATTCGTCATCCTTCCAAGATAAGCGGACTTCCACTCTGCTTTTATGGGTGCCCAAAAGTAGCCAGCCTACAAGCCGTTAGAGCACGATCAGTGCCATCCTACAAGTGCACTCCGCCAAAGAAGAAGTCGCGATCTTCGGTCGAGGATGCAAACGGCGAGGAGCTGCCTACCGCGCAAGCCCAGCACCGTGAAGAATTCCTAGACACCAGTACAAGTATTAATGCTGCAATATGTGACTGTAAGCAACTTTTATTTTATTAATTTAGAATAATAATAATGATGATGATGAATACAGAGTTGAATGTTCATAACTTATGTGAACGAGAATGTTAACTTTACAATGTCTCTCTCATCAATATAGAATTTTCTATAATATGCGCGCTCCTTCTTCCCAGGCCCAATGTGGTTCTTATTTTCCTTTCGAAGTAGGCAGTCTTCTTCTAAACAAAGAAGTGGGTGATTTGATCTAGCCAATTTCTGAGCATCATTAACGGTGTCCTGATCGAATGTCACATGAGACAGACTTTTGTTGCAATATCTCCATTGAACTGAATTCGGCGAGTCTTCACATTTCTCGCGATATTTGGAAACCAACTAGAAGGAAATAGGTTTTTTAGCTTTTTGTCATAATGTGTAAAGAGATTATGTTAACTTATAAGCCAAAAGCCTATTCAGTTTCCATTGCCTCACTTGTTTCATGATGATGTCTCATAATTTCGTAGGCTACTTTTTCACCCGACTTTTAGTCCGATAGCTTAACATGAATTCTCACAATTTTGAAGAATCTGTGAGCAAAGGAAAATTATCATCATTCGTAATTGTTAAAATAATCACTTACTCAGAGGCACCACCCCTTACCTTGAACGCACTCTGACTCCATTAGTTCTTTCCGAGAATGTTGTTTATCATCTTCGATTTTGCCAGACTCTTCCTTCGGTTCCTTTGTAAAGAATCCATCCAATGTACGTTGCCCCGATGAATGTCCGGATTTATTTTTACGCATTGCGCCTTTTTGCTGTGTATTTCGTTCTTTACTAATGATTTTTTTTATTTACTGTACAGCCCTTTTAACTGTGCAGAGCATTCTAGGTGATAAGAGTGTTGTGCTAAAAGAAAGGTTGTCGTTTCCTGGTGAAGACATCAACAACTTTGCTACGATGAACGATCAAGATGGCGGGCAGCAGATGAGCAGCAGTGCGGCGAGCATGAGCAGCAGCAGCAGTGCAATAAATGTTGAATATTCGCCAATCTTTCTAAATGCAATTCTTAGTCAGTATGTAATGAGTTACTTTTGTGTAAGAAATTGTAGCCTATTTTTATTTATCAGTTTAATCTCGTTATCGTATTGTTTATCGTGGGTAAGCAGTTAACCTTAACTGCTTGGCGTATGATTTACGTGTGATTATTTCTTAAAAGACAACATTTTGCGATCATGCCTCTAAGGCAGTATTTTCATGATGAACTGTGCCAAATATTAATGCTAAGGAAAGATAGGAGCTATGTTTCATAATGTAAAAGTATTTATTACGGTTGTTTCAATCTAGCACGTCAATTTAATTTATTTTTAAAGCTAATAGCGCGAGCAAAAGCAACTAAGATGCAGATTTGATCTCCCTTTTTGTAATCCCAATCAAGACTTACATGTCAATCGAAGCAGCTTATGAAGAAAGGAGGATCTTAATATTATATTTTAATAAATATTTTCCTAATAAATTGTTAATTAGCCATTAACATGGTGAGGATGAGAAAGACTAACGTTACTGGAGAACTAGCTCGTTTAGTTTCAAAGTGCTTCTGTGCTGAGAACCTAGCATCGACAATTCAGAATTCAGGACTTTCAGCTTGACAATGAAACTGGCCTGCCAAGTCAAGAGTACAGAGTATTACTTATTGCAATACTCATGCTGCTATTTTAATGCAAATAAATTCCTGTTTTATACATGAAATCTTGGAATCTCACCAATAATTGCTTGCACGCACTAACACACAGACTCAAACGCGTAGAAGGAGTTTGAAATTCTTCCGGGCGTATCGTATCAACATCACCCGAAATGTAAACGCTTAAAATGAACAACATTCATATTGGGATCATGATTCGTCAACGAATTGAAATTTGTCAATTTTTTGGAATTGGATCTTACCGGTTAAGACCCTGTTTCTGGCTAGTGGCTCGCGATCAACGAGACATATATCGTTCGATACCTTTAGTCCCAAAGATCTCAGAAAAAATATGTTGTCCCGAAATTCCAAGGCCCGCGCTCACTGTGGCCTGCCGAAGTTGAGCAATTTGGACTCAAATATCTCGAGAACGTAATGTCGTAATGACGGCAAAAAAAATTCCACGTGTTAATGGAAATCAAGAGAAAAATCTCGAATCACGATTTTCATGTTCGTGTAAATGTTACATTAGATTCTTTGAGTTTTCGAGAACAAGCACCATCCAGTACGACCATAACCCAGCCAACAATCCCCACATCAGAAGTCATCAGCCAGATGGAAATAATGACGGTTGGGTCGCCCACTGTGGCTGAAGGTTTGGGTATCAACGAGGATTTGAAAAGAAAAATCCTAAGACCCAGAAGAAAGGCAACAGGCGAGGCCTGCTTGGGAAAAACGCGAGACAGCGAAGATGATGCATTAATTAAAAGATGAAAATGAATTCGCTGTTACATCGGCTGCATATATCTTGTTATTGTCATCGCATTCTTTCGCGTATATAATCGCCGCTCGCTTGCCTGTCAAACGCAGGGATTAGCACTGCATACAAACAGAATTACCAATAAATCGCAAAGATCTTTTACATTTACATGCATGTGATTTCATATTTTTAATCTCTGCATCTGCACTCTGCGGGCACATATGAAGCAAATCAATCAAACCCACATCGAATCTTGCATTCACTTTCGCGTTAATTAAGTGATTGATGCTGAACTCCAAAAATTAACACCGAAGGAATATTTTATTGTGAGAACATGAGGAGCAAGCTTTGGTGCGAATTGAGGAGAGTTAATTACAGACACATGAGATTTTCTACAATACCCCCGACACATTACCAAAAGTGCATCGGTGCGGTTGATGTGTTTATGGAAAGACTATATATTAAAATAACTATGGTCCAAATCTTGTGCGCACAACTCCTCCGACACCAAATATTTTTTCTGAGATCTTTGGGACAAAAGCTATCGAATGATATATGTCTCGTTAATCGTGAGCCACTAGTCAGAAACAAGGCCTTAACCGGCAGGATCCTCTGGACACTTTACAAGTCGTAAAACGTTTCCTGTTCGAATCTCCGAAAGATGGAGAAGCTCAATGGTCATGCAACTACTCACAAGCACATTTTATATATGCAGCACTTACACAAAGAGATATTGGCATCGGACTCGGACTTGTTCCTTGCACGATCCTTGCCGCATACTACGTTTCAAGAAGTCAAAAGATTCTGGAAGTTTTATGAAAGTGATTTTACAAATATTATCACATAGCACTAGCAGAAAGTTGACGCAATAACGTCTTTGCTAATCATCAACTAAATTCTAAGACTTGTTTCGAGTTGAAACGTTAAAATTAAAAATTGACAGTAATTTTGGTAAAGCAATTCAACGAAACGAGATCCTCTGGCAAAGCAGGAGAAGATTAGCGTGAGCCTCACCCCTTGCTCGTGTAAACTAAAGAGTAGGTAACATTATACGGCACTGTAATTATTGCGGAATGCTTTCTTAACGCTCATTATGTTTTAATCATAGCAGATAATCCATCAATATGAGTCTGAGCAATATCTGTCGTTTGGCGTTGGTTCCAATTGTGAAGGCACCTGTCAGCCTCTCTGTGTCTGGGGGTCGAAATGGGGGCACTTGCCTCAAAGCACAGCTTATACGCACATTCAAAACAAACCCAGTTTTCAAGGACAAAGATCCCCAATTCATCCGGCGAGCTAAAGATCGAGTGTCTCTGAAGGATAGACTGATGCAGCCTACTACGGGAGCTCCTTTTGGACTTGGTAAGCTTTTTTAATCAGCACTTAAATGTAGCATTAGCGTGGTATTTACAAAATGTGAATCATCGCTACGTTACGATCTTGTTTCAGGACAAGGAGTAGTTGCCGGTGCCGCATTGTTTGGACTTGGAGCCTTGGGATACTATGGACTTGGAATGTCGAAGGAAGTTGGAGCTCTAGAGAGATCAATGCTTTGGCCACAATATGTTAAAGACAGAATCAAGACTACGTACATGTATTTTGGTGGATCGATTGTACTTACCGCAGCTGCAGCCGCCGCAGCATTTCGCAGCCCTGCTATGATGAATTTAATGATGAAGAATTCATGGATGGTCCTCGGTGGCAGTTTGGTTGCTGTGATAGGCACTGGAATGGTTGCGCGGTAAGTATCTTGCGTCATAACTGACGTTAGGGTCTTAGGTTATCTCCAGCGCTCAATCGACAATCAAGATAAGTAATTATGTTTTTAAATTCAAATCAGGGGACTTCCATACGAGAGTGGTTTTGGCATGAAACAGTTAGTATGGATGCTTCATTCAGGGACAATGGGTAAGAGCAGTTTAAGAAGTTGTAAAAGACGTCTTGACTAAATGTACTACCTTCGCTTTCAGGTGTTGTCATTGCCCCCATTTGTATGCTGGGTGGACCTATTTTGCTACGGGCAGCGTGGATGACGGCGGGTATTATTGGAGGTCTCTCGACCATCGCCGTTTGCGCCCCGTCAGAAAAGTTTTTGACAATGGGAGCTCCGTTAGGAATCGGACTGGGGCTTGTGTTTGCCTCTTCTCTCGGTACGTAAACACACAGTTCTTACCGTTCTTCTGTTCTGATGTCTGGAATTAATCGTGTAATTTGTTTAAAGCATCCATGTTTTTGGCCCCAACAACTGCAATTGGCGCTGGTCTGTACTCTATTTCATTGTACGGTGGTCTCATCCTTTTCTCTGGCTTTCTGCTCTACGACACCCAACGTATTATGCACTCTGCTGAGATGATACCCCAAAATTCGCTCCAGCCGTATGATCCAGTCAATGCGTAAGTTGCGATATTTAATCTGCCAAAGAAGACTGGCAAAACAATTCTATGTCCTCTTTCCGTCGCAGCTCTATTTCGATCTACTTGGACACACTCAACATTTTCATCAGAATTGCGCAAATGCTGGCCATGGGTGGAGGTGGTCGCAAAAAGTAAGCACCTCACGAAATCAATGAAGTCAAGAAACAATCCAGTAATATTTTCCTACCTAAATCATTTATATTGTTTAACTTGCATAGAAAATGAACGTGTACGTAGTGTCATACCTTTCTTGCACTTTAACCTCACAAAATTCAATATTCAAGCATGTTTGATGTAAGCCAGGTAAGGCAAGCAAGTTAGTCATTGTTTCAAAAGATCGTTTATTAAATTAAATGTAATCTTGTAGCACATGTACATAAAAATGTGTATTGCCTACGAACAAAAAATGTAATTAGAATCTTAGCGTATGAAGCGAAACGGCTGTATGTGCAGCGTACTCTTAAGTCTATTCGAAATAACAAATAAGCTAAGACATCGACAAAGAAATAAAACCGCGAGTGCAATTATTTACAAAATATTACAAATGTCGCGTTTTACTTTGCGACTATGCCCGCTGTGACCTTTGCCAATTACATCCAGGCGGAAGGGCATATTGTTGTCCCAGTGCGTGTGGTGATTTCCACTTGGAGAGTAAACGTACTGCTTTCCCTTCGGATTGGAATACATTGGACTGTGGTGCTGGCTTTTCTTATCTACTCCATTGCAGCCATTGCCATTGCTGGTGTAATTTGTCGGTGAGAAGAATCCGTTGAATCCTGCGGACGGGGACGATGAAATATTCGAATGCCCATTTGATTTCAGAATTACCCCATTGCCGTTAGCATTGGCGGCACTACCACTGCTGCTGTTCTTCGTAAACCCTCCAAACGCAAATCCCTTCGAGAGCCCGTGGCCGTGTCCGTTCCCATTCAAATAATTCGAGCTATTGTGGTAATTGTTGTATGACGTCTCGACTGATTTAGATTTGGGAGTTGATTTGGGCTTGTTTTTAGTTTTGTTGTTCTGTTTCTGCTTAGTCTTTTGCTCTTTCTGATGGCTACTGCTGTGATTGCTGCTGCTGAGGTGGAGATACCCAAACAGTTGATGATACGTCGAAGGCTTGCTGCTGCTGTTGTTGCGATTCTCTGAATTCGTTATGACTCCATTTCCATTTGCATGTCCGTTCGCTTTCCCATTCTTGCTACTATGCTTAGATTTATTTTTCTCTTTGTCATTGATGCCGTTCTTCGTGTTCGCACTGGAAAAGTACTGATCGTGATTAGAGAACTGGAGAAGGCGCTGCTCTGGGCGATGGGGATCCTTGTCCACTAAATGCAAGAATTCGTCGTCATCTGGCAGGTTGTCTGAGTCGGTGAGCGAAAGGACGGATTCCATGTAGAGTTGAGCTAGATACGTGAAGACCGACTTGACGTTAATGTCGTCTTTCACTGAAGTCTTGAATAATTTGGCGATTCCGAGTTGCTTGGCCATGGAGTCCAATTCGGAGCTGAAATATGAAATAGCACAACACAGAGAAAATTAATATTCATTTGAGCATGGCGTGGCTGTGCGCGTAATTAATATTTTGAGCGCAAGAGCTGTCATCGCATCGATTTCACACAATAGCGATGAAGATGAAGCTAAAGGTATGCGGAACTGAATTCATTATTGTGCAAGCACTAATCAAAATTGATGTTCATGCCGAAGCGCCTTTTGATCCCGACGACCCAACATCTGTGTTCGTGCTCATACCGGCGAAAAGCGTTACAAACGTTATTTTCGTTATTCGATTGTTCCACGTTGTATTGCTGTTTTTATATTTTTGTAACCGTACTCTCGCACAGTACGAGTACGACGCACCTGAGACCGGTGAACCGTGAAAGCGTCGAATGTCGAACGAACGGAGATTTTGTGAGCAGATAAGCGGTTCAAAGTAATTTACGCACTACGCCTCATCCTTTCATAAAAGGCGATAGACGACAACGACGGCGATGGCAATTCTGTAAACAACCGAGCGAATTTGTAAGGCATTGGGCCCGTGCCATTAAAATTGCATTAAGAAAGGAGACAGGAACAATTAACTAAAATTAGCGACATTAAAATGCGTGCAGCTGAGTTTGCAGTACAAAATTTTACAGTAAGTACAAGTCTGAATGAACCTTCTCCGAACTTCTTGTTAAGCCAGTACAAATAAAATTCGTCATTTGGCGACAATGTTTTCAGACTCACCTGTCCACCACGACAGATGGATGTTTCTGCAAGTCGATCTTGTTTGCGACGAGGACCATCGGGATGTCTCCGCATTCACGACAAACCTGAGAGAAAAAGAAACATGCATTCCGTTCATTACTTAATATATTCCACAAACTCGCGACATGCATTGCATTCTTGTAATTGCGATTATGACTTCGCATTGCATAATGCATGCATGAACAAGCACTTTTATAACACAAAATTACAGATTCAAAATCAACGAGACGGCGCGATATTTTTTCGACATTCTAAAAATACGTGACGAGTGACGAGGCAGACAAAACGGGAATTGGTAGTAGTAAAGTTTTGTTAACAAATGAATGCTCACGGCTTTTTAAGCCAGCTTGAATTTTCTGAATGCTTACTTCGAATATAGTTAAGTCGTAATTTATTCACACGTTACACGGCTTAAATTTGAGCTGCACAAATCCGTTTTCGTTGCCGCCCATCGTCGCCATAATTTAGCCAGCGATTTTGCATTTTCACACCGTAAATTCCGAGTTCCGTACATTAATTTTCTAATTTGCATGACTTTCGCGTACTCGCAGCTTCACGTAATCGTAATGCAAGTAATGTGAGATGACATTCACTCTGCTATACTGCTCGGCGCTTTCTCATGGAAATGCTCGTAATCTCGTAGCAATCTCCTGTGTGGTGTGGTGTGTGGGTTTCGTTGATTAGAGAATGACAGACTCGGACAGGCTCAGAATGACAATGACATAAAAATAATTTGTATGGACGTTTTCTTGTCTTTATAAAGAAAATGTTAATTATCATCTGTGCTATCTCAACAATCACGAGATCATGATTCTTGGAATCAGAATCATAGCACGATAATTAATAAGAATTTAATGTGGGTTCTTGGCAGTTAATCTTGTCATTGCGTTCATTTCGAGGAGAGACGAGCCGAACTGCACCGCCGCACCGCAGGTGAGTTGAGTGATTCGAGACCGAGACCATATTTGAAGCATTTTATAGACTCGAACGTGCAATTTAATAGCCTGGCCTAAAATTATGGAGTATACCTGAAATTATAACGTTATTTCGCCTGTTCTGACCTTTTAAGCGGAATTTATTAACCCATACGACTGATTTATAGCAACTGCATTCACAACCATGTAAGAGGGTAATAAAATCTTGCTAAACGCTAACGCTAAATGCTAAATTCTTTAGCCCAGCCGAACCGATGGCTGCGGTTGAAATGAGAGATTTATGAACCTCACGGACTTATGAGCATGAGTTCTCGATGTGCGTCACTAAACTTCAAATTCCGATTCAATTGAAATCCTAACTCGTAATTCATTCATTTTGCACGGGGCCATGGCACGGATGTCACTTTGGAATTGGAAATTGGATTCATCTCATCGTTTAACTGCCAATTATATTTCACAAATCGGTCGCAGTGTGTCATTAACCTGCTTACTCCTTTCTTTTGACATCCTTTGCCTTTGTCTTTGCGCCAGTCGCTCTCGCGTGTTGCACTGTGTCGTCTATTTTTATGATCTCGTGCATTCCGAATTTCATCTGTACAATTTGTTCCACATTAATGAATTTACAGTTAGTTGAATGCGAAAAAATCCATCCAACTTTTAGTAATTAAAATGATTGTCTGTGTTTTGTGTCGCTTCACTGTTTCTCTTTTTGCTCTGCCGTGTCAAGATTCGAGATTTATGAGCACAGCGTACAGCTACAGCGTGTTAAGCATAGTAACTTTATGACCCGCAATTTTGGCGCACAATCACAACTGCGAACAAACGAATGGTCACGCCAGCCAAGTAGTACGGAAGCTTTCGTCACTTTCGTCGCTTTCTTAATTTCTCATATCACATTACAGCATCTGCAAATCTGCATTTACCTTACACGCGTGAGTTTTGCGACTTTCTTTGTCGAGCAACCACTCAACTCGTCAGCAGCTTCTCTGCGTTCAATTGACATCATTTTCTTAGTCCAAACGACAACAAACGTATAAATCCTTCAATGTCAGCTTTATCTAAATGTATATAATTAAGTGATAAACATGGCAATGGCAGTCAAGCACGCAAGGCGCAGGCAGCTTGTGTCTTGCCTTAAGACGATTCGAGTGCATTGAATGAGGTTTCAATTACTTCAGGTCTGTAAATTGATATTTTGGGACTTCCTAATTTTTAAAGAGCTTCGCGACCCAGATCGCTGTGTAAACTGAAACCGAGCTTGCCTAAAATGTTTACCTTGGATTTCCACTTTCCAAGTGCGTTGAACGAATCTCTGTCGGTGATAGAACAAGCGAGAACACAGGCATTGGCACCGCGGTAGTACGTTCTTGTGATGCAGTCAAATTCTTCTTGACCTGCCGTGTCCCAAAGCATAAGTCGAACACTGAGACAAAGACAAGATTCAATTGAGATTATTAGATTAGCAAGGAGACATTCATGCTTCGGGGTCAGCCTTATCATGGCATGACCAAGGCGTGCTTACCTTTGGTCGTCAATCGTAATGACTCTTTCCAAAAAATCTACGCCAATTGTCTTCTTGTAATCCTTTGTGAAGATCCCACGGCAAAAGCGTTGAATCATGGATGACTTGCCAACCGAACCATTTCCGACTATCAAAATCTGTGGCAGAGCAGAGAAGAGAATCAAGGTTATGAATAGCTTTAATTAATTCGAATGCCATCGGGGCCATCGCATGCTGCATGATGCAGGAGCTTTGAGAACTCTGAGAACTGTCCTTTTAAAGTGTTGAGCACGTAGACGTGCGTGCAAATGACAAATCAGTGAACAAATCACATCCTCGCCTTGCCAGGCGCATGACCGAAAGTAGATCAGTGGAAATCATCGAGCCATAAAATGCATAATTCCTTAATGATAATTCTAATGATAAGAGCAATCATGATTTGAAGGCAAAAAGCAGCAGGTAGACTTTATAAAAATAGCCTGGCCGTCCTGACTTGGCTATTGCTTAGCACAACAAATGAACAATGTAAACTAACGGACAGCTTCTTTTCATGAGAATTTTATACATGGCCATCAACCATCGCGCGCATCAACGCCAATTCAATGACTTGTGAATGGGAAACGCGGAGTACAAAATGCGTCTGCATTTTTTGCATGTCACCATCATGAATCTCAAATTGCAATCACAGTCTTCTTCGACTTATTCGTCGATTCGTCGTTCGTTGAGAAGATGAAGGCAATGTTTGTAAAACGAAGAAAGATGATACGAGATAAACAACGTGGATGAGACCTGGCTGCTGTCGTCTGTGCAGATTTGCAGATGTGCCTTGCGCTTTTGTCCGGCTTATTGGTATTGACGATTCACAATTTTCACACTCAGCAGCGCCCGTACACGGATGGGGAACTCGAAGAACGAGATAAAGAGTTTGTTAAATTAATCTTTCTTTTCAGGTGTCATTGCAGGATGCAACTGCGGATTTGCTATTGGATTTGCTTGCATGGCTATCTTTAACTCTTATCTCTGCCTGTCTGCTGCCTGCTGGCGATCAATAATGGCGAGAATAAATTGCATACCAACACCGACGCGAAATTTGCAATTCCGTCTTTCATTCTTGTTCAGGGTCTACACTCTGTAAACTCTTTACGGAATTGAATTTCATCCGAGATCAATTCCGAAATTTATTCGCGGAATCTTCCCACGAGCCTAACGCCAGCACATTGATCAAGCGACTCATGACAGATTCACCAGCGACGATCACACTCGACTGACTTCAAATGAACTTCCCAAAATTTACGCATGTTTTGCATTGTTTTCGCGTGTTGCTTGTTGCTGCCTGCTCATTTCGAACAATAATCGATGTGGATTTGTGGTCAGGGCTCCCGCTGAGTTCATTTGTACTGGTGGTTGACGGTCGTGCTGTCGTGGTTCTTTTGTGCAGTGCATCGTTTGCGGTCGGGACGTCGTGCAGCATCCTGCACGCATGATGCGGCGGCAGCAGCAGCGACCGGGACGTGATTTTCGATGAGTTCGAGAAAAGAAAGACAGCAGAATTTCTCTAATCACAATCACAATATGCATGAGATTGGAGTCATGTTGTTGATGTTGTTTACATTCACAAAACTGTCGTGCTAATAACTTCTTCTGTTACACACAATTGGCATTGGCAAAAAATCAAAACCCGTTGAATTCGCATTGACGGAGATGCAAAAGAGAAGTGCAAGTCTACATGACGTGACATTAATAGATAAAAGACACTCAATACATCAATGCAAAATGCAAAACTAGAGAACAATGGACGGAATCTTAGAAGAATTGCAATAGTGCGTGATGCCGTGATGCTGCACGCATTCAAATCACAATTGAACGTGTGTCAACCTCGTACTCGAATTCGTACTGAAGGCATGCCTGTGCACATGCCCGGACCTCATTCGTTATCGTATCGTAGCCTTAGCGCTGCCGCGGCACTTGTCCTGGATGCCTTTTCAAATTAACAATGAAGAACCTGAATTCGTTGATTATCGAGCTCATTGTCACTGTGCATGGCATTGACTAGCTATTGTCTATCGTTTGTCATCGTCACTCGTGCGAGGATATCCGAAATATCAAGCATGCACACGTCGATCGTGGAGGAGATAAATTAGGACAGAAACAACGAAACGCGAAACTCGAAAGCGCGATCTGATCTTCTCATGAAAGCTGAATTGCTGAACGTCTCGCGGCGTCCGCCGCAGTCATATAAATTTAAATCCCAAGACTCAAGTGTCTAAGTGCGAGCCGCGCGATTTCTACTCCACATCCCGCAATGCCAATTAATTTAATTCAAGTTGTAATTGTAATTGACTATTATTCAAAGCGTCGGCAAGCGGCGTGAGTGTATCATATCGTATCATGTCACGAAATACAAATGCAGGTTCATTAAAGTGAAATCAGTCGTAAATGCAGCCATTCAGCTATTGACAAAGTCATAAACTTAAATTCCGATTGCGTTTCTAAATCTCAGCCGCGTCTGCGTGTATTATACCTGTGAGCCGTGATCAAACGCAATTTGTACAGCCAAGAAGTAGTTCAGTGTAATGCGACTATTTGCGTGAGATAATGGCTTTATTATGAAAATTACAATTACAGGAGCATTCTCCGGCCGACAATTTATCAACAGCGTACTGCATAACTTCATAACATTGAAGGGTGGTCTGGCCGAAGTACTTACTGATTGCTTGATTGAAGAATATTGACAACACGAACAACCGGTTCAAGAATCTTCGGATAGCGATCGCATCACATCTGCGACTGAGTACGCTGCGATGTGTATTCTCCAATTTGCAATTAATGAAACAATGAGACACGCCAGCAGCCAATTGTCGAGCCGAATGAGAGCATTCAACTCCCATAAATCACGTTCGTGTTATGTAACGACGACAAAGCCAAAAGAATCAGTCCAATTTATTCGACATGACAGAGAACAATGCCTTCAGCACATTCATTACGGCTAAGACGCACATACGCAAATACTCACGCAACGCACGATGGTGGACATAAACATGGACGTCGACGCGGACGGTATTTCGCAAGCTTTCCTCAGGCATCTTCTTGGGATCGATTAAGCTGAGCAGCTGAACGCTGCGTAGCAGGAAAAACGCCATGCAGGACGGCGAGAGCAATAAAAATATAATTGCATTACTCGCCTGAAGAGAAAACACGCAATTATTTTAATTCGTATTATTTGCATTCGCATTGCCATTTGCCATCGATTGCATTGCAGGCTGCAGAATAATTGCATAAATAACTTTCGTATTCGCTGTGTTGTGTTGTGTTCTGGCTTTTGACTTGACATGTTTTGTGTCATGACTTTGAAATTACATGAAATTCGACGAAATTCATGTTGCAAGTGAGTTTAACAATCCAAGACGAATTCTACGTCCGTCCCATGTCCTAATTGAATGCAGGGGTGCAAGAAGTACGAGTTTAAGAAGGCCACGCAAGTAACGCGTACGAAAGAAAGAACAAGACACCTTAAGGACATCGCCATCGCACTGACGAATGCCGACTGCGTCTGCGACTGCCCAGTGAGATTGCACATTATTTAGGATCAGGACCAAGCAAAACAGCAACGACGTGATACATGATTTAGATATTCCACTAATGCAGTGTGTCGTGTCGCATTACCATAAATAGATTAGAGAAACACAACAATTCACGGCGCAGCTCAGTTCTCTTCTTTTCGATCCCATTGTATAATTACACCTAACAAGACAGAAATTAAGCTTTAATATACGAGCCGTATCTAATCTCTTAATCGCATATCATATTCAATAACTTGTTTGACAATCCCGTGTCGTGGCCTCAACTCCCAACGCGGTCTTTGTTAAGGTCCTTCGTTCAGTTCATATAATTTGATGCCTTGCCTTGTCTTTTGATGGTTTCCACTTTCCCAATTACATATCGCATATCACCATTGTTCTCTTCAAAGAAGCCAGCCGAAGCCGCACACTTTTGGACGCGTAAAAACTTAATTGCAAATCGTAATTGTGATTTGAATTCAATACTAGTCCCGGCGGAGGCTGAGTGTCTAATGCAATTAATGTCAACGTTGATGGTTGATCATGACATAAAGCGATCGGCCCCGTCTGACGTGTCATGTCCCATTGTGTTACTTGCATTGGGACGCGACGAGCAAACTATTGTGTGCCTGAGAGCTCGTTGCATCACAATTAATTACTTTGCACTTATTTCACCCTTGCCTAATCCAAGATGAATTAGCTTAGCACTAAATGCAAATAGTAATACAACATAAAGTGCGTAATGCGATAATTGATCATCTCCTAATTTGAACGCAACGTAAAAATCTGATAAATCAAACGAGAGAGAAGGGAAAATACAGTGATTTCGTGTCACATCAAACTGCTTGCAGTTCTTATCACTTTACAGCGTAATAACCAATTACAACCAGGGAAATTTGGATTCTGAATTCTGAGATTAACTGACAGAATTAACTTACCTTCATCGCGATTTCGATGTCTTCAGCCAAGTAGAATTCCTTCATCTTGAGTTTTTATTCCGCTGCGTTGACGCCGGTTTGGAAGATTGAAATCTGAAGGCTTACACAAACTTCCTCAAAGTTACATTTGCTCAGTTCCGAAGAGTTCGGGCTCGGTCATCACGCCGAGTTTTAAGTTAATTGAATAATTAATCGCACAGTAATTATCTTCGTTGTACCGACACCGCACGACGCAACGGACGGTTGCTTCCTTCGCGTTTTCGTTCTCACACGAAAGGATTCCGCAAACTTGTTGCTTATTGCATAAAATTTTCGCGTATCGCGTTATGCATGTACGTAATCAATGCACTGGAATGTTAAAGCTGGTCGCTACGTCGTTGATTAGTTGCTTCGTGTATGAAACGAATGAACTCCAATTTACAAAAGAAAAGAAACTCAACACCCTTCACATGTAATGTAAAGTTCAACTCGGGCTCTTATTAAATAATAATGCTGTTGATTGTTGGAGCACAAAGGAAGTCGGAGTACTCTTTAATGGAAATTAAACCCCTGCATGATTCTTGTCTCGGTCTCGGCTGGGCTTGAACCTTCTCACACTTTGAAGTCAGAGTTTTACGTGCGATGAACGAATGAACGATGTACCATGGCAAGGCGTTGTAGCAGTACGTTGGAATAAAAAAATTTATTCATCCGGAATTGAAAGTAAAAAAACGAGTTTAAAATTTTACGGCACCGCACTGCACTCCTCTGCGCCTTGATTAAGATGAAATTGTACGCTACGATTAATAAAAGTCAGTTTATTGCAAAAACACGAACACAAAGCATCAAGTTCAAGTTCTGCGAGTCGGAATTTTCTCACACGTATGTTTTTATGATGCACTGCGATTCAACAAGGTAAACAGCGGATGCAGGTTCGCCTTCGCCGCCGTGTTTTTGCTCACTCTTCGACGAGCACTGAGAGACGACTGCTTTCTTTGATCACAATTTTGATAGACAAGTTTAAAAAGTCGAAGTCGAAATGCAACTGAACTTCTTATTTTGGCATGTGGCTTTGGCCTGCTGCTGGCATGACGGGCAGGCAGGCAGAGGAAGACCTGTAGACACAACTCCACTTGATGCTTGATAATCACCTTGAGCAAAAACGCCAAACCAAGCCCAGCCCAGCCTGCTTTGAATAATAGTAAAAGTGTTATACAACTCAGCCAAGCTGAGCTGGTTAAGATTATAAATACAGGAAGAAATCAGTTAGGCTTAAGATGGCCCGCGTTTGCGCTCGGCTCGAAAGGCTCGAATCTCTTCTTGTGATTGCAATTTTGTCTTTTGTCTTCGTACTCGCACTCGCACAGCAGCATCTCCGCCAGCATTTCAATCAACGATCAGGATTCTTCTTTCATCATCGTCTCATGATGAACAATAATAACAATCGTCCAACAATGAAATACGTACGTGAGTACGCACATGAGACGCAGCAGAAGCAAAATCCGTACCACTCCTTTTATTTCGAGTCTCCTGCATGCACGGGGCGCAGGATGTGCGCCTGGCACATCAATCGTTCCAATATCCTTTCGTGAGGCGCAGCACAGAGCGTCAGCACGAGCAAAGGCATTGTTGCATTAAAATGATCTGCGCTGCACCAAGACTAACGAAGAAACAGACTCATTTGGTTCAAACATGTATTTATCTTCACAACGAGTGATTTCCTCCTCAGCCTCCACCGGGCCCTGGCCGTCTTGATGAATGATGATGACTCGCCATAAATGAATCTCGGTTCTCGAATCTGCTTGGATTCAAATTCGAAATAAGCAGTTGCAATTCAGCTATACGCTTACCATGTAAAAAATGCGAACACGAGAATAGAGAAGGAGTAAAGATTTGCTTTTGCCTCATTGTGGCATACTGTTACAATTCTAACAATACAAGATTGCTGTTGATGCTGACGCGTCTGATGCTGATGATTCTGCTGTCGTTTCACTTCATGGCATGGAGACATTATGCGTGCATGCCATGCCGTTTAGACACCGCATTTATCATCATCACTTTTGCGTGCATGCCTCAAGTGGGATGCAGACAGACGCGAGAACGAGAGCACAAGATGAATTCAGGCTAATTTCGTCTATTGTTGTGATTCTTGGTAGGTTTGTAGAAACTGTTCCAAGAATGTTTACATTCGGGTTGCCTCACAATGCCAAATTCCAGCAATTGCGAGTCATGACAGAATGTTATGAAACCTTTAAGCACTCAAGACGGCCGCGTAGAGAAGTACGAGAGTAATAAAGTTACTTCATCAACTCTTTTTTGTTAGAATGTGCGTGATTGATAATTAATTAGAGTTTAAAAGAGTTGAAAAACAAAGAAGGATGACTATTCTGAATGGAGTACATTTTTCTGCTGAAACTTGGACCCTCTCACCTTTCTGCAGTTAATTGCACAAAAACCGGCCGGGAAGATCCGCGACTTGTGTGCCAGTTAATCTTCGACTTCGTGTCCTCGTATGGGCATTTGACTGACAGATCGATTGCGTGCAAGTGCAAGTCGAATTGTCCGATGGATGCTTTAATGGTTCATTACCGCATTTCATGGTTCAGTTGCTCTTATCATTCATTTCCATTTTCGCAGTCCAAAGTCAGAACTTCGAACGGAGTTGCCCGGATCCGAAAAGACCGGTAGGGAAACTACAATGCGAACATGCAATACAAATCAAGCACCTGCAACACCTATGATGTTGAAGAGATCATATTAAAAAAAGGTAAAAAATTCAAACGGAGTCTGGCACAGAGAGTCTAAACCAGTAAACCGATGGCTAGACTTTCTTGAGATTTCAATTTTTCAGTCTAGTTCGGTCGCCAGATGCACGATGGGATGCGCCCGTCTCAATTAAACTCATGATTCCCGATTAGCCACACTTTTCACTTCCAGTTGCTTGCATTCACTCGACTGCGATGTAATGACAATGCAATGAATTCGAATTCGGCAATGACAGACGGCACTCACGCCTGCAGGAAATTACAGCTACAGTCCATTTTATAGGAATCTCTTAGAATACAGAAGGAAAGAATTTATTCACGACTTTTCGATAAAAGTGCAAGCAACGAGGTAGGTGAAGAAAGTTAACCAAACCAACCAACCCTTCCGTTTTTCATTCAAGCTCCAACGGATCCGAAAAATACAGGTACGGTGCATTCTGCATTTTATTATTCATTCAAAAATCGTGTATCGTGCCCAGCCAAAGTCTAAAGCATGTTGCCTAATAGCAGGTTTGTGTTTCTCGTTCATGATCAGTGACATTGCAAAAACTCTTGCGAATTCGTCTGGCCTGGCGATGGCGGTCCGCGTTGGTGTTACGCATTGAAGCAAACTGCATTCCTAACTCACGATTCACCGACCAGATGAAAAATGCTCAGCTCTGACGGGCTCAAGCAATTGCAACGCAAAAACACAACTGTTGTAAAAGGGAAATGTAAGTGGGAAGTAATAAAAGTTGTTAAGACTTGCATTGTTGAGAATTCGAATTGCGATGGCTGGAGCGGACCAGCAGCAATCAAGGCAAGACAGCAAGAAGAACAGCAGCAGCACCAACAATGCAGAAAAAGCAGAAGACGTGTTTCTGTTTTGGTATCGAGTCGAGTCGGGTTAGCAGTAAGTGTTCGTATAATCAGATAAATGGCATGCATTATTGCAGACGTAACGCAGGAAAATGGACTGAAAGAGTTCAATAGCCTAAAAGGATGTGGATTTTAACTCATTTATTACCTGCGTTATTGTCTGTACGCATTGTTACTACAAATTACGTAATATTAGCGTTCCATTATAAAAATGAACAAGGCGAAAACATAAAATCTCTTCTCATTCAACGCTAATAAGACGCCTTTATTTATTGCCTCACCATTGTTATTGTTGCAGTGCAATTGTACGCGAAGCGTAGTTTTTCATGTGTATCAGCTGTTGCTAGAAAATTGCACAAACTTGGCATTGGCATTGAATCAAGACGCGAAAGCCTGCCAACAACCAAGACGCTTGGAGTGAATAGCGAACGGATTTGAAGCAATTTCAACTTTGTTACTTGCTGCGATTGTAGCCAAACAATTATTTCGACTTTGGGAGGCTCACGCGATGAAATTTTTACTTCTTTGCTTTTCCTTTGACGGACAGGACCACACCAGAGAGGATTCACGGATTGATTTTCCTTTTGCCTTTTGCAAGTCAGACTTCAGGCAGGCGTTGTGTTAAGAATGTTCGGATTCAGATGCAAAATGTTCCTTTTTATAAACATATGCGTCTAATTATTGAGACTGGCAATTAGAATTGCGATAACATAAAAACTTTAAAAGATAAATTTAAAGTCTCATATTTATTAAATGCTTTACATATTCAGTTACAAATTATGATATGCCAAACTTTCCTGAATTCCTTCTTGTGCTGCCAATCGAATGTTC